>CM059426.1:9674280-10055557 GCA_030390025.1 Squalus acanthias | reverse complement strand
AACAGAGTGTTATACCCACTCACACAGTGTGTTCTATAATATAAACAGAGTGTTATACCCACTCACACAGTGTGTTCTATAATATAAACAGAGTGTGAGCCCACTCACACAGTGTGTTCTATAATATAAACAGAGTGTGATACCCACTCACACAGTGTGTTCTATAATATAAACAGAGTGTTATACCCACTCACACAGTGTGTTCTATAATATAAACAGAGTGTTAGCCCACTCACACAGTGTGTTCTATAATATAAACAGAGTGTTATACCCACTCACACAGTGTGTTCTATAATATAAACAGAGTGTTATACCCACTCACACAGTGTGTTCTATAATATAAACAGAGTGTTATACCCACTCACACAGTGTGTTCTATAATATAAACAGAGTGTTATACCCACTCACACAGTGTGTTCTATAATATAAACAGAGTGTTATACCCACTCACACAGTGTGTTCTATAATATAAACAGAGTGTTATACCCACTCACACAGTGTGTTCTATAATATAAACAGAGTGTTATACCCACTCACACAGTGTGTTCTATAATATAAACAGAGTGTTATACCCACTCACACAGTGTGTTCTATAATATAAACAGAGTGTTATACCCACTCACACAGTGTGTTCTATAATATAAACAGAGTGTGAGCCCACTCACACAGTGTGTTCTATAATATAAACAGAGTGTTATACCCACTCACACAGTGTGTTCTATAATATAAACAGAGTGTGAGCCCACTCACACAGTGTGTTCTATAATATAAACAGAGTGTTATACCCACTCACACAGTGTGTTCTATAATATAAACAGAGTGTTATACCCACTCACACAGTGTGTTCTATAATATAAACAGAGTGTTATACCCACTCACACAGTGTGTTCTATAATATAAACAGAGTGTTATCCCACTCACACAGTGTGTTCTATAATATAAACAGAGTGTTATACCCACTCACACAGTGTGTTCTATAATATAAACAGAGTGTTATACCCACTCACACAGTGTGTTCTATAATATAAACAGAGTGTTATACCCACTCACACAGTGTGTTCTATAATATAAACAGAGTGTGAGCCCACTCACACAGTGTGTTCTATAATATAAACAGAGTGTTATACCCACTCACACAGTGTGTTCTATAATATAAACAGAGTGTTATACCCACTCACACAGTGTGTTCTATAATATAAACAGAGTGTTATACCCACTCACACAGTGTGTTCTATAATATAAACAGAGTGTTATACCCACTCACACAGTGTGTTCTATAATATAAACAGAGTGTTATACCCACTCACACAGTGTGTTCTATAATATAAACAGAGTGTTATACCCACTCACACAGTGTGTTCTATAATATAAACAGAGTGTTATACCCACTCACACAGTGTGTTCTATAATATAAACAGAGTGTTATACCCACTCACACAGTGTGTTCTATAATATAAACAGAGTGTTATACCCACTCACACAGTGTGTTCTATAATATAAACAGAGTGTTATACCCACTCACACAGTGTGTTCTATAATATAAACAGAGTGTTATACCCACTCACACAGTGTGTTCTATAATATAAACAGAGTGTTATACCCACTCACACAGTGTGTTCTATAATATAAACAGAGTGTTATACCCACTCACACAGTGTGTTCTATAATATAAACAGAGTGTTATACCCACTCACACAGTGTGTTCTATAATATAAACAGAGTGTTATACCCACTCACACAGTGTGTTCTATAATATAAACAGAGTGTTATACCCACTCACACAGTGTGTTCTATAATATAAACAGAGTGTTATACCCACTCACACAGTGTGTTCTATAATATAAACAGAGTGTGAGCCCACTCACACAGTGTGTTCTATAATATAAACAGAGTGTTATACCCACTCACACAGTGTGTTCTATAATATAAACAGAGTGTTATACCCACTCACACAGTGTGTTCTATAATATAAACAGAGTGTTATACCCACTCACACAGTGTGTTCTATAATATAAACAGAGTGTTATACCCACTCACACAGTGTGTTCTATAATATAAACAGAGTGTTATACCCACTCACACAGTGTGTTCTATAATATAAACAGAGTGTTATACCCACTCACACAGTGTGTTCTATAATATAAACAGAGTGTGAGCCCACTCACACAGTGTGTTCTATAATATAAACAGAGTGTTATACCCACTCACACAGTGTGTTCTATAATATAAACAGAGTGTTATACCCACTCACACAGTGTGTTCTATAATATAAACAGAGTGTTATACCCACTCACACAGTGTGTTCTATAATATAAACAGAGTGTGAGCCCACTCACACAGTGTGTTCTATAATATAAACAGAGTGTTATACCCACTCACACAGTGTGTTCTATAATATAAACAGAGTGTTATACCCACTCACACAGTGTGTTCTATAATATAAACAGAGTGTTATACCCACTCACACAGTGTGTTCTATAATATAAACAGAGTGTGAGCCCACTCACACAGTGTGTTCTATAATATAAACAGAGTGTGAGCCCACTCACACAGTGTGTTCTATAATATAAACAGAGTGTTATACCCACTCACACAGTGTGTTCTATAATATAAACAGAGTGTTATACCCACTCACACAGTGTGTTCTATAATATAAACAGAGTGTTATACCCACTCACACAGTGTGTTCTATAATATAAACAGAGTGTGAGCCCACTCACACAGTGTGTTCTATAATATAAACAGAGTGTTATACCCACTCACACAGTGTGTTCTATAATATAAACAGAGTGTTATACCCACTCACACAGTGTGTTCTATAATATAAACAGAGTGTTATACCCACTCACACAGTGTGTTCTATAATATAAACAGAGTGTTATACCCACTCACACAGTGTGTTCTATAATATAAACAGAGTGTTATACCCACTCACACAGTGTGTTCTATAATATAAACAGAGTGTTATACCCACTCACACAGTGTGTTCTATAATATAAACAGAGTGTTATACCCACTCACACAGTGTGTTCTATAATATAAACAGAGTGTTATACCCACTCACACAGTGTGTTCTATAATATAAACAGAGTGTTATACCCACTCACACAGTGTGTTCTATAATATAAACAGAGTGTTATACCCACTCACACAGTGTGTTCTATAATATAAACAGAGTGTTATACCCACTCACACAGTGTGTTCTATAATATAAACAGAGTGTTATACCCACTCACACAGTGTGTTCTATAATATAAACAGAGTGTTAGCCCACTCACACAGTGTGTTCTATAATATAAACAGAGTGTTATACCCACTCACACAGTGTGTTCTATAATATAAACAGAGTGTTATACCCACTCACACAGTGTGTTCTATAATATAAACAGAGTGTTATACCCACTCACACAGTGTGTTCTATAATATAAACAGAGTGTTATACCCACTCACACAGTGTGTTCTATAATATAAACAGAGTGTTATCCCACTCACACAGTGTGTTCTATAATATAAACAGAGTGTTATACCCACTCACACAGTGTGTTCTATAATATAAACAGAGTGTTATACCCACTCACACAGTGTGTTCTATAATATAAACAGAGTGTTATACCCACTCACACAGTGTGTTCTATAATATAAACAGAGTGTTATACCCACTCACACAGTGTGTTCTATAATATAAACAGAGTGTGAGCCCACTCACACAGTGTGTTCTATAATATAAACAGAGTGTTATACCCACTCACACAGTGTGTTCTATAATATAAACAGAGTGTTATACCCACTCACACAGTGTGTTCTATAATATAAACAGAGTGTGAGCCCACTCACACAGTGTGTTCTATAATATAAACAGAGTGTTATACCCACTCACACAGTGTGTTCTATAATATAAACAGAGTGTTATACCCACTCACACAGTGTGTTCTATAATATAAACAGAGTGTTATACCCACTCACACAGTGTGTTCTATAATATAAACAGAGTGTTATACCCACTCACACAGTGTGTTCTATAATATAAACAGAGTGTTATACCCACTCACACAGTGTGTTCTATAATATAAACAGAGTGTTATACCCACTCACACAGTGTGTTCTATAATATAAACAGAGTGTTATACCCACTCACACAGTGTGTTCTATAATATAAACAGAGTGTTATACCCACTCACACAGTGTGTTCTATAATATAAACAGAGTGTTATACCCACTCACACAGTGTGTTCTATAATATAAACAGAGTGTTATACCCACTCACACAGTGTGTTCTATAATATAAACAGAGTGTTATACCCACTCACACAGTGTGTTCTATAATATAAACAGAGTGTGAGCCCACTCACACAGTGTGTTCTATAATATAAACAGAGTGTTATACCCACTCACACAGTGTGTTCTATAATATAAACAGAGTGTTATACCCACTCACACAGTGTGTTCTATAATATAAACAGAGTGTTATACCCACTCACACAGTGTGTTCTATAATATAAACAGAGTGTTATACCCACTCACACAGTGTGTTCTATAATATAAACAGAGTGTTATACCCACTCACACAGTGTGTTCTATAATATAAACAGAGTGTTATACCCACTCACACAGTGTGTTCTATAATATAAACAGAGTGTTATACCCACTCACACAGTGTGTTCTATAATATAAACAGAGTGTTATACCCACTCACACAGTGTGTTCTATAATATAAACAGAGTGTTATACCCACTCACACAGTGTGTTCTATAATATAAACAGAGTGTTATACCCACTCACACAGTGTGTTCTATAATATAAACAGAGTGTTATACCCACTCACACAGTGTGTTCTATAATATAAACAGAGTGTTATACCCACTCACACAGTGTGTTCTATAATATAAACAGAGTGTTATACCCACTCACACAGTGTGTTCTATAATATAAACAGAGTGTTATACCCACTCACACAGTGTGTTCTATAATATAAACAGAGTGTTATACCCACTCACACAGTGTGTTCTATAATATAAACAGAGTGTTATACCCACTCACACAGTGTGTTCTATAATATAAACAGAGTGTTATACCCACTCACACAGTGTGTTCTATAATATAAACAGAGTGTGAGCCCACTCACACAGTGTGTTCTATAATATAAACAGAGTGTTATACCCACTCACACAGTGTGTTCTATAATATAAACAGAGTGTTATACCCACTCACACAGTGTGTTCTATAATATAAACAGAGTGTTATACCCACTCACACAGTGTGTTCTATAATATAAACAGAGTGTGAGCCCACTCACACAGTGTGTTCTATAATATAAACAGAGTGTTATACCCACTCACACAGTGTGTTCTATAATATAAACAGAGTGTTATACCCACTCACACAGTGTGTTCTATAATATAAACAGAGTGTTATACCCACTCACACAGTGTGTTCTATAATATAAACAGAGTGTTATACCCACTCACACAGTGTGTTCTATAATATAAACAGAGTGTTATACCCACTCACACAGTGTGTTCTATAATATAAACAGAGTGTTATACCCACTCACACAGTGTGTTCTATAATATAAACAGAGTGTGAGCCCACTCACACAGTGTGTTCTATAATATAAACAGAGTGTTATACCCACTCACACAGTGTGTTCTATAATATAAACAGAGTGTGAGCCCACTCACACAGTGTGTTCTATAATATAAACAGAGTGTTATACCCACTCACACAGTGTGTTCTATAATATAAACAGAGTGTTATACCCACTCACACAGTGTGTTCTATAATATAAACAGAGTGTTATACCCACTCACACAGTGTGTTCTATAATATAAACAGAGTGTTATACCCACTCACACAGTGTGTTCTATAATATAAACAGAGTGTTATACCCACTCACACAGTGTGTTCTATAATATAAACAGAGTGTTATACCCACTCACACAGTGTGTTCTATAATATAAACAGAGTGTTATACCCACTCACACAGTGTGTTCTATAATATAAACAGAGTGTTATACCCACTCACACAGTGTGTTCTATAATATAAACAGAGTGTTATACCCACTCACACAGTGTGTTCTATAATATAAACAGAGTGTTATACCCACTCACACAGTGTGTTCTATAATATAAACAGAGTGTGAGCCCACTCACACAGTGTGTTCTATAATATAAACAGAGTGTTATACCCACTCACACAGTGTGTTCTATAATATAAACAGAGTGTTATACCCACTCACACAGTGTGTTCTATAATATAAACAGAGTGTTATACCCACTCACACAGTGTGTTCTATAATATAAACAGAGTGTTATACCCACTCACACAGTGTGTTCTATAATATAAACAGAGTGTTATACCCACTCACACAGTGTGTTCTATAATATAAACAGAGTGTTATACCCACTCACACAGTGTGTTCTATAATATAAACAGAGTGTTATACCCACTCACACAGTGTGTTCTATAATATAAACAGAGTGTGAGCCCACTCACACAGTGTGTTCTATAATATAAACAGAGTGTTATACCCACTCACACAGTGTGTTCTATAATATAAACAGAGTGTTATACCCACTCACACAGTGTGTTCTATAATATAAACAGAGTGTTATACCCACTCACACAGTGTGTTCTATAATATAAACAGAGTGTTATACCCACTCACACAGTGTGTTCTATAATATAAACAGAGTGTTATACCCACTCACACAGTGTGTTCTATAATATAAACAGAGTGTTATACCCACTCACACAGTGTGTTCTATAATATAAACAGAGTGTTAGCCCACTCACACAGTGTGTTCTATAATATAAACAGAGTGTTATACCCACTCACACAGTGTGTTCTATAATATAAACAGAGTGTTATACCCACTCACACAGTGTGTTCTATAATATAAACAGAGTGTTATACCCACTCACACAGTGTGTTCTATAATATAAACAGAGTGTTATACCCACTCACACAGTGTGTTCTATAATATAAACAGAGTGTTATACCCACTCACACAGTGTGTTCTATAATATAAACAGAGTGTTATACCCACTCACACAGTGTGTTCTATAATATAAACAGAGTGTTAGCCCACTCACACAGTGTGTTCTATAATATAAACAGAGTGTTATACCCACTCACACAGTGTGTTCTATAATATAAACAGAGTGTTATACCCACTCACACAGTGTGTTCTATAATATAAACAGAGTGTTATACCCACTCACACAGTGTGTTCTATAATATAAACAGAGTGTTATACCCACTCACACAGTGTGTTCTATAATATAAACAGAGTGTTATACCCACTCACACAGTGTGTTCTATAATATAAACAGAGTGTGAGCCCACTCACACAGTGTGTTCTATAATATAAACAGAGTGTTATACCCACTCACACAGTGTGTTCTATAATATAAACAGAGTGTTATACCCACTCACACAGTGTGTTCTATAATATAAACAGAGTGTGAGCCCACTCACACAGTGTGTTCTATAATATAAACAGAGTGTGAGCCCACTCACACAGTGTGTTCTATAATATAAACAGAGTGTTATACCCACTCACACAGTGTGTTCTATAATATAAACAGAGTGTTATACCCACTCACACAGTGTGTTCTATAATATAAACAGAGTGTTAGCCCACTCACACAGTGTGTTCTATAATATAAACAGAGTGTTATACCCACTCACACAGTGTGTTCTATAATATAAACAGAGTGTGAGCCCACTCACACAGTGTGTTCTATAATATAAACAGAGTGTTATACCCACTCACACAGTGTGTTCTATAATATAAACAGAGTGTGAGCCCACTCACACAGTGTGTTCTATAATATAAACAGAGTGTTATACCCACTCACACAGTGTGTTCTATAATATAAACAGAGTGTTATACCCACTCACACAGTGTGTTCTATAATATAAACAGAGTGTTATACCCACTCACACAGTGTGTTCTATAATATAAACAGAGTGTTAGCCCACTCACACAGTGTGTTCTATAATATAAACAGAGTGTTATACCCACTCACACAGTGTGTTCTATAATATAAACAGAGTGTTATACCCACTCACACAGTGTGTTCTATAATATAAACAGAGTGTTATACCCACTCACACAGTGTGTTCTATAATATAAACAGAGTGTTATACCCACTCACACAGTGTGTTCTATAATATAAACAGAGTGTTATACCCACTCACACAGTGTGTTCTATAATATAAACAGAGTGTTATACCCACTCACACAGTGTGTTCTATAATATAAACAGAGTGTTATACCCACTCACACAGTGTGTTCTATAATATAAACAGAGTGTTATACCCACTCACACAGTGTGTTCTATAATATAAACAGAGTGTTATACCCACTCACACAGTGTGTTCTATAATATAAACAGAGTGTGAGCCCACTCACACAGTGTGTTCTATAATATAAACAGAGTGTTATACCCACTCACACAGTGTGTTCTATAATATAAACAGAGTGTGAGCCCACTCACACAGTGTGTTCTATAATATAAACAGAGTGTTATACCCACTCACACAGTGTGTTCTATAATATAAACAGAGTGTGAGCCCACTCACACAGTGTGTTCTATAATATAAACAGAGTGTTATACCCACTCACACAGTGTGTTCTATAATATAAACAGAGTGTTATACCCACTCACACAGTGTGTTCTATAATATAAACAGAGTGTTATACCCACTCACACAGTGTGTTCTATAATATAAACAGAGTGTGATACCCACTCACACAGTGTGTTCTATAATATAAACAGAGTGTTATACCCACTCACACAGTGTGTTCTATAATATAAACAGAGTGTTAGCCCACTCACACAGTGTGTTCTATAATATAAACAGAGTGTTATACCCACTCACACAGTGTGTTCTATAATATAAACAGAGTGTGAGCCCACTCACACAGTGTGTTCTATAATATAAACAGAGTGTTAGCCCACTCACACAGTGTGTTCTATAATATAAACAGAGTGTTATACCCACTCACACAGTGTGTTCTATAATATAAACAGAGTGTTATACCCACTCACACAGTGTGTTCTATAATATAAACAGAGTGTTATACCCACTCACACAGTGTGTTCTATAATATAAACAGAGTGTTATACCCACTCACACAGTGTGTTCTATAATATAAACAGAGTGTTATACCCACTCACACAGTGTGTTCTATAATATAAACAGAGTGTTATACCCACTCACACAGTGTGTTCTATAATATAAACAGAGTGTGAGCCCACTCACACAGTGTGTTCTATAATATAAACAGAGTGTTATACCCACTCACACAGTGTGTTCTATAATATAAACAGAGTGTTATACCCACTCACACAGTGTGTTCTATAATATAAACAGAGTGTTATACCCACTCACACAGTGTGTTCTATAATATAAACAGAGTGTTATACCCACTCACACAGTGTGTTCTATAATATAAACAGAGTGTTATACCCACTCACACAGTGTGTTCTATAATATAAACAGAGTGTTATACCCACTCACACAGTGTGTTCTATAATATAAACAGAGTGTTAGACCCACTCACACAGTGTGTTCTATAATATAAACAGAGTGTTATACCCACTCACACAGTGTGTTCTATAATATAAACAGAGTGTTATACCCACTCACACAGTGTGTTCTATAATATAAACAGAGTGTTATACCCACTCACACAGTGTGTTCTATAATATAAACAGAGTGTTATACCCACTCACACAGTGTGTTCTATAATATAAACAGAGTGTTATACCCACTCACACAGTGTGTTCTATAATATAAACAGAGTGTTATACCCACTCACACAGTGTGTTCTATAATATAAACAGAGTGTTAGCCCACTCACACAGTGTGTTCTATAATATAAACAGAGTGTTATACCCACTCACACAGTGTGTTCTATAATATAAACAGAGTGTTATACCCACTCACACAGTGTGTTCTATAATATAAACAGAGTGTTATACCCACTCACACAGTGTGTTCTATAATATAAACAGAGTGTTATACCCACTCACACAGTGTGTTCTATAATATAAACAGAGTGTTATACCCACTCACACAGTGTGTTCTATAATATAAACAGAGTGTTATACCCACTCACACAGTGTGTTCTATAATATAAACAGAGTGTGAGCCCACTCACACAGTGTGTTCTATAATATAAACAGAGTGTTATACCCACTCACACAGTGTGTTCTATAATATAAACAGAGTGTTATACCCACTCACACAGTGTGTTCTATAATATAAACAGAGTGTTATACCCACTCACACAGTGTGTTCTATAATATAAACAGAGTGTTATACCCACTCACACAGTGTGTTCTATAATATAAACAGAGTGTTATACCCACTCACACAGTGTGTTCTATAATATAAACAGAGTGTGAGCCCACTCACACAGTGTGTTCTATAATATAAACAGAGTGTTATACCCACTCACACAGTGTGTTCTATAATATAAACAGAGTGTTATACCCACTCACACAGTGTGTTCTATAATATAAACAGAGTGTTATACCCACTCACACAGTGTGTTCTATAATATAAACAGAGTGTTATACCCACTCACACAGTGTGTTCTATAATATAAACAGAGTGTGAGCCCACTCACACAGTGTGTTCTATAATATAAACAGAGTGTTATACCCACTCACACAGTGTGTTCTATAATATAAACAGAGTGTTATACCCACTCACACAGTGTGTTCTATAATATAAACAGAGTGTTATACCCACTCACACAGTGTGTTCTATAATATAAACAGAGTGTTATACCCACTCACACAGTGTGTTCTATAATATAAACAGAGTGTTATACCCACTCACACAGTGTGTTCTATAATATAAACAGAGTGTTATACCCACTCACACAGTGTGTTCTATAATATAAACAGAGTGTTATACCCACTCACACAGTGTGTTCTATAATATAAACAGAGTGTTATACCCACTCACACAGTGTGTTCTATAATATAAACAGAGTGTTAGCCCACTCACACAGTGTGTTCTATAATATAAACAGAGTGTTATACCCACTCACACAGTGTGTTCTATAATATAAACAGAGTGTTATACCCACTCACACAGTGTGTTCTATAATATAAACAGAGTGTTATACCCACTCACACAGTGTGTTCTATAATATAAACAGAGTGTTATACCCACTCACACAGTGTGTTCTATAATATAAACAGAGTGTTATACCCACTCACACAGTGTGTTCTATAATATAAACAGAGTGTTATACCCACTCACACAGTGTGTTCTATAATATAAACAGAGTGTTATACCCACTCACACAGTGTGTTCTATAATATAAACAGAGTGTTATACCCACTCACACAGTGTGTTCTATAATATAAACAGAGTGTTATACCCACTCACACAGTGTGTTCTATAATATAAACAGAGTGTTATACCCACTCACACAGTGTGTTCTATAATATAAACAGAGTGTTATACCCACTCACACAGTGTGTTCTATAATATAAACAGAGTGTTATACCCACTCACACAGTGTGTTCTATAATATAAACAGAGTGTTATACCCACTCACACAGTGTGTTCTATAATATAAACAGAGTGTTATACCCACTCACACAGTGTGTTCTATAATATAAACAGAGTGTTATACCCACTCACACAGTGTGTTCTATAATATAAACAGAGTGTTATACCCACTCACACAGTGTGTTCTATAATATAAACAGAGTGTGAGCCCACTCACACAGTGTGTTCTATAATATAAACAGAGTGTTATACCCACTCACACAGTGTGTTCTATAATATAAACAGAGTGTTATACCCACTCACACAGTGTGTTCTATAATATAAACAGAGTGTTATACCCACTCACACAGTGTGTTCTATAATATAAACAGAGTGTTATACCCACTCACACAGTGTGTTCTATAATATAAACAGAGTGTTATACCCACTCACACAGTGTGTTCTATAATATAAACAGAGTGTTATACCCACTCACACAGTGTGTTCTATAATATAAACAGAGTGTTATACCCACTCACACAGTGTGTTCTATAATATAAACAGAGTGTTATACCCACTCACACAGTGTGTTCTATAATATAAACAGAGTGTTATACCCACTCACACAGTGTGTTCTATAATATAAACAGAGTGTGAGCCCACTCACACAGTGTGTTCTATAATATAAACAGAGTGTTATACCCACTCACACAGTGTGTTCTATAATATAAACAGAGTGTTATACCCACTCACACAGTGTGTTCTATAATATAAACAGAGTGTTATACCCACTCACACAGTGTGTTCTATAATATAAACAGAGTGTTATACCCACTCACACAGTGTGTTCTATAATATAAACAGAGTGTTATACCCACTCACACAGTGTGTTCTATAATATAAACAGAGTGTTATACCCACTCACACAGTGTGTTCTATAATATAAACAGAGTGTTATACCCACTCACACAGTGTGTTCTATAATATAAACAGAGTGTTATACCCACTCACACAGTGTGTTCTATAATATAAACAGAGTGTTATACCCACTCACACAGTGTGTTCTATAATATAAACAGAGTGTTATACCCACTCACACAGTGTGTTCTATAATATAAACAGAGTGTTATACCCACTCACACAGTGTGTTCTATAATATAAACAGAGTGTGAGCCCACTCACACAGTGTGTTCTATAATATAAACAGAGTGTTATACCCACTCACACAGTGTGTTCTATAATATAAACAGAGTGTGAGCCCACTCACACAGTGTGTTCTATAATATAAACAGAGTGTTATACCCACTCACACAGTGTGTTCTATAATATAAACAGAGTGTTATACCCACTCACACAGTGTGTTCTATAATATAAACAGAGTGTTATACCCACTCACACAGTGTGTTCTATAATATAAACAGAGTGTTATACCCACTCACACAGTGTGTTCTATAATATAAACAGAGTGTTATACCCACTCACACAGTGTGTTCTATAATATAAACAGAGTGTTATACCCACTCACACAGTGTGTTCTATAATATAAACAGAGTGTTATACCCACTCACACAGTGTGTTCTATAATATAAACAGAGTGTTATACCCACTCACACAGTGTGTTCTATAATATAAACAGAGTGTTAGCCCACTCACACAGTGTGTTCTATAATATAAACAGAGTGTTATACCCACTCACACAGTGTGTTCTATAATATAAACAGAGTGTTATACCCACTCACACAGTGTGTTCTATAATATAAACAGAGTGTGAGCCCACTCACACAGTGTGTTCTATAATATAAACAGAGTGTGAGCCCACTCACACAGTGTGTTCTATAATATAAACAGAGTGTGAGCCCACTCACACAGTGTGTTCTATAATATAAACAGAGTGTTATACCCACTCACACAGTGTGTTCTATAATATAAACAGAGTGTTATACCCACTCACACAGTGTGTTCTATAATATAAACAGAGTGTTATACCCACTCACACAGTGTGTTCTATAATATAAACAGAGTGTTATACCCACTCACACAGTGTGTTCTATAATATAAACAGAGTGTTAGCCCACTCACACAGTGTGTTCTATAATATAAACAGAGTGTGAGCCCACTCACACAGTGTGTTCTATAATATAAACAGAGTGTTATACCCACTCACACAGTGTGTTCTATAATATAAACAGAGTGTGAGCCCACTCACACAGTGTGTTCTATAATATAAACAGAGTGTTATACCCACTCACACAGTGTGTTCTATAATATAAACAGAGTGTTATACCCACTCACACAGTGTGTTCTATAATATAAACAGAGTGTGAGCCCACTCACACAGTGTGTTCTATAATATAAACAGAGTGTTATACCCACTCACACAGTGTGTTCTATAATATAAACAGAGTGTGAGCCCACTCACACAGTGTGTTCTATAATATAAACAGAGTGTTATACCCACTCACACAGTGTGTTCTATAATATAAACAGAGTGTTATACCCACTCACACAGTGTGTTCTATAATATAAACAGAGTGTTATACCCACTCACACAGTGTGTTCTATAATATAAACAGAGTGTTATACCCACTCACACAGTGTGTTCTATAATATAAACAGAGTGTTATACCCACTCACACAGTGTGTTCTATAATATAAACAGAGTGTTATACCCACTCACACAGTGTGTTCTATAATATAAACAGAGTGTTATACCCACTCACACAGTGTGTTCTATAATATAAACAGAGTGTTATACCCACTCACACAGTGTGTTCTATAATATAAACAGAGTGTTATACCCACTCACACAGTGTGTTCTATAATATAAACAGAGTGTTATACCCACTCACACAGTGTGTTCTATAATATAAACAGAGTGTTATACCCACTCACACAGTGTGTTCTATAATATAAACAGAGTGTTATACCCACTCACACAGTGTGTTCTATAATATAAACAGAGTGTTATACCCACTCACACAGTGTGTTCTATAATATAAACAGAGTGTTATACCCACTCACACAGTGTGTTCTATAATATAAACAGAGTGTGAGCCCACTCACACAGTGTGTTCTATAATATAAACAGAGTGTTATACCCACTCACACAGTGTGTTCTATAATATAAACAGAGTGTTATACCCACTCACACAGTGTGTTCTATAATATAAACAGAGTGTGAGCCCACTCACACAGTGTGTTCTATAATATAAACAGAGTGTTATACCCACTCACACAGTGTGTTCTATAATATAAACAGAGTGTTATACCCACTCACACAGTGTGTTCTATAATATAAACAGAGTGTTATACCCACTCACACAGTGTGTTCTATAATATAAACAGAGTGTTATACCCACTCACACAGTGTGTTCTATAATATAAACAGAGTGTTATACCCACTCACACAGTGTGTTCTATAATATAAACAGAGTGTTATACCCACTCACACAGTGTGTTCTATAATATAAACAGAGTGTGAGCCCACTCACACAGTGTGTTCTATAATATAAACAGAGTGTTATACCCACTCACACAGTGTGTTCTATAATATAAACAGAGTGTTATACCCACTCACACAGTGTGTTCTATAATATAAACAGAGTGTTATACCCACTCACACAGTGTGTTCTATAATATAAACAGAGTGTTATACCCACTCACACAGTGTGTTCTATAATATAAACAGAGTGTTATACCCACTCACACAGTGTGTTCTATAATATAAACAGAGTGTTATACCCACTCACACAGTGTGTTCTATAATATAAACAGAGTGTTATACCCACTCACACAGTGTGTTCTATAATATAAACAGAGTGTTATACCCACTCACACAGTGTGTTCTATAATATAAACAGAGTGTGAGCCCACTCACACAGTGTGTTCTATAATATAAACAGAGTGTTATACCCACTCACACAGTGTGTTCTATAATATAAACAGAGTGTTATACCCACTCACACAGTGTGTTCTATAATATAAACAGAGTGTTATACCCACTCACACAGTGTGTTCTATAATATAAACAGAGTGTTATACCCACTCACACAGTGTGTTCTATAATATAAACAGAGTGTGAGCCCACTCACACAGTGTGTTCTATAATATAAACAGAGTGTGAGCCCACTCACACAGTGTGTTCTATAATATAAACAGAGTGTTATACCCACTCACACAGTGTGTTCTATAATATAAACAGAGTGTTATACCCACTCACACAGTGTGTTCTATAATATAAACAGAGTGTTATACCCACTCACACAGTGTGTTCTATAATATAAACAGAGTGTGAGCCCACTCACACAGTGTGTTCTATAATATAAACAGAGTGTTATACCCACTCACACAGTGTGTTCTATAATATAAACAGAGTGTGAGCCCACTCACACAGTGTGTTCTATAATATAAACAGAGTGTTATACCCACTCACACAGTGTGTTCTATAATATAAACAGAGTGTGAGCCCACTCACACAGTGTGTTCTATAATATAAACAGAGTGTGAGCCCACTCACACAGTGTGTTCTATAATATAAACAGAGTGTTATACCCACTCACACAGTGTGTTCTATAATATAAACAGAGTGTTATACCCACTCACACAGTGTGTTCTATAATATAAACAGAGTGTGAGCCCACTCACACAGTGTGTTCTATAATATAAACAGAGTGTGAGCCCACTCACACAGTGTGTTCTATAATATAAACAGAGTGTTATACCCACTCACACAGTGTGTTCTATAATATAAACAGAGTGTTATACCCACTCACACAGTGTGTTCTATAATATAAACAGAGTGTTATACCCACTCACACAGTGTGTTCTATAATATAAACAGAGTGTTATACCCACTCACACAGTGTGTTCTATAATATAAACAGAGTGTTATACCCACTCACACAGTGTGTTCTATAATATAAACAGAGTGTTATACCCACTCACACAGTGTGTTCTATAATATAAACAGAGTGTTATACCCACTCACACAGTGTGTTCTATAATATAAACAGAGTGTTATACCCACTCACACAGTGTGTTCTATAATATAAACAGAGTGTTATACCCACTCACACAGTGTGTTCTATAATATAAACAGAGTGTGAGCCCACTCACACAGTGTGTTCTATAATATAAACAGAGTGTTATACCCACTCACACAGTGTGTTCTATAATATAAACAGAGTGTTATACCCACTCACACAGTGTGTTCTATAATATAAACAGAGTGTGAGCCCACTCACACAGTGTGTTCTATAATATAAACAGAGTGTGAGCCCACTCACACAGTGTGTTCTATAATATAAACAGAGTGTTATACCCACTCACACAGTGTGTTCTATAATATAAACAGAGTGTTATACCCACTCACACAGTGTGTTCTATAATATAAACAGAGTGTGAGCCCACTCACACAGTGTGTTCTATAATATAAACAGAGTGTGAGCCCACTCACACAGTGTGTTCTATAATATAAACAGAGTGTTATACCCACTCACACAGTGTGTTCTATAATATAAACAGAGTGTTATACCCACTCACACAGTGTGTTCTATAATATAAACAGAGTGTTATACCCACTCACACAGTGTGTTCTATAATATAAACAGAGTGTTATACCCACTCACACAGTGTGTTCTATAATATAAACAGAGTGTGAGCCCACTCACACAGTGTGTTCTATAATATAAACAGAGTGTTATACCCACTCACACAGTGTGTTCTATAATATAAACAGAGTGTTATACCCACTCACACAGTGTGTTCTATAATATAAACAGAGTGTGAGCCCACTCACACAGTGTGTTCTATAATATAAACAGAGTGTGAGCCCACTCACACAGTGTGTTCTATAATATAAACAGAGTGTTATACCCACTCACACAGTGTGTTCTATAATATAAACAGAGTGTTATACCCACTCACACAGTGTGTTCTATAATATAAACAGAGTGTTATACCCACTCACACAGTGTGTTCTATAATATAAACAGAGTGTTATACCCACTCACACAGTGTGTTCTATAATATAAACAGAGTGTTATACCCACTCACACAGTGTGTTCTATAATATAAACAGAGTGTTATACCCACTCACACAGTGTGTTCTATAATATAAACAGAGTGTTATACCCACTCACACAGTGTGTTCTATAATATAAACAGAGTGTTATACCCACTCACACAGTGTGTTCTATAATATAAACAGAGTGTTATACCCACTCACACAGTGTGTTCTATAATATAAACAGAGTGTTATACCCACTCACACAGTGTGTTCTATAATATAAACAGAGTGTTATACCCACTCACACAGTGTGTTCTATAATATAAACAGAGTGTTATACCCACTCACACAGTGTGTTCTATAATATAAACAGAGTGTTATACCCACTCACACAGTGTGTTCTATAATATAAACAGAGTGTTATACCCACTCACACAGTGTGTTCTATAATATAAACAGAGTGTTATACCCACTCACACAGTGTGTTCTATAATATAAACAGAGTGTTATACCCACTCACACAGTGTGTTCTATAATATAAACAGAGTGTTATACCCACTCACACAGTGTGTTCTATAATATAAACAGAGTGTGAGCCCACTCACACAGTGTGTTCTATAATATAAACAGAGTGTGAGCCCACTCACACAGTGTGTTCTATAATATAAACAGAGTGTTATACCCACTCACACAGTGTGTTCTATAATATAAACAGAGTGTTATACCCACTCACACAGTGTGTTCTATAATATAAACAGAGTGTTATACCCACTCACACAGTGTGTTCTATAATATAAACAGAGTGTTATACCCACTCACACAGTGTGTTCTATAATATAAACAGAGTGTTATACCCACTCACACAGTGTGTTCTATAATATAAACAGAGTGTTATACCCACTCACACAGTGTGTTCTATAATATAAACAGAGTGTTATACCCACTCACACAGTGTGTTCTATAATATAAACAGAGTGTTATACCCACTCACACAGTGTGTTCTATAATATAAACAGAGTGTTATACCCACTCACACAGTGTGTTCTATAATATAAACAGAGTGTGAGCCCACTCACACAGTGTGTTCTATAATATAAACAGAGTGTTATACCCACTCACACAGTGTGTTCTATAATATAAACAGAGTGTTATACCCACTCACACAGTGTGTTCTATAATATAAACAGAGTGTTATACCCACTCACACAGTGTGTTCTATAATATAAACAGAGTGTGAGCCCACTCACACAGTGTGTTCTATAATATAAACAGAGTGTTATACCCACTCACACAGTGTGTTCTATAATATAAACAGAGTGTTATACCCACTCACACAGTGTGTTCTATAATATAAACAGAGTGTTATACCCACTCACACAGTGTGTTCTATAATATAAACAGAGTGTTATACCCACTCACACAGTGTGTTCTATAATATAAACAGAGTGTTATACCCACTCACACAGTGTGTTCTATAATATAAACAGAGTGTTATACCCACTCACACAGTGTGTTCTATAATATAAACAGAGTGTGAGCCCACTCACACAGTGTGTTCTATAATATAAACAGAGTGTTATACCCACTCACACAGTGTGTTCTATAATATAAACAGAGTGTGAGCCCACTCACACAGTGTGTTCTATAATATAAACAGAGTGTTATACCCACTCACACAGTGTGTTCTATAATATAAACAGAGTGTTATACCCACTCACACAGTGTGTTCTATAATATAAACAGAGTGTTATACCCACTCACACAGTGTGTTCTATAATATAAACAGAGTGTTATACCCACTCACACAGTGTGTTCTATAATATAAACAGAGTGTTATACCCACTCACACAGTGTGTTCTATAATATAAACAGAGTGTTATACCCACTCACACAGTGTGTTCTATAATATAAACAGAGTGTTATACCCACTCACACAGTGTGTTCTATAATATAAACAGAGTGTTATACCCACTCACACAGTGTGTTCTATAATATAAACAGAGTGTTATACCCACTCACACAGTGTGTTCTATAATATAAACAGAGTGTTATACCCACTCACACAGTGTGTTCTATAATATAAACAGAGTGTGAGCCCACTCACACAGTGTGTTCTATAATATAAACAGAGTGTTATACCCACTCACACAGTGTGTTCTATAATATAAACAGAGTGTTATACCCACTCACACAGTGTGTTCTATAATATAAACAGAGTGTTATACCCACTCACACAGTGTGTTCTATAATATAAACAGAGTGTTATACCCACTCACACAGTGTGTTCTATAATATAAACAGAGTGTGAGCCCACTCACACAGTGTGTTCTATAATATAAACAGAGTGTTATACCCACTCACACAGTGTGTTCTATAATATAAACAGAGTGTTATACCCACTCACACAGTGTGTTCTATAATATAAACAGAGTGTGAGCCCACTCACACAGTGTGTTCTATAATATAAACAGAGTGTTATACCCACTCACACAGTGTGTTCTATAATATAAACAGAGTGTTATACCCACTCACACAGTGTGTTCTATAATATAAACAGAGTGTTATACCCACTCACACAGTGTGTTCTATAATATAAACAGAGTGTTATACCCACTCACACAGTGTGTTCTATAATATAAACAGAGTGTGAGCCCACTCACACAGTGTGTTCTATAATATAAACAGAGTGTGAGCCCACTCACACAGTGTGTTCTATAATATAAACAGAGTGTTATACCCACTCACACAGTGTGTTCTATAATATAAACAGAGTGTTATACCCACTCACACAGTGTGTTCTATAATATAAACAGAGTGTTATACCCACTCACACAGTGTGTTCTATAATATAAACAGAGTGTTATACCCACTCACACAGTGTGTTCTATAATATAAACAGAGTGTTATACCCACTCACACAGTGTGTTCTATAATATAAACAGAGTGTGAGCCCACTCACACAGTGTGTTCTATAATATAAACAGAGTGTTATACCCACTCACACAGTGTGTTCTATAATATAAACAGAGTGTGAGCCCACTCACACAGTGTGTTCTATAATATAAACAGAGTGTTATACCCACTCACACAGTGTGTTCTATAATATAAACAGAGTGTGAGCCCACTCACACAGTGTGTTCTATAATATAAACAGAGTGTGAGCCCACTCACACAGTGTGTTCTATAATATAAACAGAGTGTGAGCCCACTCACACAGTGTGTTCTATAATATAAACAGAGTGTTATACCCACTCACACAGTGTGTTCTATAATATAAACAGAGTGTGAGCCCACTCACACAGTGTGTTCTATAATATAAACAGAGTGTTATACCCACTCACACAGTGTGTTCTATAATATAAACAGAGTGTTATACCCACTCACACAGTGTGTTCTATAATATAAACAGAGTGTGAGCCCACTCACACAGTGTGTTCTATAATATAAACAGAGTGTTATACCCACTCACACAGTGTGTTCTATAATATAAACAGAGTGTTATACCCACTCACACAGTGTGTTCTATAATATAAACAGAGTGTTATACCCACTCACACAGTGTGTTCTATAATATAAACAGAGTGTGAGCCCACTCACACAGTGTGTTCTATAATATAAACAGAGTGTGAGCCCACTCACACAGTGTGTTCTATAATATAAACAGAGTGTGAGCCCACTCACACAGTGTGTTCTATAATATAAACAGAGTGTTATACCCACTCACACAGTGTGTTCTATAATATAAACAGAGTGTTATACCCACTCACACAGTGTGTTCTATAATATAAACAGAGTGTTATACCCACTCACACAGTGTGTTCTATAATATAAACAGAGTGTTATACCCACTCACACAGTGTGTTCTATAATATAAACAGAGTGTTATACCCACTCACACAGTGTGTTCTATAATATAAACAGAGTGTGAGCCCACTCACACAGTGTGTTCTATAATATAAACAGAGTGTTATACCCACTCACACAGTGTGTTCTATAATATAAACAGAGTGTTATACCCACTCACACAGTGTGTTCTATAATATAAACAGAGTGTGAGCCCACTCACACAGTGTGTTCTATAATATAAACAGAGTGTTATACCCACTCACACAGTGTGTTCTATAATATAAACAGAGTGTGAGCCCACTCACACAGTGTGTTCTATAATATAAACAGAGTGTTATACCCACTCACACAGTGTGTTCTATAATATAAACAGAGTGTTATACCCACTCACACAGTGTGTTCTATAATATAAACAGAGTGTGAGCCCACTCACACAGTGTGTTCTATAATATAAACAGAGTGTTATACCCACTCACACAGTGTGTTCTATAATATAAACAGAGTGTGAGCCCACTCACACAGTGTGTTCTATAATATAAACAGAGTGTTATACCCACTCACACAGTGTGTTCTATAATATAAACAGAGTGTTATACCCACTCACACAGTGTGTTCTATAATATAAACAGAGTGTTATACCCACTCACACAGTGTGTTCTATAATATAAACAGAGTGTGAGCCCACTCACACAGTGTGTTCTATAATATAAACAGAGTGTGAGCCCACTCACACAGTGTGTTCTATAATATAAACAGAGTGTTATACCCACTCACACAGTGTGTTCTATAATATAAACAGAGTGTGAGCCCACTCACACAGTGTGTTCTATAATATAAACAGAGTGTTATACCCACTCACACAGTGTGTTCTATAATATAAACAGAGTGTTATACCCACTCACACAGTGTGTTCTATAATATAAACAGAGTGTGAGCCCACTCACACAGTGTGTTCTATAATATAAACAGAGTGTTATACCCACTCACACAGTGTGTTCTATAATATAAACAGAGTGTGAGCCCACTCACACAGTGTGTTCTATAATATAAACAGAGTGTGAGCCCACTCACACAGTGTGTTCTATAATATAAACAGAGTGTTATACCCACTCACACAGTGTGTTCTATAATATAAACAGAGTGTTATACCCACTCACACAGTGTGTTCTATAATATAAACAGAGTGTTATACCCACTCACACAGTGTGTTCTATAATATAAACAGAGTGTTATACCCACTCACACAGTGTGTTCTATAATATAAACAGAGTGTTATACCCACTCACACAGTGTGTTCTATAATATAAACAGAGTGTTATACCCACTCACACAGTGTGTTCTATAATATAAACAGAGTGTGAGCCCACTCACACAGTGTGTTCTATAATATAAACAGAGTGTTATACCCACTCACACAGTGTGTTCTATAATATAAACAGAGTGTTATACCCACTCACACAGTGTGTTCTATAATATAAACAGAGTGTGAGCCCACTCACACAGTGTGTTCTATAATATAAACAGAGTGTTATACCCACTCACACAGTGTGTTCTATAATATAAACAGAGTGTTATACCCACTCACACAGTGTGTTCTATAATATAAACAGAGTGTGAGCCCACTCACACAGTGTGTTCTATAATATAAACAGAGTGTTATACCCACTCACACAGTGTGTTCTATAATATAAACAGAGTGTTATACCCACTCACACAGTGTGTTCTATAATATAAACAGAGTGTTATACCCACTCACACAGTGTGTTCTATAATATAAACAGAGTGTTATACCCACTCACACAGTGTGTTCTATAATATAAACAGAGTGTGAGCCCACTCACACAGTGTGTTCTATAATATAAACAGAGTGTGAGCCCACTCACACAGTGTGTTCTATAATATAAACAGAGTGTGAGCCCACTCACACAGTGTGTTCTATAATATAAACAGAGTGTGAGCCCACTCACACAGTGTGTTCTATAATATAAACAGAGTGTGAGCCCACTCACACAGTGTGTTCTATAATATAAACAGAGTGTGAGCCCACTCACACAGTGTGTTCTATAATATAAACAGAGTGTTATACCCACTCACACAGTGTGTTCTATAATATAAACAGAGTGTTATACCCACTCACACAGTGTGTTCTATAATATAAACAGAGTGTTATACCCACTCACACAGTGTGTTCTATAATATAAACAGAGTGTTATACCCACTCACACAGTGTGTTCTATAATATAAACAGAGTGTGAGCCCACTCACACAGTGTGTTCTATAATATAAACAGAGTGTGAGCCCACTCACACAGTGTGTTCTATAATATAAACAGAGTGTGAGCCCACTCACACAGTGTGTTCTATAATATAAACAGAGTGTGAGCCCACTCACACAGTGTGTTCTATAATATAAACAGAGTGTGAGCCCACTCACACAGTGTGTTCTATAATATAAACAGAGTGTGAGCCCACTCACACAGTGTGTTCTATAATATAAACAGAGTGTTATACCCACTCACACAGTGTGTTCTATAATATAAACAGAGTGTGAGCCCACTCACACAGTGTGTTCTATAATATAAACAGAGTGTTATACCCACTCACACAGTGTGTTCTATAATATAAACAGAGTGTTATACCCACTCACACAGTGTGTTCTATAATATAAACAGAGTGTGAGCCCACTCACACAGTGTGTTCTATAATATAAACAGAGTGTGAGCCCACTCACACAGTGTGTTCTATAATATAAACAGAGTGTTATACCCACTCACACAGTGTGTTCTATAATATAAACAGAGTGTTATACCCACTCACACAGTGTGTTCTATAATATAAACAGAGTGTGAGCCCACTCACACAGTGTGTTCTATAATATAAACAGAGTGTTATACCCACTCACACAGTGTGTTCTATAATATAAACAGAGTGTGAGCCCACTCACACAGTGTGTTCTATAATATAAACAGAGTGTGAGCCCACTCACACAGTGTGTTCTATAATATAAACAGAGTGTGAGCCCACTCACACAGTGTGTTCTATAATATAAACAGAGTGTTATACCCACTCACACAGTGTGTTCTATAATATAAACAGAGTGTTATACCCACTCACACAGTGTGTTCTATAATATAAACAGAGTGTTATACCCACTCACACAGTGTGTTCTATAATATAAACAGAGTGTGAGCCCACTCACACAGTGTGTTCTATAATATAAACAGAGTGTGAGCCCACTCACACAGTGTGTTCTATAATATAAACAGAGTGTTATACCCACTCACACAGTGTGTTCTATAATATAAACAGAGTGTTATACCCACTCACACAGTGTGTTCTATAATATAAACAGAGTGTTATACCCACTCACACAGTGTGTTCTATAATATAAACAGAGTGTGAGCCCACTCACACAGTGTGTTCTATAATATAAACAGAGTGTTATACCCACTCACACAGTGTGTTCTATAATATAAACAGAGTGTGAGCCCACTCACACAGTGTGTTCTATAATATAAACAGAGTGTTATACCCACTCACACAGTGTGTTCTATAATATAAACAGAGTGTTATACCCACTCACACAGTGTGTTCTATAATATAAACAGAGTGTTATACCCACTCACACAGTGTGTTCTATAATATAAACAGAGTGTTATACCCACTCACACAGTGTGTTCTATAATATAAACAGAGTGTTATACCCACTCACACAGTGTGTTCTATAATATAAACAGAGTGTTATACCCACTCACACAGTGTGTTCTATAATATAAACAGAGTGTGAGCCCACTCACACAGTGTGTTCTATAATATAAACAGAGTGTTATACCCACTCACACAGTGTGTTCTATAATATAAACAGAGTGTGAGCCCACTCACACAGTGTGTTCTATAATATAAACAGAGTGTGAGCCCACTCACACAGTGTGTTCTATAATATAAACAGAGTGTTATACCCACTCACACAGTGTGTTCTATAATATAAACAGAGTGTTATACCCACTCACACAGTGTGTTCTATAATATAAACAGAGTGTGAGCCCACTCACACAGTGTGTTCTATAATATAAACAGAGTGTGAGCCCACTCACACAGTGTGTTCTATAATATAAACAGAGTGTTATACCCACTCACACAGTGTGTTCTATAATATAAACAGAGTGTTATACCCACTCACACAGTGTGTTCTATAATATAAACAGAGTGTGAGCCCACTCACACAGTGTGTTCTATAATATAAACAGAGTGTTATACCCACTCACACAGTGTGTTCTATAATATAAACAGAGTGTTATACCCACTCACACAGTGTGTTCTATAATATAAACAGAGTGTTATACCCACTCACACAGTGTGTTCTATAATATAAACAGAGTGTGAGCCCACTCACACAGTGTGTTCTATAATATAAACAGAGTGTTATACCCACTCACACAGTGTGTTCTATAATATAAACAGAGTGTTATACCCACTCACACAGTGTGTTCTATAATATAAACAGAGTGTTATACCCACTCACACAGTGTGTTCTATAATATAAACAGAGTGTTATACCCACTCACACAGTGTGTTCTATAATATAAACAGAGTGTGAGCCCACTCACACAGTGTGTTCTATAATATAAACAGAGTGTTATACCCACTCACACAGTGTGTTCTATAATATAAACAGAGTGTGAGCCCACTCACACAGTGTGTTCTATAATATAAACAGAGTGTGAGCCCACTCACACAGTGTGTTCTATAATATAAACAGAGTGTTATACCCACTCACACAGTGTGTTCTATAATATAAACAGAGTGTTATACCCACTCACACAGTGTGTTCTATAATATAAACAGAGTGTGAGCCCACTCACACAGTGTGTTCTATAATATAAACAGGAGTGTTATACCCACTCACACAGTGTGTTCTATAATATAAACAGAGTGTTATACCCACTCACACAGTGTGTTCTATAATATAAACAGAGTGTTATACCCACTCACACAGTGTGTTCTATAATATAAACAGAGTGTTATACCCACTCACACAGTGTGTTCTATAATATAAACAGAGTGTTATACCCACTCACACAGTGTGTTCTATAATATAAACAGAGTGTGAGCCCACTCACACAGTGTGTTCTATAATATAAACAGGAGTGTTATACCCACTCACACAGTGTGTTCTATAATATAAACAGAGTGTTATACCCACTCACACAGTGTGTTCTATAATATAAACAGAGTGTTATACCCACTCACACAGTGTGTTCTATAATATAAACAGAGTGTTATACCCACTCACACAGTGTGTTCTATAATATAAACAGAGTGTTATACCCACTCACACAGTGTGTTCTATAATATAAACAGAGTGTTATACCCACTCACACAGTGTGTTCTATAATATAAACAGAGTGTGAGCCCACTCACACAGTGTGTTCTATAATATAAACAGAGTGTTATACCCACTCACACAGTGTGTTCTATAATATAAACAGAGTGTTATACCCACTCACACAGTGTGTTCTATAATATAAACAGAGTGTTATACCCACTCACACAGTGTGTTCTATAATATAAACAGAGTGTTATACCCACTCACACAGTGTGTTCTATAATATAAACAGAGTGTGAGCCCACTCACACAGTGTGTTCTATAATATAAACAGAGTGTTATACCCACTCACACAGTGTGTTCTATAATATAAACAGAGTGTGAGCCCACTCACACAGTGTGTTCTATAATATAAACAGAGTGTGAGCCCACTCACACAGTGTGTTCTATAATATAAACAGAGTGTTATACCCACTCACACAGTGTGTTCTATAATATAAACAGAGTGTTATACCCACTCACACAGTGTGTTCTATAATATAAACAGAGTGTGAGCCCACTCACACAGTGTGTTCTATAATATAAACAGAGTGTTATACCCACTCACACAGTGTGTTCTATAATATAAACAGAGTGTTATACCCACTCACACAGTGTGTTCTATAATATAAACAGAGTGTTATACCCACTCACACAGTGTGTTCTATAATATAAACAGAGTGTGAGCCCACTCACACAGTGTGTTCTATAATATAAACAGAGTGTTATACCCACTCACACAGTGTGTTCTATAATATAAACAGAGTGTTATACCCACTCACACAGTGTGTTCTATAATATAAACAGAGTGTGAGCCCACTCACACAGTGTGTTCTATAATATAAACAGAGTGTTATACCCACTCACACAGTGTGTTCTATAATATAAACAGAGTGTGAGCCCACTCACACAGTGTGTTCTATAATATAAACAGAGTGTTATACCCACTCACACAGTGTGTTCTATAATATAAACAGAGTGTGAGCCCACTCACACAGTGTGTTCTATAATATAAACAGAGTGTTATACCCACTCACACAGTGTGTTCTATAATATAAACAGAGTGTGAGCCCACTCACACAGTGTGTTCTATAATATAAACAGAGTGTTATACCCACTCACACAGTGTGTTCTATAATATAAACAGAGTGTTATACCCACTCACACAGTGTGTTCTATAATATAAACAGAGTGTGAGCCCACTCACACAGTGTGTTCTATAATATAAACAGAGTGTTATACCCACTCACACAGTGTGTTCTATAATATAAACAGAGTGTTATACCCACTCACACAGTGTGTTCTATAATATAAACAGAGTGTGAGCCCACTCACACAGTGTGTTCTATAATATAAACAGAGTGTGAGCCCACTCACACAGTGTGTTCTATAATATAAACAGAGTGTTATACCCACTCACACAGTGTGTTCTATAATATAAACAGAGTGTGAGCCCACTCACACAGTGTGTTCTATAATATAAACAGAGTGTTATACCCACTCACACAGTGTGTTCTATAATATAAACAGAGTGTTATACCCACTCACACAGTGTGTTCTATAATATAAACAGAGTGTTATACCCACTCACACAGTGTGTTCTATAATATAAACAGAGTGTGAGCCCACTCACACAGTGTGTTCTATAATATAAACAGAGTGTGAGCCCACTCACACAGTGTGTTCTATAATATAAACAGAGTGTTATACCCACTCACACAGTGTGTTCTATAATATAAACAGAGTGTTATACCCACTCACACAGTGTGTTCTATAATATAAACAGAGTGTTATACCCACTCACACAGTGTGTTCTATAATATAAACAGAGTGTGAGCCCACTCACACAGTGTGTTCTATAATATAAACAGAGTGTTATACCCACTCACACAGTGTGTTCTATAATATAAACAGAGTGTGAGCCCACTCACACAGTGTGTTCTATAATATAAACAGAGTGTGAGCCCACTCACACAGTGTGTTCTATAATATAAACAGAGTGTTATACCCACTCACACAGTGTGTTCTATAATATAAACAGAGTGTGAGCCCACTCACACAGTGTGTTCTATAATATAAACAGAGTGTTATACCCACTCACACAGTGTGTTCTATAATATAAACAGAGTGTGAGCCCACTCACACAGTGTGTTCTATAATATAAACAGAGTGTTATACCCACTCACACAGTGTGTTCTATAATATAAACAGAGTGTTATACCCACTCACACAGTGTGTTCTATAATATAAACAGAGTGTTATACCCACTCACACAGTGTGTTCTATAATATAAACAGAGTGTGAGCCCACTCACACAGTGTGTTCTATAATATAAACAGAGTGTTATACCCACTCACACAGTGTGTTCTATAATATAAACAGAGTGTTATACCCACTCACACAGTGTGTTCTATAATATAAACAGAGTGTTATACCCACTCACACAGTGTGTTCTATAATATAAACAGAGTGTTATACCCACTCACACAGTGTGTTCTATAATATAAACAGAGTGTTATACCCACTCACACAGTGTGTTCTATAATATAAACAGAGTGTGAGCCCACTCACACAGTGTGTTCTATAATATAAACAGAGTGTTATACCCACTCACACAGTGTGTTCTATAATATAAACAGAGTGTTATACCCACTCACACAGTGTGTTCTATAATATAAACAGAGTGTTATACCCACTCACACAGTGTGTTCTATAATATAAACAGAGTGTTATACCCACTCACACAGTGTGTTCTATAATATAAACAGAGTGTTATACCCACTCACACAGTGTGTTCTATAATATAAACAGAGTGTTATACCCACTCACACAGTGTGTTCTATAATATAAACAGAGTGTTATACCCACTCACACAGTGTGTTCTATAATATAAACAGAGTGTTATACCCACTCACACAGTGTGTTCTATAATATAAACAGAGTGTTATACCCACTCACACAGTGTGTTCTATAATATAAACAGAGTGTGAGCCCACTCACACAGTGTGTTCTATAATATAAACAGAGTGTTATACCCACTCACACAGTGTGTTCTATAATATAAACAGAGTGTTATACCCACTCACACAGTGTGTTCTATAATATAAACAGAGTGTTATACCCACTCACACAGTGTGTTCTATAATATAAACAGAGTGTGAGCCCACTCACACAGTGTGTTCTATAATATAAACAGAGTGTTATACCCACTCACACAGTGTGTTCTATAATATAAACAGAGTGTGAGCCCACTCACACAGTGTGTTCTATAATATAAACAGAGTGTGAGCCCACTCACACAGTGTGTTCTATAATATAAACAGAGTGTTATACCCACTCACACAGTGTGTTCTATAATATAAACAGAGTGTGAGCCCACTCACACAGTGTGTTCTATAATATAAACAGAGTGTGAGCCCACTCACACAGTGTGTTCTATAATATAAACAGAGTGTGAGCCCACTCACACAGTGTGTTCTATAATATAAACAGAGTGTTATACCCACTCACACAGTGTGTTCTATAATATAAACAGAGTGTTATACCCACTCACACAGTGTGTTCTATAATATAAACAGAGTGTGAGCCCACTCACACAGTGTGTTCTATAATATAAACAGAGTGTGAGCCCACTCACACAGTGTGTTCTATAATATAAACAGAGTGTTATACCCACTCACACAGTGTGTTCTATAATATAAACAGAGTGTTATACCCACTCACACAGTGTGTTCTATAATATAAACAGAGTGTTATACCCACTCACACAGTGTGTTCTATAATATAAACAGAGTGTGAGCCCACTCACACAGTGTGTTCTATAATATAAACAGAGTGTGAGCCCACTCACACAGTGTGTTCTATAATATAAACAGAGTGTGAGCCCACTCACACAGTGTGTTCTATAATATAAACAGGAGTGTTATACCCACTCACACAGTGTGTTCTATAATATAAACAGAGTGTTATACCCACTCACACAGTGTGTTCTATAATATAAACAGAGTGTGAGCCCACTCACACAGTGTGTTCTATAATATAAACAGAGTGTTATACCCACTCACACAGTGTGTTCTATAATATAAACAGGAGTGTTATACCCACTCACACAGTGTGTTCTATAATATAAACAGGAGTGTTATACCCAGGAACACAGTGTGTTCTATAATATAAACAGAGTGTTATACCCACTCACACAGTGTGTTCTATAATATAAACAGAGTGTTATACCCAGGAACACAGTGTGTTCTATAATATAAACAGCAGTGTTATACCCAGTAACACAGTGTGTGTTCTATAATATAAACAGGAGTGTTATACCCAGTAACACAGTGGGGTAAAAATTCAGTTGGTTGCGCCTCCCGTTAGCACCTTAAGAGGGCGCTAATGGGGCGCAAAGCCGCTCGCGCCCGGGCGCAGCGATGTTTGCGCCGCTCTGGAACTTAACTAGACATTGTGTGGCGGCGCTAAACCTTACCGCCGCGACCACCTGCGCGCGCAGATTGTGACGTCATTCCATGGTGCAACGCCCTTGTGGCGCCCCGGAGCGGAAATTGAGTGGCGCTCCCTGCCTTACCGCCTGGGTATATCGTGAACAGCTCTCCTACATTCATATGTCTGAGGAGCTGTGTTTGCGAAGGCTGCGATTCAGCAAGGAGGTGGTCACTGAGCTCTGCCACCTGCTGCAGCCTGATCTGCAGCCTCAACTGAGGTCCAGGACGTCTCTGTCAGTGGCAGTGAAGGTCACAGTGGCTCTCAACTTCTATGCTACTGGCTCATTTCAAGCTGCTGCTGGGGACCTCACCAATATCTCCCAGTTCATGGTGCATTGCTGCATCCGGCAGGTCACAAATGCCCTCTTTAAAAGGAGACGAGAGTTCATCTCTTTCCCCATGACCCCAGACAAGCAGCGTGACCGCGCTCTGGGCTTTGCGAGGATAGCGGGCTTCCCCATGGTGCAGGGCGCCATTGACTGCACGCATGTGGCTTTGCGTGCTCCACATGAGAATGCCGAGGAATTCCGGAACAGAAAGGGGTTCCATTCCTTGAATGTTCAGTTGGTCTGTGACAACAGACAGCTGATACTCGCTGTCAATGCCCACTATCCTGGCAGCTGCCACGATGCTTTTATCCTGCGCCAGACTACTGTGGCAGAACTTTTCGAGGCACCGCATCAGCCAGTTGGTTGGCTTCTCGGGGACAAGGGGTATCTATTGAGCACCTGGCTGATGACACCGCTCCGTACGCCCAACACCCCTGCTGAGCTGCGGTACAATGAGAGCCATCAAGCTACCAGGAACATCATTGAGCGCACAATCGGCATGCTGAAGCAACGGTTCCGCTGTCTCGACCATTCGACTAGATGCAGAAGGAATGTTTCCCTTGGCGGGTGAGAACAGAACTAGAGGACATAATTTAAGGATAAGGGCTAAACCATTTAGGACAGAAATGAGGGGGAATTTCTTCACTCAGAGGGTGGTGAACCTGTGGAACTCATTGCCACAGAGGGCAGTGTATGCCAGCTCATTAAATATATTTAAGAGGGAATTAGATATATTTCTACAGGCAAAAGGGGTTAAGGGTTACGGAGAGAAGGCGGGGACGGGATACTGAATTGGAGGATCAGCCATGATCTCATTAAATGGCGGAGCAGGCTCGAAGGGCCGGATGGCCTACTCCTGCTCCTATCTTCTATGTATCTATGTATCTATGTATTCTGGAGGAGCCCTGCAGTACTCGCCTGAGCGAGTATCCAACTTCGTAGTTGTGTGCTGCATGTTGCATAACATGGCAATCGTCAGGACCCAGCCAATGCCACCAGGCCTTGGAGCACCACCAGAGGAGGAGGAGGAAGAGGAGGAAGAGGACGAGGAGGATGATCATCAGCAGCACCAAGGCGGGAGGGCGGCCCACAATGGTGAAACTGCAAGGGCCGTCCGTCAACGGCTAATAGCAAGCCGCTTCTAGGGCCCCTGCTGTGGAAATGGCTTCTGCCATTGCTAACAACATCAATGAACCCAGCACGCAACCCCTAAGCCGGCCAAGGCACCAATAATTCCAAAGACCAAACATGTATATTTTGAATACAAAAACTTATTTATTTTACAAACTCTGTGTGTGTCATTTCCTCATGACAAACTCATAGAAATAAACACAAAAAAACAGTCAATAACATAACTGGTTCTCACAACCTGGAGATAATGTCCAAAACACTAAACGAAAGTTGGACCACGAACCTCGGCCGTTAATAAAAAAATGACCAGCATTTTGTCACACCTCCTAATTTTTGCGCACTTCCCTCCTTCTAACCCTACTGCTCCTCCGTAATGGGACCTCAGTGGCTGCAGCAAGGCTGGTGGAAGGCTGCTAATCGTCAGACCCTGACACTGCAGATGCCCCTGAAGGACGGCCTCGACCAGTTCTGGGCCTGGAGGGCCCGGCTGCAGACTGCACCAACTCTGCATGGGCGGCAGCAGTCTGTCCTACAGGCGGTGGCAAGTGCAGTGGAGAAGTGACAGTGTTGGCAGCAGGAATGCTGTCATCGTGAGAGAGGACAGCAACTCCCTGCTCGCCCGACACACTGGCACTCCCACGGGGCAGCACTTCAGCATCCGGAGCAATCTGCTGGAGCACAGATTGCTGGCCTGCTGCGGCGCGGTGAGAGCCCCGGGGATATGTGAACGAACCATCGAGGTTGGCAGCAGTCAGTGCTCGCGTGGCCTCAATCTGAGTCTGCATGAGAGCAGTCAGAGATGGGATCACGGCAGTCAGTGACTGAATTGCAGCACTAAGCGTTAGTGTGGCATCCGCCTGTGCTACAGCGAAGTGCTCCACACTCCTTGCCAGTGATTCAATACATTCGGGCACCCTTCCCACTGCACCCATGAGCTCAGTGTGTATGCCCACCGCCTGGGTGTTCATTTCTGCGATCAGCCGCTCCTCCTCTGCGTCCATTGCAGTCGGAGTCTCTGGCATACTCTCCCTCTGGGGAGAAGGCCCCCGTTCTTCCCTACCCCCATGGCGTTGCTGCAGCCCGCTGGGTCCTGGAGCTTCACCCTCATCAGACCCTTCCCCCCTGCTCCCCTCCAGGGAAGGCGTGTTCCCAGTGTGGGCATGGGCTCCGGTTTCCTCTTCCTCCTCGGCTGCAGCTTCACTCCCAGTGGCAGCTTCAGGGCCCGTCTCCTCAGCTGGTGAATCACCATCTGAAAGCAGGGAGGTACAAGAGTGGCTTTAACGTGAGGACAGGGTGGCAGTAAGGGAGGAATAAGTTCAGCGAGTTGGCAAGTTGGATTGAAAGTGTCAAAGGCTGGTGTTGTGAGGGACAAGTGGAAGGACAGAGGACAAAAAGGTGATGACCTTACCATTGCTGTCCAGAACGGGGTCGGCGTCTCCAGTGGCGACGGGACCGATCACCCGGCTTGCCACAATCCTGTGGACGCGCTCCTCAAGATCGCTGAGGGGTTGCAGCTGAGGCCGCCCTCCACCTGTCCGTTGCTGCTGTCTCCGATTATGCGCCAGCTTGGCCTGTAAGAAAAAGGACAGCATCTGAGTAAATATACAGCCATGGTCTTGCCTGATGTGCCTCCCATAGGTGAATAGCCCTTACTGTATGCAGCCATGGTCTTGCCTGATGTGCCTCCCATAGGTGAATAGCCCTTACTGTATGCAAAGTGTGGAATGTGTGTGTGTGTTTCATGAAAGGGCCATAGGTGTTGGATGAGTGTTGTGCATTGGGGTTTTAAGACCCTCTGGCCATAGAGTGAGGTTGAGATGGAGGGATGGAGAGGTATTGAGAAAAAGCCACTCACCCTGACGACCCGAGTGAGGTCGTTGAACTTTTTGCGGCATTGAGTATGGGTCCTGGGCACCATGCTCCTGGAGGAGACGCTCTGAGCCACCTCCCTCCACACTCTTCTGTACTCGCGTGGCAAAGGCCTCCTGCCACTCTCAGGGAAGAGTATACATCTTCTGCGCTCCACCGCGCCAACCAGAGCATCCAAGGCCCGCTCGGTGAAGCGATGAGCTCGTTCTCTCACCCTCTCCATCCTTGGCAGCAAAATGGATTCACAGGTCTCTCCAGGCCGAGATTCAAGGCTGCAATGAGCAGGGTGTGGCTGGGGAGCAAGTTGGCCCCCCCCCCGCTTTAAGAACTGGCCGGCGCCAGTGTGTCTGTGTTCCCTCGCTAACTGGCAGCACCTGCGCTGCGCTCGCGCACTGAGTTAGCGCCTCACTGCTCGGCCTTTGCGCCTTAAGACAGGTGTGCAGCGCCTGATTTAGCGCTCCACTCATCTCCCGGGGCGGTAAAAGTGAAGTTTCCAGTCAGTGGCGATAATTAGCGCCAGGGGCTAATATTTGCGTCCAGACGATATTTGCGCCCCAAACGGGGCGCGACCTAATTTTTCCCCCCAGGAGTGTTATACCCAGTAACACAGTGTGTTCTATAATATAAACAGGAATGTTATACCCAGTAACACAGTGTGTGTTCTATAATATAAACAGGAGTGTTATACCCAGTAACACAGTGTGTGTTCTATAATATAAACAGGTGTGTTATACCCAGTAACACAGTGTGTTCTATAATATAAACAGGAGTGTTATACCCAGTAACACAGTGTGTGTTCTATAATATAAACAGCAGTGTTATACCCAGTAACACAGTGTGTTCTATAATATAAACAGGAGTGTTATACCCAGTAACATAGTGTGTTATCGATTCATGGAGTCATAACGCCACAGAAGGCCATTCGGCTCATCGAGTCCGTGCCAGCTCTCTGTAGAGCAATCCATTCAGTCCCATTCCCCCACTCTATCCCCATAGCCCTGCAAGTTTATTTCCCTCAAGTGCCTATCCAGTTTCCCCTTGAAAACATTGAATACTCTGCATCCACCACTTCTGTCGGCAGAGAATTCCAGGTCATCACCACTCGCAGTGTAAAATAGTTTTTCCTCATGTTCCCCCTGTATCTCTTGCCCAAAACCTTAAATCTGTGACCCCTAGTCCTTCTACCATCAAATAGTGGGAACAGCCTTTCCCCGTCTTGCCTATCCAAACCCGCCAAAGTCTTGTACACCTCTATTAAATCACCCCGCAACCTCCTTTGCTCTAATGATAACAAATCCAGCTTCTCCAACCTGTCCTTGTAGCTAAGATCCTCCATCCCCGGAACCATTCTGATAAATCTCCTTTGCACCCTCTCATGGGCCTTCACATCCTTCCTAAGTTGTGGTGACCAGAACTGGATGCAATACTCCAGTTGTGGCCCTACCAGCACTTTATAATGGTTCAGCATAACTTCTCTACTTTTGTAATCAATACCTCTATTTATGAAGCCCAAGATCCCATATGCTTTGTTAACCACTCTCTCAATATGTCCTGCCACCTTCAGGGACCTCTGCACATTAACTCCCAGGTCCCTCTGTCCCTGCACACTCTTTAAAACTCTGCCATTAAGTGTATATTGCCTCTCCCTGTTCCTTCTGCCAAAATGCATCACCTCACACTTCTCGATATTAAATTCCATCTGCCACTTGTCTGCCCATTCTGCTAGCCTTTCTATGTCCTGTTGCAGTCGATTGGTATCATCCTCACTGTTTGCCACACCCCCAAGTTTGGTGTCATCAGCAAATTAAGAAATTCTACTCTGTATTCCAATATCCAGGTCATTTATATATATCAAAAAAAGCAGTGGCCCCAGCACTGACCCTTGGGGAACACCACTGTCTTCCATCCTCCAGTCTGAAAAACAGCCATTTACCACAACTCACTGTTTTCTGTCCTTAAGCCAATTCCTTATCCAAGCTGCCACTGACCCACCTATTCCATGAGCCTCAATTTTGTTAACCAGCCTTCTATGTGATACTTTGTCAAATGCCTTCCGAAGATCCATGTAGACAACATCCATTGCATTCCCTTCATCAATCCTCTCTGTTACTTCATCAAAAAATTCAATTAGATTAGTCAAACACGATCTTCCTTTTACAAACCCGTGTTGGCTCTCCTTAATTAGCTTAAATTTCTCCAAATGCCTGTTAATTTTTTCCTTGATTATTGTTTCTAAAACTTTACCCACCACTGATGTTAAGCTGACCAGCCTGTAGTTACTAGGATTGTCCTTACACCCTTTCTTGAACAATGGTGTCACATTTGCCACTTTCCAATCCTCAGGCACCTCCCCCACATCTAGGGAAGATTGGAAAATTATGGCAAGCCCTTCCACTATCTTCTCCCCCAATTCCCTTCGCAATCTGGGATGCAAGCCATCTGGACCAGGCGACTTGTCCACTCTAAGCATACCCAGTGTTATATGATATAAACAGGATTGTTATACTCAGTAGCACGCTGTGTGTTATTATATAATATAAACAGGATTGTTATACCCAGTAACGCCCAGGGTGTTATTTTATAATATACAGAAATGTTACACCCACTAATAATGTTACTTGATTAGTAATCCAGAGAACATAATTTCAAATCTAACCATGGCTGTTTGAGAATTTGAATTCAGTTTTAAAACAATCTGGAAATAAAAAGCTGGTGTCGGTAAAAGTGACCATGAACCTGTTGGATTGTGGTAAAAACCCATCTGGTTCAGTAATGTCCTTTAGGGAAGGAAACCTGCCGTCCTTACCTGGGCCTGGGCCTATGTGTGACTCCAGACCAATGTGGTTGACTCTTAACTACGCTCTGAAGTGGCCTAGCCCCTGTCTTAGTTGTTACAAACAACTTGGGATGGGCAATAAATGCCGGCCTTGCCAGCGACGCTCACATCCCGAGATGGAAAGAAAACCCCGCACAGCGTTATTATATCACAGAGGAGTTACACCAAGAAACAGACATTCGGGCTAAATTCCGTCACGGTTTCAGCCCGCTAACAGGCACCGGATATAATTCGGCAGGGAGTTGTTTTCGCCGGTCGTGCAGATTTAAAACTCGTCCCCCGAGTTTGGTTGTGCTTTAATTGCACTGTCCCCACGCTCTGCCCATCGTGTCCCCACGTTGGCAGCGGCAGCCAGAGGCACAGCCTCTGCAAGTTTCCTGGGTTTTCACTGCTGTTGCTCTCTGTCTAAGTTAGACTGAGATTCGAGAGGTGCTTCAGCTGCCAGGACCACCTGATCAGGGCGGAAGCAAGGAGCTGAAAGAGACCAGAAACTTTATCCAGTGATTTCTGCAGCTTGACTGCCTCTCACAGCATCAGCCCCCCGTATGATTTTCTGACCCTCTTTCCCCGCAGTCAGGGCATCTCAGGAGCAGGTGTGGCTGTCCCTATGGGCGGATATCCTTGGATGCCCGTGTCCTAACTCACACCAAGTCCCATTCACCCATCACCCCTGTGCATGCTGACCTACATTGCCTCCCGGTCCAACAAGGCCTTAAATTTAAAATTCTTATCTTTATGTTCAAATCCGTCCATGGCCTCTCCCCCTCCCTACCTCTGTAATCCCCTCCAGCCCTGTAACCCTCCGAAATCTCTGCGTTCCTCTGAATCTGGCGTCTTGTCCAGACCCCCACTTCCTTCACTCCACCATTGGTGGCCGCGCCTTCAGCTGCCTAGGCTCTAAGCTCTGGAATTTCCTCCCTAAACATCTCCGCCTCTCTCTCCTCCTTAGACTCTACTTAAAACCTACCTCTTTGACCAAGTGTTTGGTCAACTGTCCCAATGGGCCGGATTTTGCGGTAGAACAATGGTGAGGCTAGCAGCGCTTACCGTTATTTATGTGCAAATTGGACAGCAACTTCCAGCAACCGCACGTACGCAGTTAAATGTGGAAATCAGGAAGTTGCTGTCCGAGATGCCCTGCTCCTCCAGAAGCTGCGCTCTAATGGTATCTCACTGAGAGACTCGATGTTGGAATACATTGAATAGCGTGAAGTTACTGTACTTACCTGCAATGTTTCCCCTAATTTTTTTTGGGTCACGATCCCTTTATAGGGCTGCACGGCCCATTCATAATTTCACGCTGCGTGAAATCTCCCAAAAAAGAGCTGGTAAGTGGCCTGCGCGGGACATCCAGACAGCTGCGCGGATGCGCGGCCACGCAGCTTAGCGGGAACGTTGCTTACCTGATAGATAAGGACTAAACTTGCCAAAAAAACGTTAGGGTTTGTCCATTCCGGTGTAAGCGCCCTCTTAACAATGTGATAAGTTTTAATTACTGCCAAGCTCCCTCTCTGGCACTGAAAATTAACTTTTACAAGTGTCATACTTCATCTCTGCTATATCCTGTTATTTCCTATCACTTTTACCATCAGCATAACAAATGCAAGTCGCCCTGAGCCCTCAATGCGCTTTTGCCATTTCCCATAACACAGAGGCCACACAATCAACTGTTTGACACAATTTATCTTTAACACATGACAAAAGGATAATATACCAGCAAGAGTCAGAAAAAAAAGAAACATCACCCAAGTGACTCCCCTTGTGACTATAGGTGCTTAATCTTTCTCTTATGCGTGCTTCTACGTGGTGCTTCCCCTGTGGCTTCAGCAGATGTAGAGGCACCTTGCTGACTAGGATGCTGCGCCTGCTTAGATGCCTTTGGCGGGCGTCCTCTGGGTTTGGGACCTGGGAGGGCTCTTCAACAGCTGTGCAGGGGCTGAAACGGTAATCTCAGTTGGCTCTGCAAAGTGGGTCTCTGACTGAGGGCACCGCAGTGGCATGCTCATGTGAGCGCTTTGAGAGGAGACCACACTTACGAACATACATACATACGAATATACGAATTAGGAGCAGGAGTAGGCCACTCGGCCCTTCGAACCTGCTCCGCCATTCAATAAGATCATGGCTGATCCGATTACTCCACATTCCCGCCTACCCCCGATAACTTTTCACCCCCTTGCTTACCAAGAATCTATCTACCTCTGCCTTAAAATATTCAAAGACTCCGCTTCCACCGCCCTCTGAGGAAGAGAGTTCCAAAGACTCACGACCCTCTGTGAGAAAAAATTTCTCCTCATCTCTGTCTTAAATGGGCGACCCCTTATTTTTAAACAGTGACTCCTAGTTCTAGACTCTCCCACAAGAGGAAACATCCTCTCCACATCCACCCTGTCTAGACCCCTCAGGATCTTATATGTTTCAATCAAGTCACCTCTTACTCTTCTAAACTCCAGCGGATACAAGCCTAGCCTGGCCAACCTTTCCTCATAAGACAACCCGCCCATTCCAGGTATTAGTCTAGTAAACCTTCTCTGAACTGCTTCCAATGCATTTACATCCTTCCTTAAATAAGGAGACCAATACTGTACACAGTACTCCAGATGTGGTCTCACCAATGCCCTTTATAACTGAAGCATAACCTCCTTACTTTTGTATTCATTTCCCCTCGAAATAAATGATAACATTCTATTAGCTTTCCTAATTACTTGCTGTACCTGCATAGTAACCTTTTACAATGAATGCACTAGGACACCCAGATCCCTCTGCATCTCAGAGCTCTGCAATCTCTCACCATTTAGATAATATGCTTCTTTTTTATTCTTCCTGCCAAAATGGACAACTTCACATTTTCCCACATTATACTCCATTTGGCAGATCATTGCCCACTCACTTAACCTATCTATATCCCTTTGTAGCCTCCTTCTGTACTGCCAACAACATCCCTCTCATGGGTCATCCGCACCTCAGTGCTGGCAAGTGGCAGGAGAGCACCTTGCTGCACTTCAGGGGGACCATGAGGACCCGTATCTGCACTGGCAGTCCTCCTCAAAAGGACGTGCATGAAGCTCTGGTCTCTCTGCTCAATAGCTGCCCATCGCTCCTCCAGAGATGTCATTCAATTCTGAACATTCACCATGTTTTCCTGACTCTGGCAACTTATTTCCTCCATGGCCGTAGCCATCCTTTCCACCGAGGTTGCCATCCTATCCATGGTGGTGCGTTCATGCGTCATTGCCTCCACCATGGGAGTGCTGATGTTAGAAACATAGAAACATAGAAACATAGAAGATAGGAGCAGGAGTAGGCCATTCGGCCCCTCGAGCCTGCTCCGCCATTCAATGCAATCATGGCTGATCATCCAAATTCAGTACCCTGTCCCTGCTTTCTCCCCATATCCCTTAGTCCCTTTAGCCTTAAGAAATATATCCAACTCCTTCTTGAATATATTTAATGAATTGGCCTCAACTGCCTTCTGTGGTAGAGAATTCCACAGGTTCACCACTCTCTGGGTGAAGAAATTCCTCCTCATCTCAGTCCTAAATGGCTTACCCCTTATCCTTAGACTATGACCCCTAGTTCTGGACTCCCCCGCCATCGGGAACATCCTTCCTGCATCTAGTCTGTCTAGTCTTGTTAGAATTTTATAAGTTTCAATGAGATCCCCTCTCATTCTTCTAAACTCTAGCTAATATAAGCCTAATCGACCCAATCTCTCTTCATACGTCATTCCTGCCATCCCAGGTATCAGTCTGGTGAATCTTCGCTGCACTCCCTCCATGGCAAGAACATCCTTTCTCAGATAAGGCGACCAAAACTGCACACAATACTCAAGGTGTGGTCTCACCAAGGCCCTGTACAACTGCAGCAAGACATCTTTGCTCCTGTACTCGAATCCTCTTGCTATGAAGGCCAACATACCATTTGCCTTCTTAACCACCTGCTGCACCTGCATACTTACCTTCAGCGACTGGTGCACAAGGACACTCAGGTCTCGTTGCACTTCCCCTTTTCCCAATCTATTGCCGTTCAGATAATAATCTGTCTTCCTGTTTTTGCCACCAAAGTGGATAACCTCGCATTTATCCACATTGTACTGCATGCCATGCATCTGCCCAATCACCCAACCTGTCCAAATCATACTGGAGTTTCTCTGCATCCTCCTCACAGCACACACGCCCACCCAGCTTTGTGTCGTCTGCAAACTTGGAGATATTACATCTAGTTCCCTCATCTAGATCAGTAATATATATTGTGAATAACTGGGGTCCTAGCACCGATCCCTGCGGTACCCCACTAGTCACTGCCTGCCACTCGGAAAAAGTCCCGGTTCTTCCAACTCTTTGCTTCCTGTCTGCCAACCAGTTCTCTATCCAAGTCAGTACCTTATACCCAATCCCATGTGCTTTAACTTTGCACGCCAATCTCTTATGCGGGACCTTATCAAAAGCCTTTTGAAAGTCCAAATACACCACATCCACTGGTTCTCCCTTATCTATTCTACCAGTTACATCCTCAAAAAATTCCAGTAGATTAGTCAAGCATGATTTACCTTTTGTAAATCCATGTTGACTTTGTCCAATCCTGTCACTGTTTTCCAAGTGTTCTGCTATTACATCTTTTATAATGGACTCTAGCATTTTCCTCACTATCGATGTCAGGCTTACCGGTCTATAATTCCCCGTTTTCTCTCTACCGCCTTTTTTAAATAGTGGGGTTACATTAGCTACCCTCCAATCCATGGGAACTGTTCCAGATCCTATAGAATTTTGGAAGATGACCAGCAATGCATCTACTATTTCTAGGGCCACTTCCTTAAGTACCCTAGGATGTAGATTATCAGGCCCTGGGGATTTATCGGCCTTCAATCCCGTCAATTTTCCAAACACCATTTCCCTACAAATACTGATTTCATTCAGTTCCTCCCTCTCATTAGACCCTATGTTCCCCGACATCTCTGGGAGGTTATTTGTGTCCTCCTTTGTGAAGACAGAACCAAAGTATGTATTTAATTGGTCTGCCATTTCTTTGTTCCCCATTACAAATTCCCCTGATTCTGACTGCAAGACTTGACTTCACCAATTGTTTTCTCTTCACATATCTACAGAAGCTTTTACAGTCAGTTTTTATGTTCCCTGCAAGCTTACTCTCATATTCTATTTTCCCCCTCTTAATTAATCCCTTTGTCCTCCTTTGCTGAATCCTAAACTGCTCCCAATCCTCAGGTTTGCTGCTTTTTCTGGCCAATTTAGATGTCTTCTCCTTGAATCTTATGCTATCCCTAATTTCCCTTGTTAGCCACGGTTGAGTCACCTTTTTTGTTTTATTTTTATGCCAAACAGGGATGAACAAATTCTGTAGTCCATCCATGCGATCTTTAAATGTTTGCCATTGCCTATCCACCATCAACCCTTTAAGTAACGCTTCCCAATCCATCCTAGCCAACTCACGCCTCATACCATCATAGTTTCCTTTATTTAAATTCAGGACCCTAGTCTCTGAGTCAACTACTTCACTCTCCATCTTTAATGAAGAATTCTATCATATTATGATCGCTCCTCCCCGAGGGGCCTCGCACAACAAGATATAGATGGACTCCTCCATTCTCTCTACACTCGCACTAACCCTGGAGGCAAACCTGCACTTGTTCCTGTATTTCACGAACCGCTCTTTTTCTGGATGGCCCCAGAGGCACAGCATCTGCATGCAGCTCAGCAGAGCTAGGAGTGTCCTGCGACCTCCACTGTCTCCACCATCTACTGATGCTAACTTGTGCGCTGTGATACACCAGGTGGCAACAATACTCTAACTCGCGATGGCCCCACCGAGGTGTGCGGTGCTGCGCTGGTGCTGGGTGCGCTGAGTCCTTGTGACGCTGGTCCCTCAGAGGCTTCAGGTTCCTCTGAGGAGTTGTCCGGGTCTTCGTCCTGGATTGTGCTGAGGGGGGCGCTCGATGGTCCTGTGGGCGAGTAAAGGCTTGAATTAGACATCTGATATTGATGTAGCAGACACATCCTTTTGAGCAGATGATACAAAGCGATTCTCTATGAACATCATATGCCATTGCTTTCTGAGAGGGATGCAACTCTTATATCACCAGCTTCCTCTAGTGTGCCTGTCTCTCCATCGCCCACTACCAGGTTCTCGCCACCTCCAACAGTCTCGTTTGCAGCCTCCTCAGCCCTGGTCAATGTTGCAATGGTAGGTGTTCCTCCTCCAGTCATTGCTCTCTCCCTCTTATTGTGGGTTATCTTTTCCTGCAAGGAAGGACACAAGCGGTGTTTCAGCCACAGTGATGGAGTGAGTGTGATTAATCCCTAACATAGAAGCTTTGAGTGAGAAGAGGATGGGGTAAGGTGCCAAGAGGAAGGTAGTGCGTTGTTAGTTGTTGTCACTGCATGACAGTGAGAGCGAGTCTAAGGGGTGCATTGGCAGGATGCTGAAGTGATTCAGTGAAGAGACAGAGATGGATAGGAAAGGGTGCAAGGGATGTAAGAGTAAAGTGGGATGTGTAAGCGGTTTTGATCCTAGCCTAATTGCTAGACGGACGGTTCGAATCACCCCCGCCTTACGAAAGTTCTGTACCCGGGAATTATTATTCAGAGTGTAAATGAAATAAGTCACGGACAGGAATGCTTCGGTGAAAAATCGTACTTATATTTATTTGGTCTAACATACACTGGCTAAAACATGCACTACTAAACGAAATCACTGTCTCTGTGGAGAAAAAGATCTAGGTTACAAACAACACACATACAGTACACAACTGGGGACTATAACATGCAGTAATTCCCTTGTTGCTATGGTGGACTCTAACTCCACCCCTACCAACGAATTACCCAGTCGCATAAGCTCCTTCGCCTGGCTGAACCAAACGAAGCTCCCACCCCGGAATAGCCCAAAAACTTCACTTCTGAGAAAATATCCGGCTTGGGACACTCGAGACCATGCTTACCACCACACAGAGTCAGTCTCGATCGCACCGCTCAGCGGCTTCTTCCTCTGGTACTTCTTCTTGTTAGGTCGATCTTGGTGGAGCGAGAGCGAGAGAGAGAGAGAATGGTGGGAAAGGGTCTATCTTTATAGGAGTCTTGCTACCCCTAGCTTTCCCGCCAATCTTCAAAATCCTTTTGTTTCTAAGCACTCCGGTCCTTAGTCAGTGATGGGCCATCATCAGACCCATATGTATTCCATGATTGGACTAATGGCCCTAAGTCTGGGACATATTTCGGTCTTTGTGTTGGGTGAAACTGGCTCCTCTTCGGTTGGCTAGGCTAGTGGGTTCATTGCTCTGCTTCTCTTCTGAGATGGAGGTTAGAAGTGCTTTTGCATATTCGAGTGGCTTTCTAATAGGTTCAAGCTCAACGGGTGCCTCAGGGTCCTCAGCCCCTTCGTCAATGGCCCCCCTTCCTTTTTCCAGGACTGTCGGGCGAACCCATACATTCTGGATGACTGACAGTTCTTTTGTCACAGCCAACTGCCATGCGTTCTCTGGAGTTTTAACAAACCAGTTTTTCACGTATCTGCACAGGGCGATCCCATCACAGGGAAAATACCCTCAGAAAAATCCCATAAAGTCCACAAAATATTCTCGACTGAGTCCATTCTTCAAACAGAGACTTTGCGATCTCTTCAGATATGAAGGAGGAGGTTTACAACGCAGAGTGCAGGTGATGAGCAGAGAAGGGAAGCAGAGTGAAGGCAAGTGAGATGGGATACTCACTTTTGATGTTCTCACAAGATCATTAAAACTTTTGCATCACTGGATCCATGAGCGTGCATAAAAGTACATTCCGCTGACCTCCTGAGCAATGTGCAGCCAGGCTGCCTTGGTCTGCTGAGGAGGCTTCCTCCGGCCATCAGGAGGGAAGAGAATCTCCCTGCGCCCTCTGACAGCATCCACAAGAACTTGGAGGGACTCATCATTGAAACGAGGAGCTGCCTTGCCTCTGGAAGAAGTCATATCGTTTAAATCAGGTCCAGGAAACCACAATGGAAAGGCTCAGGCTGGATGGCAGCTTTACAATCAGCTGCTATTATGACGTCATCAGAGGCGGCCAGCCGACCCGATCCACTTATTGGACGGGCCAGCGCGCCTCCATGAAATTAACAAGGTACTTGAATCAAAATCGCAACTCTGCAGCTGTTCCCGCCGGAAGCAGCTCCCGAACCCGCCCACCACGCAACCCGACTCCAACCCGCCTCGGGAATTAAAATCGAGCCCGTTGTCTCTGTTTCTCTCTCTCTCCACAGATGCTGCCTGACCTGCTGAGTATTTCCAACATCTTCTGTTTTTATTCCAACTGACACTTCCTGGTTCAGGCTCTGCGCTGCTCATTAACGATTCTTCAATCTGATTGGTTAAGACGACACACAGTTGCTTTCTCTGTTCACACAGGTCCCAGATCCCCTGTAGAGGGCGCTGTGCTTTTTTAGCTCTCTGATTTACAGTATGTTCCAGAGCAAAATCCCACAGAAAATCCGAGGGCAAGTGTAGTGAACGGCTGATGCCATTTGTTCACCCCGAGTGCAAAATCTGGCTCAATATCTCCTTCTTCGGCCCAGTGTAAATCGTTGCCTGATTTACGCTCCTGTGAAGCGTCTTGGGACATTTTACAGTGTTGAAGGCACTATATAACTGTAAGTTGTTGTTGTTAATGAGGCTATTATCGTGGAGGAGGAGAAGCACCACAGGATGGGGCAAAGAAGAATAAAGCAGCATTTACTGCAAGGGGGGAAAGATTCAGTTGGTTAGTGCCTCCCGTTAGTGCCTCCAGGGGTCGTGAGCGCGGCGATTTTAGCGCCGCCCGCGAAATTGACCAGTCGTTTTGCGCTAGCGCTAAACACTACCGCCACGATCTCCTGCGCCCGCAGATCGGGACGTCAGTCGAGCATGCAACGCCCCGGTAGCGCCCCAGACCGGATATTGAGTCGCGCCCCCTGCCTTAGCACCTGCTGCTAGGAATGACAGGTAGAGGGGAACGTTTTCAAGTCGGGAAGGGGCTGGGGGAGCGCTATTTAAAGGCGGGCACTTCCTGCTTTTTCTTGTTGGTACACGCAGGTTGAGAGGGAGAGACACGTCTGGAGAGATTTAACGCTGTCCTAAGGAGTTTTGGCCCTCAGCACCACTTTTGAGGTTCCTAAGCACCGAGCTCTTTCCCTCGGCCTATCCATTAGTGCTTCCAACACAATTGCTTTAGAGGTCTCTCCAGGCCGAGATTCAAGGCTGCAATGAGTAGGGAGTGGCTGGCCAGCAAGATGGCCCCTCCCCTTTAAGAACTGGACGGTGCCAGTCTGTCTGGCTTCCATGGTAACTGACATCGCCTGAGCTTCGGTAGCGTTCTGAGGTAGCACCTCGCTCCCTGAAGTTAGCACCTTAAGAGAGGTGTGTAGCGCCTGATTTAACGCTCAAATCACCTCCAGGGGCGATAGAGGCGAATTTTGCAGTCGGAGGTGATAATTAGTGCCGGGTGTTAAACTTTGCACCCGGCCGATATTAGCGCCCCAAAATGGGTGATCCCCAATTTTTCCCCCAACATATCTCATCACTGATGTCCTCTCATCTGTGGAGCACAGACTACCTTTGACACCAGAGCCTTGCCTCCTTTTCCCCTACTTTCAAATAAAGGGTCATTCCATTAAACCACCTTCCACATGGCGACGCATCAGCCTTGTTGCCCTTCAGCCTGTGGCTCAGTGGGTAGCACTCTCGCCTTTGAGTCAGACGGTCATGGTTTCGAAGCCCCACTCCAGCAATTGAGTACATAATCCAGGCTGACACTCCAGTGAAGTGCTGAGGGAGTGCTGCACTGTCGGAGATGCCGTCTTTCAGATGAGACGTTAAACCGAGTGGATGTAAAAGATCCCACAGCACTATTTCAAAGAAGACCAGGGGAGTTCTCCCCGGTGTCTTGGCCAATATTTTTTCCTCAACCAACATCACTAAAACAGATTATCTGGTCATTCTGACATTGCTGTTTGTGGGTGCTTGCTGTGTGCAAATTGGCTGCCGTGTTTCCTACATTACAACAGTGACTACACTTCAAAAAGTACTTCATTGGCTGCAAAGCGTTTTGGACCTCCTGAGGTTGCAAAAGGCGCTATAGAAATGCAAGTCTTTCTTTTCCTTTTAACATCATCATCTTCCTCCTCCTCTGCCACCCATTGCTGTGGTGGATCTGCAGGAAAGGAGGGCAGATGGTAAGAATTACTCCCTTAAGATTAAGGAGGCAGAGAAAGGGAGTGGAAGGTTGTGTCTGTCTGTTGGTGCTTCACAGCGATGTCAGGGCAACGGTGTAGGTGCTCAGCCACTAACCTGGAACCGGGACTATGTCGCCGACCTCACCATCTCCCAGGGGCAGTGCCCAGTGGGTGCCTCTTGGCTCCATGGCCTTCTATTCAAATGGGGTAAGGGGTTTAAAGGTGGGGAGGCCTTTGGTTGGCATCGTGTGCCAATTGGTCTCGCAAAAGGATAGTGTGAATGTGGGTAAAGCTAACGGTTATTTTTATTCATTCTGGGACGTGGGCGTTGCTGGTGGTGCCAATATTTATTGCCCATCCCTAATTGCCCTTTGAGAAGGTGGTGGTGAGCTGCCTTCTTGAACCGCTGCAGTCCGTGTGGTGAAGGTACTCCCACTGTGCTGTTAGGGAGGGAGTTCCATGATTTTGACCCAGCGACAGTGAAGGAACGGCCGATATACTTCCAAGTCAGGATGCTGTGTGACTTGGAGGGGAACTTGGAGGTAGTGGTGTTCCCATGCGCCTGCTGCCCATGTCCTTCCAGGTGGTAGAGGTCGCGGGTTTGGGAGGTGCTGCTGAAATTGAGGAGTGTTCCAGGTGCATTGAAGTGCCGTAACCTACAAGGCGACGGACCAAGAGCTGGAAAGTGGGATTAGGCTGGTTTGGATACGATGGGCCTGGTGGCCTCCTTCTGTGCTGTAAACTTCTACGATTCTATAATTCCATGTGGTACTGAGGAGGAAAGGCCTGACTGGCTCTCAGAATATTAACAAAATTGCAAAATTTCCAAGCGGCACGGGCGAGCTAACAGCAAGGGATGTGGGGACATGAGGCGCTTGGTGTTAGGAGTCCATTGTAGCCAAGTTAGAGCTGCCCTTAACTAGAGTACACGGGGATGGTTTGGATGAGTAAGTGTTGCTTTAAGAAGGTGAAGTGTGTGCTGGTGTCCAAGGTAAGCAAGGAGGAAAAGGAGAGACTGGCCAGTGTGTTACCTTTGCGTCACCGAATGAGGCCGCTGACCTTTTCTTAGCACTGTTTAGCTGAGGAGTGCCCTCCCTAAAGCTCTCTGCCTCTCTCTCCTCCTTTACAATATCAATAAATTGGTCAGGTGGGCAGAACAGTGGCAAATGGAATTCAATCCGGAGAAGTGTGAGGTAATGCATTTGGGGAGGGCTAACAAGGAAAGGGAATACACATTAAATGGTAGGACACTGAGTAGTGTAGAGGAACAAAGGGACCTTGGAGTGCATGTCCACAGAACCCTGAAGGTAGCAGGCCAAGTAGATAAGGTGGTTAAGAAGGCATACGGAATGCCTGCCTTTATTAGCCGTGGCATAGAATACAAGAGCAGGGGGGGTTATGCTTCAACTGTATAAAACACTAGTTAGGCCTCAGCTATAGAGTACTGCGTGCAGTTCTGGTCACCACATTACAGGAAGGATGTGATTGCACTAGAGAGGGTACAGAGGAGATTTACAAGGATGTTGCCGGGAGTAGAGAATCTTAGCTATGAGGAAAGACTGGATAGGCTGGGTCTGTTTTCCTTGGAACAGAGGAGGCTGAGGGGAGACCTTATTGAGGTGTATAAAATTATGAGGGGCCCAGATAAAGTGGATAGAAAGGACATATTTCCCTTAGCAGAGGGGTCAAATACCAGGGGGCACAGATTTAAAGTAATTGTGGGAAGGTTTAGAGGGGATTTGAGGGGAAAATTTTTCACCCAGAGGGTTGTGGGGGTCTGGAACTCACTGCCTGAAAGGGTGGTAGAGGCAGGAACCCTAACCACATTTAAAAAGTACTTGGATGTGCACTTGGGATGCTGTAACATGCAGGGCTACGGACCAAGAGCTGGGAAGTGGGATTAGGCTGGATAGCTCTTTGTTGGCCGGCGCGGACACGATGGGCCGAAATCGCCTCCTTCCGTGCTGTAACTTTCTATGATTCTATGATTCTACAAGCTTCCTTAAAACCCACCCCTTTGAAAAAGCTTTAGTCACCCCTTCTAATATCTCTTTCTTTGGCTTGGCATCCATCTGTGTCTGATAACGCTCCTGTGAAACGTTTTGGGAGGTTTTCCTATGATAAGAACATAAGAAATAGGAGCAGGAGTAGGCCATTCGGCCCCTCGAGCCTGCTCTGCCATTCAGTAAGTTCTACCTCATCTCCACTTTCCCACCCAATCCCCATATCCCTTGATTCCCTTAATATTCAAAAATCTATTGATCTCTGTCTTGAACATACTCAACGACTGAGCCTCCACAGCCCTCATAAAGGTGCTCTATGAAAGCAAGTTGTTGGAACAAGGCCGGTGGCGAGTAGTTTTCTTTTCGTGGTGTTGTTTGAGGCTTTAAGAGCTCACTCTTTACCAGCACTTGCTGTCGGAAAAAATGGGAGCAGTGGTTATGATCTGAAATGATTGAACTCGATGCTGAGTCCGCACGGTTGTAAAGTGCCCAATCGAAAGAGGAGGGCCCAGAAATTCTATAGACTCTGGAACAGTTCCCATGGATTGGAGGGTAGCTAATGTAACCCCACTATTTAAAAAAGGTGGGAGAGAGAAAACGGTAGTGGGGAAAATGCTAGAGTCCATTATAAAAGATGTAATAGCAGAGCACTTGGAAAACAGTGACAGAATCGGACAAAGTCAACAGGGATTTACAAAAGGTAAATCATGCTTGACTAATCTACTGGAATTTTTTGAGGATGTAACTGGTAGAATAGATAAGGGAGAACCAGTGGATGTGGTGTATTTGGACTTTCAGAATGCTTTTGATAAGGTCCCACATAAGAGATTGGCATGCAAAGTTAAAGCACAAGGGATTGGGGGTAAGGTACTGACTTGGATAGAGAACTGGTTGGCAGACAGGAAGCAAAGAGTTGGAATAAACGAGTCTTTTTCCGAGTGGCAGGCAGTGACTAGTGGGGTTCCGCAGGGATCGGTGCTAGGACCCCAGCTATTCATAATATATATTAATGATCTAGACAAGGGAACTAGATGTAATATCTCCAAGTTTGTAGACGACACAAAGCTGGGTGGGCGTGTGTGCTGTGAGGAGGATGCCGAGAAACTCCAGTATGATTTGAACAGGTTGGGTGATTGAGCAGATGCATGGCAGATGCAGTATAATGTGGATAAATGCGAGGTTATCCACTTTGGTGGCAAAAACAGGAAGATAGATTATTATCTGAACAGCAATAGCTTGGGAAAAGGGGAAGTGCAACGAGACCTGGGTGTCCTTGTGCACCAGTCGCTGAAGGTAAGTATGCAGGTGTAGCAGGCGGTTAAGAAGGCAAATGGTATGTTGGCCTTCATAGCGAGAGGATTCGAGTACAGGAGCAAGGATGTCTTGCTGCAGTTGTACAGGGCCTTGGTGAGACCACACCTTGAGTATTGTGTGCAGTTTTGGTCGCCTTATCTGAGAAAGGATGTTCTTGCCATGGAGGCAGTGCAGCGAAGATTCACCAGACTGATACCTGGGATGGCAGGAATGACGTATGAGGAGAGATTTGGTCGATTAGGCTTATATTCGCTAGAGTTTAGAAGAATGAGAGGGGATCTCATTGAAACTTATAAAATTCTAACAGGACTAGACAGACTAGATGCAGGAAAGATGTTCCCAATGGCGGGGGAGTCCAGAACCAGAGGTCACAGTCTAAGGATAAGGGGTAAGCCATTTAGGGCTGAGATGAGGAGGAATTTCTTCACCCAGAGAGTGGTGAACCTGTGAAATTCTTTACCACAGAAGGCAGTTGAGGCCAGTTCATTAAATATATTCAAGAAGGAGATAGATATATTTCTTAAGGCTAAAGAACCCAAGGGATATGATGAGAAAGCAGGGACAGGGTACTGAATTTGGATGATCAGCCATGATCGCATTGAATGGCGGAGCAGGCTCAAGGGGCCTTCTATGATTCTATGTTTCTATTATCGAGAGTGGGCTTCCAACGCACAAGTTCAAAAAGAAAGACTTGCATTTATATAGCGCCTTTCACGACCACCAGACATCTCAAAGCACTTTACAGCCAATGAAGTACTTTTTGAAGTGTAGTCACTGTTGTAATGTAGGAAACGCGGCAGCCAATTTGCACACAGCAAGCTCCCACAAACAGCAATGTGATAATGACCAGATAATCTGTTTTAGTGATGTTGATTGAGGAATAAATATTGGCCAGGACAGGGGGGAGAACTCCCCTGCTCTTCTTCGAAATAGTGCCATGGGATCTTTTACGTCCACCTGAGAGAGCAGACAGGGCCTCGGTTTAACGTCTTATCTGAAAGACGGCACCTGTGACAATGCAGCACTCCCTCACTGCTCAACACTGAAGCATTGAACACTTTACAGCTGCCCTCATTAAAACACACGTATACATACACACACACCTACAGCTCTGAGTCAAAAGCCTCCTGAATAAGAGAAGCTTTAACAGCGCAGGTCTCCATTTCACTGCATGTTTGGCTCAAGAGGTTTAGCTCTGTTGACTTTTACAGACTCTGTTTCCAATTACCTGGGCTCTGTTGGAGCCACATTTGCTTCCTCAATCCTTATTGTCCCAATGGCCCATTGAGACTTCTGAATTCCCGAACATTTACTGACTAAATGACACCACCTCAAGCCTCGCCTTTGATGTGAAGAGACTATGAGATCTTGGCTCTTTATGAGATTGTGGTGACGCAGGGATCGATCGCGGAAAGTGCCAATCACTGCAGTAAAACTCTCTCCTCGTCCTCCTCTTTCAGCCCTGAAAATATTTGCTGTGAAGAAAAAGCTTCCAGAGATTTCTGTTGCCGAAGCAACAGCCTTTTTTTTTCACCCTGTACCTGCAACATCCATCAGTTCCCAATTTATCCAGGTTTTGGAAAAGCAACATTTTCCAAAAACAAAATTTTTTGAATTCTATTTATGTTGCCCCATATCGTGACATCAAAATACCTTGCAAAACACTAGCAAAATTAATGGGACTAAAAGTCGATAAATCCCAAGGACCGGATGACCTACATCCTAGGGCTTTGAAAGAGGTGGCCATTGGGATAGTGGACGCATTGGTTGTCATCTTCCAAAATTCTATAGATTCTGGAACGGTTCCTGCAGATTGGAGGATAGCAAATGTAACCCCGCTATTTAAGAAAGGAGGGAGAGAGAAAGCGGGGAACTACAGACCTGTTAGCCTCACATCAATAGTTGGGAAAATGCTGGAATCTATTATAAAGGATGCAATAACTGGGCACTTAGAAATTAATAGTAAAATTGGGCAGAGTCAACATGGATTTATGAAAGGGAAATCCTGTTTGATGAACCTATTGGAGTTCTTTGAGGATGTAACTAGTGGAGTAGACAAAGGGGAACTGGTAGATGTGGTGTATTTGGATTTTCAGAAGGCCTTCGATAAGGTCCCACACAAGAGGTTGGTGAACAAAATTAGGGCTCATGGAATTGGGGGTAATATACTAGCATGGATTGAGAATTGGAAAACAAAGAGTAGGGATAAATGGGTCTTTTTCAGGATGGCAGGCTGTGACTAGTGGGGTCCCGCAAGGATCGGTGCTTGGGCCCCAGCTATTCACAATCTATATCAATGATTTGGATGAGGGGACTAAATGTAACATTTCCAAATTTGCTGATGATACAAAGCTAGGTGTCAGTGTCAGTTGTGAAGAGGATGTGAAGAGGTTTCAAGGGGATCTCGACAGGTTCAGTGAGTGGGCGAGAACATGGCAGATGGAATATAATGTGGATAAATGTGAAGTTATCCACTTTAGTAGAAAAAACAGAAAGGCAGAGTATATCCTAAATGGTGAAAGGTTGGGGAATGCAGATGTTCAAAGGGACCTGGGTGTCCTTGTACATGAGTCACTGAAAGTGAATGTGCAGGTGCAGCAAGCCATTAGGAAGGCAAATGGTATGCTGGCCTTCATTACAAGAGGATTTGAGTACAGGAGTAAAGAAGTCTTACTCCAATTATATAGGGCCTTGGTGAGACCACACCTGGAGTACTGTGTGCAATTTTGCTCTCCTTACCTCAGGAAGGATATACTTGCCATAGAGGGAGTGCAACGAAGGTTCATGAGATTGATTCCTGGGATGGTGGGACTGTCGTATGAGAAGAGATTGAGTAAACTAGGCCTGTATTCTCTTGAATTCAGAAGAATGAGAGGGGATCTCATTGAAGCATACAAAATTATTACAGGGCTTGATAGGGTGGATGGTGGGAGAGTGTTTCCCTTGGCTGGGGAGTCTAGAACCAGGGGCCACAGCCTCAGGATAAAGGGTAGGCCATTCAGGACTGAGATGAGAAGAAATTTCTTCACACAGAGGGTGGTGAATCTTTGGAATTTTCTACCCCAGAGGGCTGTGGAGGCTCAGTCATTGGGTATACTCAAAACAGAAGTCGATAGATTTCTGACTAGTAAGGGCATCAAGGGATATGGTGATAGGGCCGGTCAATGGAGTTGAGGCAGAAGATCAGCCATGATCGTGTTTAATGGCGGAGCAGTCTCGAAGGTCGGAATGGCCTACTCCTGCTCCTATTTCTTATGTTCTTATCTTCTTGTGCTTTTCGGGCAGTCACTCTTTTTATGTAGGCAGCCATTTTGCACACAGCAAGGTCCCACCAACAGCAATGAATTGAATGAGCCGTTAATCTAATTTTGGGTAAGGGATGAATGTTGACCAGGACATCTTGCTGCTCCTTTTCAAATCGGGCTGTGGGATCTTTTACATCCACCTGAATGAGCTGACTAAACCTCACTTGACCCCCTCTTGGTTGCTCCCGATTGCCCCGTCCCTCCCTAATGCCCGTTTGAGGCCCCCTTTGTAAAATTGGGCTGCCCTGAACGTGGCCAGCGCCAGGCCGGGTGTGTTCAGGAAAAAGTGGCCTAGATGCGGCCTAACCAGCGAGGCCTGAAAGAAGCCGCTAGAGGCCGCCACCAAAAGGTGCAGTGTCGAAGGACGTTACCGGCCCCATGCGCCCCCCTCTGCCGATCACCCCTCCCTCCCGATTGTCCCCCCCACCCTCCAGAATGCCCCCTCTCCTGATCGCCGTCTCCCCCACCCTAACGCTGCTGTCCTCCCTCCCTCCCGATCGCCCATCTCCCGATCCAGCCTTCCTTCCTCCCGATCGCCCCCTCCCTCACTCCGGATCGCCCCCCTCACCCGGTCACCCCACTTCCGATTGCCATCTCCCTCCCTCCCGATCCATCCTTCCTCTCTCCCGATCTCCCCCCTCCTGATCACTCCTTCCCTCCCTCGCTCTGGATCTACCCCCCCTTCCTTCCTCCCGATCGCCCCCCCCACTCTCCCGGTCACCCCCTACCTCCCTCCCAATTTCCCCCTCCAACCCTCCCTCTCGATCATTCCCTCTCTCATTCCCGATCGCCCCTCTCTCCCGGGTGCTCCCCTCTCTCTCCCTCCCGATCGTCGCCTTCTCTCGAGATCTCAGCCCCCTCCCCCTGCCTCTCCCAGGACCGATCTGGGAACCGCTGCAGGCGACACAAAGGCATGAAACTGAAACCCTCTCCGCCGGCGAGCTGCCTGGGGAGGCCCAGCGGGCCACTGCTGCTCGCCGGCCTGATGTAAGCCAGGCTCAATATCGGATGTGCCTCGGGCCCACCCGTGTCGGAGCAGGGAACAGGCCCACCCGTGTCAGAGCAGGGAACGGTCCCATCCGTGTCGGAGCAGGGAACGGTCCCTCCCGTGTCGGAGCAGGGAACGGTCCCTCCCGTGTCGGAGCAGGGAACGGTCCCACCCGTGTCGGAGCAGGGAACGGTCCCTCCCGTGTCGGAGCAGGGAACGGTCCCTCCCGTGTCGGAGCAGGGAACGGTCCCACCCGTGTCAGAGCAGGGAACGGTCCCTCCCGTGTCGGAGCAGGGAACGGTCCCTCCCGTTTCGGAGCAGGGAACGGTCCCTCCCGTGTCGGAGCAGGGAACGGTCCCTCCCGTGTCGGAGCAGGGAACGGTCCCTGTGTCCAGTCCGAAGTGGCAGTTCGGCACGATGCAATTTCTAGGCCACTCAGTCTACGAGTGTGGCTCTGGATTCAAAGCAGGTCCCGGATGTACAGGGAGAGAGCACCATCTAGTCTCTCTTTCATCTATATTGTCAGCGGCCTCCCATTGACTGGAGGTTTTTAGTTAATGTTCAATGATCTCACCCAAACCATTTCCATTCTCCACTTTGTCAGTCAACACCTTTGACTTGTACACATATGTTTCATGTTTTCAGAACCCATATCGATTACCTTACATTTTTCACGTTAAATGCCACGTGTTATTATTTTAAGTAGAAATACAGTCCACTGCTCTATCGCATAATCTGAAATCCAAAACATATCAGGACATCGCGAAGCTGTCACACCGAGAGCACAAAATGGCTGCCTCTATCCCACCTACACATATTATAAAATAGAGAAATATTGGTGTCTGAGAGGCAGCTTGCAGGGCTTCTTTCTAATCCATCTTTCGGACGAGACGTCAACCAAGGGCCCTGTCTGCCCTCTCAGATCAGATGTAAAAGATCCCATGACGCTATTTTGAAGAAGAGCAGGGGAGTTCTCCCCTCTTGTCCTGGACCAATATTTATCCCTCAACTAGCATGTAGCTCGTGTCAGCCGTGGCTCAGTGGGTAGCACTCTCTAGGTGGGAGGGGCTAGGAGTGAGCAGGTGCTGCTGGGTGCTTGATTACTGCAGGGAGTTGGAGTGATTTTGTAAAAAGGTGGTGGTGAGTTTTTTTTTTCAGGTTTTAGGGCCTTTTTGGTCCTTAAACAGCAGCTAAATGGCTGCTGAGGGGCCCAGAGTGCTGGGGACAATGTTCCCAGGATTAATTTAATCAGGGGAGAAAATGTTGGGGGAAGGGACAATAAAAGGCCCAAAGGTTTGGGCCGGAACCCCAGGAGGTTTGGAAAAGAAAACACGGTGATGGTTCAGTGTGAGGATAGGGAGATACGAGCTTGGGATATTATCCAGGCGGTACATGAGGACTGCGGCGAGGGAAGCTGCTTTGCCTCCCGACCAAAGCCAAATATTGGGTTCGAGGTGACGGTCAATGGCTGAAAGGAGGTGGAAAGACTTTTACTGAGTTTGAAGGTTAGTGATAAGTTCTTGGAGGTATCTCTCCTATATTCTGAAGAGGTGGTGGTCTCATTCTTAAACATGCCGGTTTATATTGAGGACGATGTGCTAATAAAAAAGTTGGATTCATGGGACATTAATATTTGCTCGGCAATAAAGAGGAGATACAATCCAGGAACGCGGGTAGCAGATGGAACCCGTTATGTAAAGGTGCGGTTCCCAGAGGGGGTGAAGTCATTGCCGTATAGCATGAAATTCGAGATAATGGAAGGAGTGCAGTACCTCCGGGTACGGCATGATAACCAGGTGAAGGTTTGTTATTATTGTCTTGGACATGACCATCTTGTAAGAAGCTATCCAGACTTGTACTGTTATAACTGCGGCGAGTCTGGACACATCGCTCGGGGCTGCAAGGCGGAGAGCTGTGGGGTGTGTCACAAAGGCCCCACTCGCTGTCTGAGTGTGAGGCAGAAGGAAGCCCCTTGAGTGACGAGGAGATGGGAGAAGGAGAAGGAGCAGGAGGTGTGAGTGGAGCGGCTGGAGGAGCGGAGCAGGCGGAGGTCACAGCTGGTGAATGGAAGGAGAAAAGAGCGCAGGAAGAGGCAGAAAATTGCGGAGCAGAGAACAGGACGGAGATGGTGGAAAACACAAGTACAGTGGAAAAGGACAAAGACAGCAGCGGGCAGCACGGGTCGAGGGCAGAGTCGAGCCATAATACGGCTCGGCTCTCCCTAAAGAATCTGGTGTCTGTGAGGGAAGAGGAGGCATGAGCGGGGTGCGGAGTAAGTGTAAGTACTCCAAAGAAAGTTGGGGAGTCGGACATCTCGGGGAGCAGGAAGGGGCAAGACAAGGAGAGGGTGCAAGAGGCAGGAGCCGTAAAGGGGCCTCAGGACGGGAGCGGCGAGACAAAGACGCCAGACGGGAGCAAGATAGGTTCAGATGTGCCATTGTCCCAGAGAGAGAAGAAACAGGGAGCAAGGGTCAGCGGTGGAGATGAGGTCGAAGGGAGTGGCACTACTGGAGAAACTGTGATAGCAGGAAGAGTCTCTAAGGGAGTTTATGTATCTGATGGGGTGCAGGGACGGGAGGTTACAGAAGAGCTCGAGATGAGGAGTCAGAGGGGGACAGAGACATGGAAGTGGGGGGGTGGGGTGGTATCGTGTGGAAAGGGAAAGGTTAGTGAGGGGCAGAAGGAGGGAGAAGGAGCAGCTCCTCGGCCCAAACCTAATGTAAGGAAGAGGCTGAAACTGCAGGAAAGGTTCAAACAGGAGGTGAAAAAGAGCCGGAGGCTGCAGGAGAAAGCAACAACTGCCCGAAAAGTTTGGCAGGAACATGAGAGGAGGCAAGGACCGGAGATTAAATGATGGGGGGATTATCAGGCACACTTCCCTTATTCAGAGCCATGATTACTGATCAACTTTTAAAGTACAATAGATTAGTATATGTTATGGGAGACAAATTAAACTTCAAGTTTTGATGTTAATATGTGGTGAAGGAATGGCTGTGCAGAGCGGCGGAATAGATTTGTATGATAAAATGTTGTAAATATTTTTAATGTTTAAAAAATAATATATAAAAAAAGTCGGTAGCACACTTGTCTCTGAGTCAGAAGATTGTGGGTTCAAGTCCCACTCCAGAGACTTGAGCACAAAAATATAGGCTGACACTCCCAGTGTAGTGCTGAGGGAGTGCTGCACTGTCGGAGATGCCGTCTTTCAGATGAGATGTTAAACCGAGGCCCCCGGCGTCTGCTCTCTCAGGTTGGAAAGAAAAGATCCCACAGTGCTATTTCGAAGAAGAGCAGCGGAGTTCACCCTTGGTGTCCTGGGCCAATATTTATCCCTCAATCAACATCACTAAAAACCTGGTCATTATCACATTGCTGTTTGTGGGAGCTTGCTGTGTGAAAATTAGCTGCCGCGTTTCCTACAACAGGGACTTCCTGAGGTGGTGACCAGGTGCTGTAGAAATGCGAGTGCTTTCTTTTTCTTTTATCTTTCCGGCACAGAACATTTGGGCCGAATGGCCTGTTTCCGTGCTGTAGACCCGATGTAACTCGATGATGTTCTGGTCTTCCTATTATACAAAGGATATAGACGCACTGGAGAAGGTGCAAAACAGATTCACAAGGCTAATACCAGAAATGAGAGGTTCTGTAAAGTGCAAAGTAAATGCAAATCTTTCTTTCAAAGGATCTGCTAAGTACTGTTCATGAAAAGCGTGAACTGAATACTGCTCCCTAAACAGCCGCATCTCTATTTAGTAACCAATTTCTGCCGTCTATTTCAGAGCCAGTCTCAATGCGATGGACTAATTTGTCGTTAATTCTACTCTCTGTTATTTTCCTTTCAGATTGCAAAGGTACAAGTAAATCAAATCCAGGGGGTTATCACTTCCCAACTAACTGAGTCACCTCCGTGAAGAATCCCAGTGGATCTGTGAGGCGTGAAGGATTGCTTCTAAAAGCCATTTAATGAGCCTTTGTACCCTCCAGACACTGATTGGGGCGGTTCTTGACTTTGTGCGACTGTGTAAACAGGTTAGCAGCCCCTTTTTACATCTTCTCCCCCATTTTTCTTTCCATTTTCTCAGAATGCCGAAGCCCATGTTAGCAGCGGCAGCGCTGACTTGACTGCGATATTCCTGCTCATCCACCGATTAGGAATCGAACCAGGAACCGTTCCTGTCAAGTTAAACTCAGGGCAGTGTCCGAGTCCCAACCATCTTCAGCTGCTTCATCAATGACCTTCCCTCCATCATAAGGTCAGAAGTGGGGATGTTCGCTGATGACTGCACAGTGTTCAGCACCATTCACAACTCCTCAGATAATGAAGCAGTCCATGCCCGCATGCAGCAAGACCTGGAAGTCATTCAGGCTTGGGCTGATAAGTGGTGAGTAACATTCGCGCCATATAAATGCCAAGCAATGACTATCTCCAACAAGAGAAAGTCGAACCACCTCTCCTTGACATTCAAAAGCATTACCATCACCAAATCCCCCACCATCAACATCTTGGGGGTCACCATTGACCAGAAACTTAACTGGACCAGCCACATAAATACTGTGGCTACAAGAGCAGGTCAGAGGTTGGGTATTCTGCGGCGAGTGTCTCACCTCCTGACTCCCCAAAGCCTTTCCACCATCTGCAAGGCACAAGTCAGGAGTGTGATGGAATACTCTCCACTTGCCTGGATGAGTGCAGCTCCAACAACTCTCAAGAAGCTCGACACCATCCAGGACAAAGCAGCCCGCTTGATTGGCACCCCATCCACCACCTTAAACATTCACTCCCTCCGCCACCGGCGTACCAAGGCTCGCCAAGGCGTCTTCAACAGCACCTCCCAAAATCCGTGCCCATGTTGTGTAAGGTTTCCAAAATTTGCAGATCCCCAAAACCTAAGGAAAAAGGAATTTGGAACTACCTCAGAGTGATAATATTGCATTTGGGTCTAACCTAAGAGACTGTAAGACCAAAAACCAAGTTTTGGCATTTTAAAACTATGCCTGGGCCTGTAAAGGGAGAAAAGGCTGCGAAAGAAGGTGGGGTCAACCTCTGCAAAAGCAGTTTTGGTTATTGCAGTTAACTGCACTGTCTGGGGAACCGGGATGACCCTACTCAAGCCCCAGCAGGCATTAACATTTTGACAATAGACCCTAGGAGAAGACAGTCCCACCCAAAATAACAGGCCCCATCAAACCGATTACAGGGCCCATCAGAAAACATGCATAATACAAATCACTCAGGACCAGGCTATAGTAAAGACTGAGTCCAGCCTAGAAACCCAAAACACAAAACCAATCACCAGTGATCAGCCAAGGAGATCGACAGGATACAAACCATCCCAAAACCCATCTGACACTTCGAGCAGTTACTGGTAACAGGCCCGCCAAAACCAGACAATGAACTGAGTAGATTTGGCGGGTAGATAAGGCCATGTTCAATGGGTTAGATTGAAGGCCTGTTAAAAACCCAGTTAACGTGCTAATAAGTTGTTACCGATTTACGAGCCCGCCAAAAACCAGACAATGAACTGAGTAGATTTGGCGGGTAGATAAGGCCACTTCAATTTTGTATAATTGAAGGCCCACCAAGCACACAACACAGTTCCAAAAGTCATTGGGTCGAGCAGTCAGTCGCAACCGGTGGTCATCAGAAGAAGAGACCAAGAAGAAGAAGGCCCGAGCTGGAAGCGAGTCGGCATCGCTCACCACTCAGACACACCTGAGTCCAGCTCGCGAAGACACCACCTCGACAGACCTCCAACAACGGCCCCAACATAGTCACCCGGAGCAACAAGCAGCAACAAGTCACAGACGGCTCCACGAGGTCGACCGACACACGAAACAAGGCCTAAAGCCATCGCGGAAACCAAAGGCCTCACGAAACCAACAACCGCGCATTACCCCCAACTGACCGGGTAATAGCAGGCCACCACGACCAACAAAGACCAACTCCAGGGAAGAAAACCTGAAGAATCACAAAGTTTCCACACTACAAACTACTCCTGACTTACCCCTGGGTAAGATTTTCCCCAAAGACTCTAAGCCCTACTGCTCAACTAAAGAAATTGGGTACTCACCAGATAAATCCATAACGACATCCTACCGCATCAGCGGACTCACGAAGACTGACCAGATATGCAGGTGAAGTCCTTTACCGCGTACGGGGTACGGCAGACACTAACCGCCATAAACAACGAACCCCAAAACCGCGATTTAGCCCAACTGTCAAAGGATTGGTGAGCATTATCCCTGGTCCTTTAAAACCTAACTTAGCTCGTGAAGTGGGGTTGGGAGGGGTGAAGTATTGTTCTACTGTCATTTCCCTCGCTTGTACCGAAGTGTTCCCACCTTTAGAGTGTTAAGAGTGTCATTATTTGTGTTTTACCTTTTAATAAAGATTGAAGTTCGTTCATCAAACTCAGTTGTCTGCTGCACCTTTTGTATCACAACCCCCAAATAAGTCCATGGTCTCGAACCAAGGGAGTGGGAGCGATTCGAACCGCTCAGAAGTCAGAGGTAAAGCTGACACAAACCACAGTTGCCCTCAACTCCCTGTTTGAATCTCTCCAGTCAGAATTCTGTCCCCGCCACTGCACAAAAATGTCCCTAATCAAATTAATTCTTTGCAACAGTGACTATGATACATTCACAGTCTCCTCATTCTCCTCAATCTCTCTGCAACCCACAACATCCTTCTCCAATGCTTCTTTTCCACTGTCCAGCTCAATGCTTCCCTCACTTTGCTCCACGCTTACCTAGCTAATCGTAGCCAATGTTTCAGAAATGGCTTCTCTTCCAGTCCCTGCACCATTGGCTCTGGACTCTCCTTAAGATCTTTCCTCACCCTTCTGTTCTTGATCTACATGCTGCCCCATGGCCAATTGTCAGTATGTTGGGGACTGATAGAGTAGGCCTACTGCCAGTCTGTAGATAGTTAGTAGAGTAGAACTGTTTAGGGCTGTCTGTATAGGGCTGCTAGAGTAGATCTATTGCCAGTCTGTAGAAGGTTGGTACAGTAGAACTATTGCCAGTCGTAGATGGTTGGTACAGTAGATCTATTGCCAGTTTGTAGAGGGTTGGTACAGTAGATCTATTGCCAATCTGTAGAGGGTTGGTACAGTAGATCTATTGCCAGTCTGTAGAGGGCTGGTACAGTAGATGTAATCCCATCTTGTACCATCTACAAGATGCACTGCAGCAACTCACCAAGGCTTCTTCAACAGCACCTCCCAAACCCACGACCTCTACAACCTAGAGGACAAGGGCAGCAGGTGCATGGGAACACCACCACCTCCAAGTTCCCCTCCAAGTCACACACCATCCTGACTTGGAAGTATATCGCCATTCCTTCATCGTCGCTGGGTCAAAATCCTGGAACTCCCTCCCTAACAGCACTGTGGGAGTACCCTCACCACACGGACTGCAGCAGTTCAAGAAGGTGGCTCACCACCACCTTCTCAAGGGCAACTAGGGATGGGCAATAAATGCTGGCCTTGCCAGCGACGCCCACATCCCATGAATGAATTAAAAAAAACTATTTAAGAAAGGAGGGAGAGAGAAAATGGGAAACTACAGACCAGTTAGCCTGACATCAGTAGAAGGGAAAATGCTAGAATCTATTATTAAGGATGTGGTAACACGGCACTTAGAAAATAATAATAGGATTGGGCAGAGTCAACATGGATTTATGAAAGGGAAATCATGTTTGACGAATCTGTTAGATTTTTTTGAGGTTGTAACTATCAGAATAGATAAGGGGGAACCAGTGGATGTGGTGTATTTAGATTTTCAGACGGCTTCGATAAGGTGCAACACAAGAGGTTGTTTAACAAAATTAGGGCTCATGGAATTGGGGTTAATATATTAGCATGGATTGAGGATTGGTTAACGGACAGAAAACAGAGAGTAGGAATAAACGGGTCATTTTTGGGTTGGCAGGCTGTAACTTGTGGGGTTCTGCAAGGATCAATGCTTGGACCTCAGCTATTCACAATCTATATCAATGATTTGGATGAGGGGACCAAATGTAATATATCCAAGTTTGCTGGTGATACAAAGCTGGGTGGGAATGTAAGTTGTGAGGAGGATGCAAGGAGGCTTCAAGAGGATATAGACAGGCTAAGTGAGTGGGCAAGAACATGGCAAATGAAATATAATGTGGAGAAATGTGAAGTTATCCACTTTGGTAGGAAAAGTAGAAAAGCAGAGTATTTTTTAAATGATGAGAGATTGGGAAATCTTTGTGTTCAGAGGGGCCTGGGTGTCCTTGTACACGAATCACTGAAAGTTAACATGCAGGTTCAGCAAGCAATTAAGAAAGCAAATGGTATGTTGGCCTTTATTATAAGAGGATTTGAGTATAAGAGTAAAGACGTTTTACTGCAATTATATAGGGCCCTGGTGAGACCACACCTGGAGTATTGTGTACAGTTTTGGTCTTCTTACCTAAGGAAGGATATACTTGCCATGGAGGGAATGCAATGAAGGTTCACCAGACTGATTCCTGGGATGGGGGGATTGTCCTATGAGGACAGATTGAGTAGACTAGGCCTATATTCTCTGAAATTTAGAGGAATGAGAGGTGATCTCATTGAAACATACAAAATTCTTACAGGGCTTGAAAGGGTAGATGTTTCCCCTGGTTGGGGAGATTGAGCCAGGGGTCACAGTCTCAGAATAAGGGGTCGGCCATTTAGGACAGAGATGAGGAGAAATGTCTTCACTCAGAGGATGGTGAATCTTTGGAATTCTCTACCCCAGAGGGCTGTGGAGGCTCAGTCGTTGAGCATATTCAAGAAAGAGATCAATAGATTTTTGGATATTAAGGGAAGCAAGGGATATGGGGATAGTTCAGGAAAGTGGCGTTGAGGTAGAAGATCAGACAGGATCTTATTGAATGGCGGAGCAGGCTCAAGGGGTCGAATGGTCTACTCCTGCTCCTATTTCTTCTGTTCTTATGTGCTTATGTAGTATAACTATTGCAAGTCTGTAGAGGCTGGTACAGTCGATCTATTGCCAGTCTGTAGAGGGCTGGTACAGTAGATCTATTGCCAGTCTGTAGAGGCTGGTACAGTAGATCTATTGCCAGTCTGTAGAGGGCTGGTACAGTAGGTCTATTGCCAGTCTGTAGAGGCTGGTACAGTAGATCTATTGCCAGTCTGTAGAGGCTGGTACAGTAGATCTATTGCCAGTCTGTAGAGGGCTGGTACAGTAGGTCTATTGCCAGTCTGTAGAGGCTGGTACAGTAGATCTATTGCCAGTCTGTAGAGGCTGGTACAGTAGATCTATTGCCAGTCTGTAGAGGCTGGTACAGTAGATCTATTGCCAGTCTGTAGAGGGCTGGTACAGTAGGTCTATTGCCAGTCTGTAGAGGCTGGTACAGTAGATCTATTGCCAGTCTGTAGAGGCTGGTACAGTAGATCTATTACCAGTCTGTAGAGGCTGGTACAGTAGATCTATTACCAGTCTGTAGAGGGCTGGTACAGTAGGTCTATTGCCAGTCTGTAGAGGCTGGTACAGTAGATCTATTGCCAGTCTGTAGAGGCTGGTACAGTTGATCTATTGCCAGTCTGTAGAGGGCTGGTACAGTAGATCTATTGCCAGTCTGTAGAGGGCTGGTACAGTAGATCTATTGCCAGTCTGTAGAGGCTGGTACAGTAGATCTATTGCCAGTCTGTAGAGGCTGCTACAGTCGATCTATTGCCAGTCTGTAGAGGGCTGGTACAGTAGATCTATTGCCAGTCTGTAGAGGGCTGGTACAGTAGGTCTATTGCCAATCTGTAGGGGGTTGGTAAATCGGCCTATTGCCAGTCTGTATGATGTTTGGTAGAGCCTGACTATTGCACTGACTGCAAAGGGTTGTCAGATTATGTTTATTGCTATATTTATAGAAGGCTGGTAGAGTAGGCCTATTGGCAGTCTATATAAGCCTTGTAGATTAGGCCTATTGCCATGTCTGTAAAGGGTTGGAGAATGTGTCTATTGCCATGTCTGTAAAGGGTGAGCGAATGTCTCTATTGCCATGTCTGTAAAGGGTTAGCGAATGTGTCTATTGCCATGCCTGTAAAGGGTTGGAGAATGTGTCTATTGCCATGTCTGTAAAGGGTTGGAGAATGTGTCTATTGCCATGTCTGTAAAGGGTTGGAAAATGTGTCTATTGCCATGTCTGTAAAGGGTTGGAGAATGTGTCTATTGCCATGTCTGTAAAGGGTTGGAGAATGTGTCTATTGCCATGTCTGTAAAGGGTTGGAGAATGTGTCTATTGCCATGTCTGTAAAGGGTTGGAGAATGTGTCTATTGCCATGTCTGTAAAGGGTGAGCGAATGTGTCTTTTGCAATGTCTGTAGACTTGTTGCAAGTCTGTGGCTCGATTATATGCCGAATTAATAATAATAAAACCCTCTATACATCAACTAAAGGTGAAGCCGAGTGCAGCTCTCACCTCACTGCAACAATACAGAGGATGTGTGTAATTGCCTGTGACACTTGTTTTATTTACTGTACTGCGAGCAGGGTCGATGTACAGACTTCAGCGCTGGAGTTAATCTTTCTCCTTTACACTGATAATCGCACGGGAGACCTCGAAGCTAAAGGGAGGAAATGAACCCAGGGGAGGAAAAAGGTCATTAATCCTGATAACTTTGGGTTTATTGTTTGACAATCCGCAGAAATTGTGCCTTAAGAATCCCTTCGAACATTTAGAAGAAAAGATTGACGACCGAATCTTAAACGACATGGTGGAGGAGAGGGAGGTGGGGGGGAGACGTTCCCTCGGAGTCTGCGAGTGTGAACAATAGCATTTGTATGTAATTTAGTACATTCGCGTTATTCATTGTTGCTTAGTCTGTGCAGTCATTTCATCACCATGTCAGCTTGGCTCAGTCGGTACCACTCTTGCCCCTGGGTTACAAGTTCATGGAGTTGAATCCCACTGTGCATAGGGGCAGAAAGTCTGTGGAACTGGTGGTCCTTTGGAAGTGCGGTGGGTCAGATTTTCCACCCACCACTTTGACCCTCCGCTGACCCCATGACAAACCCTGGGAGGTGGTCATTTAAATATTTGGGGCGGGGACCCACAACTGTACCAGCGAAACATGGGGCGTCTGACCCAGAAGGGAAGCAGAGACTATCTCCATCACCGGCGCACCGTGGCTGCAGTGTGTACCATCTACAGGATGCATGGCAGCAACTCGCCAAGGCTTCTTCGGCAGCACCTCCCAAACCCGCGATCTCCACCACCTAGAAGGACGAGGGCAGCAGGCATATGGGAACACCACCACCTCCAAGTTCCCCTCCAAGTCACACACAACATCCCGACTTGGAAATATATCGGCCGATCCTTCATCGTCGCTGGGTCAAAATCCTGGAACTTCCTCCCTAACAGCACTGTGGGAGTACCTTCACCACACGGACTGCAGCGGTTCAAGAAGGCGGCTCACTACCATCTTCTCAAGGGGCAACTAGGGATGGGCAATAAATGCTGGCCTTGCCAGTGACGCCCACATCCCAAAAAATGAAAAAATTAGAAGGCCGCCTGCTGGTCCGAGAGAGGGAGCCCACAGTCCAGATCGGGACAACAAAAATGGACATTTATATTTTTAATCGCTTCAAGGAACGGAGGGGACAACTTGGAGATGCTAATCGATCCCTTTGATCATTCATTTCTTTGCAGTATGTTGGATCTTGCTGGCACAGAATGCCTGCTGCTTTAACTTGCATAACAATAGTGGCAGTAATTCAAAAGGAAATCACCCTGTGAAGCACTTTCAGATGTTTTGCCAACGTACGGTGCGATACAAAAAGAAAAAGAAAGACTTGCATTTCTATAGCGCCTTTCATGACCACAGGACGTCCCAAAGCGCTTGACAGCCAATGAAGTACTTTTTGAAGTGCAGTCACTGTTGTAATGTAGGAAACCTAGCAGCCAATTTGCGCACAGCAAGCTCCCACAAACAGCAATGTGATAATGATCAGGTAATCTGTTGTAGTGATGTGGGATGAGTGATAATAATTGACCCTGGACACCGGGGATAACTCCCCTGCTCTTCTTCGAATCGAGCCATGGGGTCTTTTACGTCCACCTGAGAGAGCAGGCGGGGCCTCGGTTTAACGTCTCATCCGAAAGACGGCACCTCTGACAGTGCAGCACTCCCTCGGTAGCATCAGCTTGGATTTTGTGCTGAAGTCTCATGGAGTGGGGTTTGAAAACACAACTCCTTCTGACTCAGAGGTGAGGGTGCTACCCACTGAGCCACGGCTGACATCGCTGCAGAGGCAAGTGTTTCTCTTTTATGTTTTTTGTAATGTTTCCCTGAAGGTTTGAATGGTCCACGGCAGCGAGGTGAGTGAATCGGTGGGGGGTGGACGCGAATGCGGTCTGGGGAGGGGGGAACGTGATTGCGGTCGGCAGATGGGGGCTGAAGCCTGAAGCAGGAGAGGCCAAATGTTTCCTTGTGGGACCATTCCAGTTCCGCCAGGAAACGTTTACCAACTAAAACTGACTAGCCTCATCCGCCCTCTTCTGTGCCTGCTGCCCCTTGGCGCCCGGTGTTCCCGGCGAGGCCGGCACTGGGCGCCAAACGCTGACCGCGCGTTAAAATGGCTTTGGGGTCTGAATTAGGCCTCAAGAAGCCAACTATTGCATTTCAATGAGCACCTCGCCAGCCTGGGGTGAGTTCATCTGACGCTGGCCCAAACGCTGTTGGAAGGGCGCGAGTGAGTAGTGGACATGGTGAGTACCACGCTGGCTGTATGTTAAGTCCCCACCGCCCCGCCACCCACACTCCCCATTCTCATTGGGCACAGGGGAGGGTTAAAATCGGCCCTTTGGATTCAGAAACTCAACTCAAACTGCTCAAATTTGCAGATGATGCCAAACCAGGTGGATAAGGAGGTAATTGTGGGAATAGAAAACAAATAGAACAAAGTCTCAAAGGGGGTGGAACGATGGTGGATAAAATTTAATGCAGGCAAATATAAAGTACACACAAAGGTCATCGCACATACTCCATGAATGTTATTAAACTAGTCCTACACTCCTTCCATGGCTTCGTCTCTCCCTATCTCCAGCCCTAAAACCATCCGAGATCTCTGCACTCCTCCAATTCTGGCCTCTTGAGCATGCCCGATTTTAATCACTCCACCATTGGCAGTCATGCCTTCAGGTGCCTAGGCCCTAAGCTCTGGAATTCCCTCCCTAAACCTTTCTGCCTCTCCACTCCTCTCTCCTCCTGTAAGATGCTCCTTAAAGCCTACCTCCTTGACCAAGCTTTTGATCATCTGTCCCACATTAAAAAGTGAGAGACTTGTATATGTTGGTGTTCAGAGGGACCTGGGTGTTCTTGTACATGAATCACAGAAAGTTAATATGCAGGTACAGCAAGCAATTAAGAAGGCACATGGTATGTTAGCCTTTATTGCAAGGGGGTTGGAGTACAAGAGTAAGGAAGTGTTGCTGCAATTGTACAGGTCTTTGGTGAGAACACACCTGGAGTACTGTGCACAGTTTTGTCTCCTTATCTGAGGAAGGATATACTTGCCTTCGAGGCGGTGCAACAAAGGTTCATTAGGTTGATTCCTGGGATGAGAGGGTTGTCCTATGAGGAGAGATTGAGTGGAATGGGCTTATACTCTCTGGAGTTTAGAAAAATGAGAGATGATCTCATTGAAACATATAAAATTCTTGGAGGGCTTGACAGGGTAGCTGCTGAGAGTCTATTTCCCAGTGGCTGGAGAGTCTAGAACTAGGGGTCATATTCTCAGGATACGGGGTCGGTCATTTAGGATTGAGATGAGGAGAAATTTCTTCACTCAGAGGGTGGTGCATCTTTGGAATTCTCTACCCCAAAGGGCTGTGGATGCTCAGTCGTTGAGTTTATTCAAGACTGAGATCGATAGATTTTTGGGCACTAAGGGAATCCAGGGATATGGGGATAGGGCGGGAAAGTGGAGTCAATGTAGAAGTTCAGCCACAATCTTATTGGACTGCGGAGCAGGCTCGAGGGGTCGAATGGCCTACTCCTGCATGTGTTTCTTTTGTTCTTATGTTCTATTACGTATGGGCCTATAGACTTGAGCACATAATCCAGGCTGACAATTCCAATGCAGTACTGAGCGAGGTGCCATCTTTCTGATGAGATGTTAAACCGAGGCCCTCACAAGTAGATGTTAAAGATCCCGCGCCACTATTTGAAGAAGAGCAGGGGAGTTCTCCCCAGTGTCCTGGCCATTATTTATCCCTCAACCAACATCACTAAAAACAGATTATCTGGTCATTATCACATTGCTCACTGTGTGAAAATAGGCTGCCGCGTTTCCTACATTACAACAGTGACTACACTTGAAAGAAAGTACTTCATTGGCTGTAAAGCGCTTTGGGACGCCCTGAGGTGATGAAAGGCGCTATAGAAATGCAAGTTCTTTCTTTCTCCTTCCAGATTCTGATGGATCTGCTGTGGCTTTCCAGGAATTTCCGGCTTAATCCACAGCCGTGAGTAACGCAGAGGACCATTGAGCAACGGGACCTCCAGTTCTGATCTCCCTGCCAGAACTTGCAAGATTAATTCAGCGTTTGGATTCACCGCTTGCTCGCCAAAGCAATCCATGTGAGGGGAGAAAGGAAAACAAATAACCGCCCAGGCCCCATAAACAGCACAAGTCAATGGGGTATACAAATGAGCGGCGGTAAGAGTCGGCTCCGCTATTTATTCTGGCTTAATCGGACTGCAAAGATGGCTAACGGGATTTGACTTTTACACACAACGTGCATTAACTGAGCACGGGGCTGTGACTGCTCACTGGAGCTGTGCAGGCTTCCCCTCTTTGTGCGGGTGATCTATGGCTGTGTTAGCTGCGTGATCTATTGCAGGGAGCTGGCAGAAATGGCTGGGAACGATTCAGAGGGGAAAGAAGCGGGCTCATTTGTCTTTGTCAGAGCCTGTGAAGTAAAGGGAGACGTTAATGTGAGGAGACAGCGCAGTGAGGAGCTATTATTATTTTTCTTTCACTCTCTGTGTGCGCTGAAGCGTCGCACAAAGCTGCAAAGCCTAGCCTAGGCTCTCCGAAGGGATTTTATTTCCCTGCTCTCTCTCTCTCTCTCTCTCTATGGCTTGGAGCTTTTATTGGTAATCTGGAAATAACTAAAACTCTCTCCCCTGGATCCCCACCGCCCAACGGCGAAAGGAAGACTTGCATTTCTATAGCGCCTTTCGCAACCTCAGCCTCCCAAAGCACTTTACAGCCAATGAAGTGCTTTTAGAAGTGTGGTCACTGTTGTAATGTAGGAAACATGGCAACCAATTTGCACACAGCAAGCTCCCACAAACAGCAATGTGATAATGACTGGATAATCAGTTTTAGGTGTTGGTTGAGAGATAAATATTGGTCAGGACACTCGAGAGAACTCACTTGCTCTTCTGCAAATAGTGGCATTGGATTTTTTACGTCCACTTGAGAGAGCAGACGTGGCCTGGGTTAATCATCTCACACGAAAGACGGCACCTCCGACAGTGCAGATATAATGGCCCGTTCAAGGGCTTCGGAAGCTTCGAAAGAAAACTGCTGCATCATAGAATCAGAGAATAGTTTAAAATAAATTATTGCTGAAAAAGTATTGCTATTCTCTATAATATACACAGGGGCTGCTATTCTCTATAATATACACAGGGGCTGCTATTCTCTATAATATACACAGGGGCTGTTATTCTCTATAATATACACAGGGGCTGCTATTCTCTATAATATACACAGGGGCTGCTATTCTCTATAATATACACAGGGGCTGCTATTCTCTATAATATACACAGGGGCTGCTATTCTCTATAATATACACAGGGGCTGCTATTCTCTATAATATACACAGGGGCTGCTATTCTCTATAATATACACAGGGGCTGCTATTCTCTATAATATACACAGGGGCTGCTATTCTCTATAATATACACAGGGGCTGCTATTCTCTATAATATACACAGGGGTTGCTATTCTCTATAATATACACAGGGGCTGCTATTCTCTATAATATACACAGGGGCTGCTATTCTCTATAATATACACAGGGGCTGCTATTCTCTATAATATACACAGGGGCTGCTATTCTCTATAATATACACAGGAGCTGCTATTCTCTATAATATACACAGGGGCTGCTATTCTCTATAATATACACAGGGCTGTTATTCTCTATAATATACACCGAGGCTGCTATTCTCTATAATATACACAGGGGCTGCTATTCTCTATAATATACACAGGGGCTGCTATTCTCTATAATATACACAGGGGCTGCTATTACCTATAATATACACAGGGGCTGCTATTTTCTATAATATACACAGGGGCTGCTATTTTCTATAATATACACAGGGGCTACTATTCTCTATAATATACACAGGGGCTGCTATTTTCTATAATATACACAGGGGCTGCTATTACCTATAATATACACAGGGGCTGCTATTCTCTATAATATACACAGGGGCTGCTATTCTCTATAATATACACAGGGGCTGCTATTCTCTATAATATACACAGGGGCTGCTATTCTCTATAATATACACAGGGGCCGCTATTCTCTATAATATACACAGGGGCTGCTATTCTCTATAATATACACAGGGGCTGCTATTCTCTATAATATACACAGGGGCTGCTATTCTCTATAATATACACAGGGGCTGCTATTCTCTATAATATACACAGGGGCTGCTATTCTCTATAATATACACAGGGGCTGCTATTCCCTATAATATACACAGGGGCTGCTATTCTCTATAATATACACAGGGGCTGCTATTACTTATAATATACACAGGGGCTGCTATTCACTATAATATATACAAGGGCTGCTATTCTCTATAATAGACACGGGGGCTGCTATTCTCTATAATAGACACGGGGGCTGCTATTCTCTATAATAGACACGGGGGCTGCTATTCTCTATAATATACACAGGGGCTACTATTCTCTATCATATACACAGAAACATAGGAACAGGAGTAGGCCATTCAGCCCCTCGAGCCTGCTCCGCCATTCAATGAGATCAAGGTTGATCTGCGACCTAACTTCATACCCCTTTGGCCCATATCCCTTAACACCTCTGGTTAAAAGAAAGCTATCAATCCCAGATTTAAAATTAACAACTGATCCAATATCAATTGCTGTTTGCGGAAGAGAGTTCCAAACTTTTACCACCCTTTGTGTGTAGAAGTGTATCCTAATTTCACTCCTGAATACCCAACCAGTGGAAATAGTTTCTATCTACCCTATCAGTTCCCCTTAATATCTTGAAAACTTCAATCAGATCACCCCTTAACCTTCTAAATTCTAGGGATTACAACCCTAATTTCTGTAATCTCGCCTCGTAACTTAATCCTTGAAGTTCCAGTATCATTCTGATAAAGACTCTGGAACAGTTCCCATGGATTGGAGGATAGCTAATGTAACCCCACTATTTAAAAAAGGTGGTAGAGAGAAAACGGGGAATTATAGACCGATAAGTCTAACATCGGCAGTGGGGAAAATGCTAGAGTCTATTGTAAAAGATGTAATAGCAGAGCACTTGGAAAACAGTGACAGGATTGGACAAAGTCAACATGGATTTACAAAAGGTAAATCATGCTTGACTAATCTACTGGAATTTTTTGAGGATGTAACTGGTAGAATAGATAAGGGAGAACCAGTGGATGTGGTGTATTTGGACTTTCAGAAGGCTTTCGATAAGGTCCCGCATAAGAGATTAGCGTGCAAAGTTAAAACACACGGGATTAGGGGTAAGGTACTGTCTTGGATAGAGAACTGGTTGGCAGACAGGAAGCAAAGAGTTGGAATAAACGGGTCTTTTTCTGAGTGGCAGGCAGTGACTAGTGGGGTACCACAGGGATCGGTGCTAGGACCCGAGCTATTCACAATATATATAAATGATCTAAACAAGGGAACTAGATGTAATATCTACAAGTTTGCAGACGACACAAAGCTGGGTGGGCGTGTGTGCTGTGAGGAGGATGCCGAGAAACTCCAGTATGATTTGGACAGGTTGGGTGATTGGGCAGATGCATGGCAAATGCAGTATAATGTGGATAAATGCGAGGTTATCCACTTCGGTGGCAAAAACAGGAAGACAGATTATTATCTGAACAGCAATAGATTGGGAAAAGGGGAACTGCAATGAGACCTGGGTGTCCTTGTGCACCAGTCGCTGAAGGTAAGCATGCAAGTGCAGCAGGCGGTTGTAGAATTCGCAATTATCGCGATTTGATTTAATAAGGAGAAAACACAAAGTTTCGTTCAAAACAGCTTTTATTTCAGCGAAATGCTGTCAGGTTTAAATTGGACACAAGCAGCCTGTAAAATGGCCGCCGCACCGCGTGACAGAACATTCTAGACTTTTCAGCAGGCAGACAAGATGGCGTTCCAATAAACATTCTTGCGAGATCGATAACGATTCAGCACAGTGAAGACAATACACAGGACATTATGGGTTTACAGTATAAACATCGATACTGGAATCGGTCTCCCAGGTACAAAGGAAAGCCATCAAGGGCCCATCCAAAGGACATTAATATGTAAACTCCCAACGGCTCTACGATGAGAGAGCCGTTAGCAGGTAGTTATACAGGACACTTGGAAGCCCCAAACCCCTCCAGGGGGAACACCGACCGATTTAACAATGGGAGAAATATTAACAGGTACTCAAACATTCAGGAGTAGCCCCGAAACCCATTAAGGACAGAGATCACCCATACAGGACTTTTTGGGCGCCAAACCTTAAACAAAAGAATGGACATTGTAGTTGGGCGGGAAACGGAAGAACTGTGCACTATAATTGCAGGCCCCAAACCGTCCATTCGCTCTCTTGATTCTTGCTCTGGCCTCTTGCTCTTGCTCTTGCCTCGTGTTCTTGACTCTTGCCGCTTGTTGCTGTTATCATCGTGGCTGCTCCTGTGTAAAAGACTGTTGCAAAGACCTATGTTGGTAGCTGGCAGCGGAACCGAAGGCCCGGGATGAGATGAGATGAGATGAGATGAGATGAGATGAGAGGAGAAGAGAAGAAGACCTTATCCATCGCCACGGTCAGTAAATCCCGACCGCGCCTGTAGGTCGATCAGCCAAGTCTTCTCGACAGGAAGTTTTCTTCTTTAACAAGACATATTGCATCAATGATAACTGGACTGTGCAAACACATCGTATCAGTGATATTGACAACGGTGCTCCACGATTAAACTTTGAAGCCCACCAACAGAGGTCTTCACTACAGCGGACGGTCCAGCCGACTGACCGAGCAGCAGAAGCAGTAAACAAGTGGGACCAGGAGATCTCCTGACCAACACGTGGGTGCTGCGGTGAAAAACATCCGATCAGCTATTCGGGATTTCTCCGAGTTATTACGAGTGGTGAGCATGAGTCTCGGGATCCTACGAAGCTAGTTTTAGGATAGTTATTGATAGGGGAGGGTTTAAAGTTTAAGGATATTTGTAATGTGTGCCCTATTTACGTTGTGCTGGTCGTTCCTCGTTTCCCTAAGAGTGATTATAACCGTTTGTAAGATTGTACTGTCATTAATCTGTGCGTATGACATGTATTTCATAATTTTAAGTATCATGCAATAAAGATTTTCCATTTCGTACCATTCAAACCAAGTCTACATGAGTTTTATCTCCATTACTGCTCTCGCATCTAAGTCCAGTGTCTAGAACCGTAAGGGAGAGTGATTCGAACCACTCACAGGGGTGTCTAGTGTTCCCAGACTGGCTGGAGACCAGGCCTAGACCCGCACTGACATACAGGCTGCACAGAGCCGCGTGAATCTCACAGGCTACGAGACACGCAGGGTCAGGAGAGAATCCCTTACAGAAAATGGCGACCGCGGCAGGAGGCTGGCAGCGAGAGGGTAATGTGTTAGACTTTGGAATGACTGTACGAAATGTGATGCAGGAAAAGATAGCGGATTACGTATTTGGAAAGGTTAATCTAACGAAAAAGTGGATAAGCGAATTGTTAGCGGATAAGAGCCCACTAGAGGCAGCTGAAAGGTGGACGGATAGTAAGGAGCATAAAAAGGCAGTTGAGAAAGCAGTCTGGCTTATGTGCTACAAAAGGCAGGTTCAGATTTCAAACCAGACCAATACAGCGCTAACCGCTCGAATCAAGCATCTAGAGGAGGAAATGGAGGAGAAGGTTTCTGGAGGGGAGGCGCTCATTAAGAGTTTAAATGAGTTACGCCAGGAAAGCCAGGAAGTCTCCAGTTACCTTAAAACAAGGGTAGAGTATCTCGAGTGCCAGATCACTGAAGCAAAATTAAACGAGAGTAGGATGAAGGAAAGATGTAACCGTCAAGCTGCCCAGATAAGAACTCAAGAAGAGAGCTTAATGGGGGTTAGGTCGGCGTATAAGTTGGCCCTTGAGGATAAGTTTCAGGGAGCCGACCATAGCGCCTGCGAAAAAGAGATAGAGAGCCTCAAAAGGGCCGTGAATAATGCGAACGGCATGGTGTGCCTTATTAATCCGTCGGCACGCCAGCCGCTAGTAAATGAGAGATTTAGAAATTCCCCACCAAGTAAAGCAGAAGAAGTAGTAGCCAGTGCGCCCTCCGCACCACCCAGCTATTCAGAAACCTGGGTTAGGGAGGAAGCAACGGAAGAAGCAAAAGAGCCCGTTGAAAAGGAGGTAGAAAAGGGATCGTTGTATCCAGTAACGGGGATTAAAAGGGGCCCAAGCAGAAACGGTGGGGAAGAACCGGGGGATCTCCTCGGACAGCTGGTGTTGCCTCACAGTTCACATCAGCTGAGGGCCATGATAAACCACGTAAGGAAGCTGACCGAGATAGACGACCCTTCCGTACATTTCAGGGAAGTTGAGCAAGCCGCAGCCATTAACGGCTGCGATGATGGGGAGACAGCAAAAATGCTGCTGTTCTCGTTAGATAGCTCGGTCCTTCAGTGTCTCTCAGGCGATAGCAAGAGGGGTAATAAAAGTTATGAGGAATTGAAAAATGAGGTCCTAGAAGTAGTGGGAGCGAACGACGGAGGTCCGTTTGCTAGAGTGGGACAGACAGTGCAGATGGAGGGAGAACCCCCGAAGGTTTTTGCCGACAGGCTGTGGCCAGTATATGAGCGCAGCTGTCTAGGTGCGCCCGAGCGCGAAGATGTGGAAGGCGCCGCTTTAATTCATTGGCTTAGGTGCATAATAGCCAACAGTTTACCAGCCGTTAGAGAGCAGGCAAAAGCCTGGTTCGATCCCAATGACCTCAACCTTACGGAAGAGTCGGTCTTGAATCGACTCACGTTAGGTTACCGTAACATAAGGGGTATGGCAACACGTCCCTTTAAGGGAGAGTACATGAGGTACGACCCGCAGCCCCGACTCAAAGAGAGTGGCATCAGGAGGGTAATCGCGCCCCACAGGCAAGTAATGCCTGTTACGGGTGTGGGAAGACAGGGCACTGGCGCAAGCACTGCAGGAACCCTTGGAAGGATTCCAAGGATAAAAATCCCGCGGTCCGAGCCCAGGCGCCTGTCCCGGCTAAGGAAGCAAAGGCACCCACCTCTCCCGAAGACCTCGAGGCAGTGTTAGGAGTCATGCGCAAGATGGTTTTGAATGCGCGTGGACAGGTGGCGGTCGCAACCGGCCCCGTAGGTGCCGCAGGACCGTCTAATAGTGCCCCATGACTAGAACCAGCACAGCCCGTCTACCTGTGTCCGCTCAGCTATGATGCGTGGAGGCGACCTGTGGTGGAGATGGAGGTAGAGAAACAAAAGGGCAGTTATTTGTTGGACACGGGAGCTTCTTGCACCATAATCCATACAGATGACCCTTTTGACTCGCCGCTATCTACCAAGGTCCCATTCACGCTAGCAGGGTTCACAGGGAAAGAACAGGCTGGCACGTTTTCCCTCCCGCTATCCATTCGTTTAGGAACACTTCGCCTTAAGTGGAAGTGTATACTGATGGCATGGCAAAAGGGGGGTGGAAGAGGTATTCTCGGGTCCGATCTGCTAGCGGGACACGGGATCCTCGTGGACCTCAGAAATCACTGTCTCTGGGGGGCTAAAGGTGAAAAAGGCGAGGTAATGGTAATTCAAGGGGAGGAAGAAACAGGGGTCCTGTGTACCGTACAGCCATCCGGAGGCTACGACCTCAGGCTTATGGTCGCAGATGTCCCAACGGACATGCAAACGTACGTGACAGATAATATGCACGCGTTTGCAACCCACAAGCACGATTGTGGGAGGGTGGTCGGGTTTGAGGTCAGCGTAGATGGGGACCCCATGACCCGACCCCAAAAGCAGTATAACTTCCCCAAAGAAGCAGAACCCGATATGGAGGCAGCAATGTCTTCCTTGGTGCAGCAGGGCGTGTTGAGGCCGATAGCCACACACGTGAACTCCCCATTATGGCCGGTTAGGAAGCCGGATAATTCGTGGAGAGCCACGGTGGACTACAGAGTCCTTAACAGTAACATCCCCGCCTGCGCGCCCACAGTAGCAGCAGTTGCTGACCTAATAGGGAGCATCCCAGCGTCCGCGACCACGTTCACGGTGCTGGATATCTCGAACGGTTTTTGGTCCATCCCGCTGCGGCGAGAGGACCAGTACAAGTTTGCCTTTACGTTTAAAGGGCAACAGTACACGTGGAACTGCTTGCCACAAGGTTTCCACAATAGCCCCAGTATTTTTCACCAGTGTATGGCAGGAAGTTTAAAGGAGTTTAGTCAGCCCAATCAGATAGTACAGTATGTGGATGATTTGCTCCTATTTACGGACTCAAGGGAGGAGCACGGACCACTGCTGGACGAGTTATTGGAGCTGTTAGCGAGAAAGGGTTTTAAAGTAAACCCAAAGAAAGCACGTATCGGTCAGCAGGAAGTAAAATTCCTGGGACTTGTAGAATTCGCAATTATCGCGATTTCATTTTTTTATAAGGAGAAAACACAAGTTTCGTTCAAAACAGCTTTTATTTCAGCGGAATGCTGTCAGGTTTAAATTGGACACAAGCAGCCTGTAAAATGGCCGCCGCACCGCGTGACAGAACATTCGAGACTTTTCAGCAGGCAGACAAGATGGCGTTCCAATAAACATTTTTGCAGGATCGATAACGATTCAGCACAGTGAAGACAATACACAGGACATTATGGGTTTACAGTATAAACATCGATACTGGGATCGGTCTCCCAGGTACAAAGGAAAGCCATCAAGGGCCCATCCAAAGGACATTAATATGTAAACTCCCAACGGCTCTACGATGAGAGAGCCGTTAGCAGGTAGTTATACAGGACACTTGGAAGCCCCAAACCCCTCCAGGGGGAACACCGACCGATTTAACAATGGGAGAAATATTAACAGGTACTCAAACATTCAGGAGTAGCCCCGAAACCCATTAAGGACAGAGATCACCCATACAGGACATTTTTGGGCGCCAAACCTTAAACAAAAGAATGGACATTGTAGTTGGGCGGGAAACGGAAGAACTGTGCACTATAATTGCAGGCCCAAACCGTCCATTCGCTCTCTTGCTCTTTTGCTCTTGACTCTTGCCGCTTGCTGCTGTTATCATCGTGGCTGCTCCTGTGTTTTATCCGGTCGATTCGTAACCTCGTGGCTGCTCCTGGGTAAAAGACTGTTGCAAAGACCTATGTTGGTAGCTGGCAGCGGAACCGAAGGCCCGGGATGAGATGAGATGAGATGAGATGAGATGAGAGGAGAAGAGAAGAAGACCTTATCCATCGCCACGGTCAGTAAATCCCGACCGCGCCTGTAGGTCGATCAGCCAAGTCTTCTCGACAGGAAGTTTTCTTCTTTAACAAGACATATTGCATCAATGATAACTGGACTGTGTAAACACATCGTATCAGCGATATTGACAACGGTGCTCCACCATACCCTGTATCCAACCAACAGAGGTCTTCACTACAGCGGACGGTCCAGCCGACTGACCGAGCAGCAGAAGCAGTAAACAAGTGGGACCAGGAGATCTCCTGACCAACACGTGGGTGCTGCGGTGAAAAACATCCGATCAGCTATTCGGGATTTCTCCGAGTTATTACGAGTGGTGAGCATGAGTCTCGGGATCCTACGAAGCTAGTTTTAGGATAGTTATTGATAGGGGAGGGTTTAAAGATTAAGGATATTTGTAATGTGTGCCCTATTTACGTTGTGCTGGTCGTTCCTCGTTTCCCTAAGAGTGATTATAACTGTTTGTAAGATTGTACTGTCATTAATCTGTGCATATGACATGTATTTCATAATTTTAAGTATCATGCAATAAAGATTTTCCATTTCGTACCGTTCAAACCAAGTCTACATGAGTTTTATCTCCATTACTGCTCTCGCATCTAAGTCCAGTGTCTAGAACCGTAAGGGAGAGTGATTCGAACCACTCACAGGGGTGTCTAGTGTTCCCAGACTGACTGGAGACCAGGCCTAGACCCGCACTGACATACAGGCTGCACAGAGCCGCGTGAACCTCACAGGCTACGAGACACGCAGGGTCAGGAGAGAATCCCTTACAGAAAATGGCGACCGCGGCAGGACACTGGCAGCGAGAGGGTAGTGTGTTAGATTTTGGAATGACTGTACGAAATGTGATGCAGGAAAAGATAGCGGATTACGTATTTGGAAAGGTTAATCTAACGAAAAAGTGGATAAGCGAACTGTTAGCGGATAAGAGCCCACTAGAGGCAGCTGAAAGGTGGACGGATAGTAAGGAGCATAAAAAGGCAGTTGAGAAAGCAGTCTGGCTTATGTGCTACAAAAGGCAGGTCCAGATTTCAAACCAGACCAATACAGCGCTAACCGCTCGAATCAAGCATCTAGAGGAGGAAATGGAGGAGAAGGTTTCTGGAGGGGAGGCGCTCATTAAGAGTTTAAATGAGTTACGCCAGGAAAGCCAGGAAGTCTCCAGTTACCTTAAAACAAGGGTAGAGTATCTCGAGTGCCAGATCACTGAAGCAAAATTAAACGAGAGTAGGATGAAGGAAAGATGTAACCGTCAAGCTGCCCAGATAAGAACTCAAGAAGAAAGCTTAATGGGGGTTAGGTCGGCGTATAAGTTGGCCCTTGAGGATAAGTTTCAGGGAGCCGACCATAGCGCCTGCGAAAAAGAGATAGAGAGCCTCAAAAAGGCCGTGAATAATGCGAACGGCATGGTGTGCCTTATTAATCCGTCGGCACGCCAGCCGCTAGTAAATGAGAGATTTAGAAATTCCCCACCAAGTAAAGCAGAAGAAGTAGTAGCCACTGCGCCCTCCGCGCCACCCAGCTATTCAGAAACCTGGGTTAGGGAGGAAGCAACGGAAGAAACAAAAGAGCCCGTTGAAAAGGAGGTAGAAAAGGGATCGTTGTATCCAGTAACGGGTATTAAAAGGGGCCCAAGCAGAAACGGTGGGGAAGAACCGGGGGATCTCCTCGGACAGCTGGTGTTGCCTCACAGTTCACATCAGCTGAGGGCCATGATAAACCACGTAAGGAAGCTGACCGAGATAGACGACCCTTCCGTACATTTTAGGGAAGTTGAGCAAGCCGCAGCCATCAACGGCTGCGATGATGGGGAGACAGCAAAAATGCTGCTGTTCTCTTTAGATAGCTCGGTCCTTCAGTGTCTCTCAGGCGATAGCAAGAGGGGTAATAAAAGTTATGAGGAATTGAAAAATGAGGTCCTAGAAGTAGTGGGAGCGAACGACGGAGGTCCGTTTGCTAGAGTGGGACAGACAGTGCAGATGGAGGGAGAACCCCCGAAGGTTTTTGCCGACAGGCTGTGGCCAGTATATGAGCGCAGCTGTCTAGGTGCGCCCGAGCGCGAAGATGTGGAAGGCGCCGCTTTAATTCACTGGCTTAGGTGCATAATAGCCAACAGTTTACCAGCCGTTAGAGAGCAGGCAAAAGCCTGGTTCGATCCCAATGACCTCAACCTTACGGAAGAGTCGGTCTTGAATCGACTCACGTTAGGTTACCGTAACATAAGGGGTATGGCGACACGTCCCTTTAAGGGAAGAGTACATGAGGTACGACCCGCAGCCCCGACTCAAAGAGAGTGGCATCAGGAGGGTAATCGCGCCCCACAGGCAAGTAATGCCTGTTACGGGTGTGGGAAGACAGGGCACTGGCGCAAGCACTGCAGGAACCCTTGGAAGGATTCCAAGGATAAAAATCCCGCGGTCCGAACCCAGGCGCCTGTCCCGGCTAAGGAAGCAAAGGCACCCACCTCTCCCGAAGACCTCGAGGCAGTGTTAGGAGTCATGCGCAAGATGGTTTTGAATGCGCGTGGACAGGTGGCGGTCGCAACCGGCCCCGTAGGTGCCGCAGGACCGTCTAATAGTGCCCCATGACTAGAACCAGCACAGCCCGTCTACCTGTGTCCGCTCAGCTATGATGCGTGGAGGCGACCTGTGGTGGAGATGGAGGTAGAGAAACAAAAGGGCAGTTATTTGTTGGACACGGGAGCTTCTTGCACCATAATCCATACAGATGACCCTTTTGACTCGCCGCTATCTACCAAGGTCCCATTCACGCTAGCAGGGTTCACAGGGAAAGAACAGGCTGGCACGTTTTCCCTCCCGCTATCCATTCGTTTAGGGACACTTCGCCTTAAGTGGAAGTGTATACTGATGGCATGGCAAAAGGGGGGTGGAAGAGGTATTCTCGGGTCCGATCTGCTAGCGGGACACGGGATCCTCGTGGACCTCAGAAATCACTGTCTCTGGGGGGCTAAAGGTGAAAAAGGCGAGGTAATGGTAATTCAAGGGGAGGAAGAAACAGGGGTCCTGTGTACCGTACAGCCATCCGGAGGCTACGACCTCAGGCTTATGGTCGCAGATGTCCCAACGGACATGCAAACGTACGTGACAGATAATATGCACGCGTTTGCAACCCACAAGCACGATTGTGGGAGGGTGGTCGGGTTTGAGGTCAGCGTAGATGGGGACCCCATGACCCGACCCCAAAAGCAGTATAACTTCCCCAAAGAAGCAGAACCCGATATGGAGGCAGCAATGTCTTCCTTGGTGCAGCAGGGCGTGTTGAGGCCGATAGCCACACACGTGAACTCCCCATTATGGCCGGTTAGGAAGCCGGATAATTCGTGGAGAGCCACGGTGGACTACAGAGTCCTTAACAGTAACATCCCCGCCTGCGCGCCCACAGTAGCAGCAGTTGCTGACCTAATAGGGAGCATCCCAGCGTCCGCGACCACGTTCACGGTGCTGGATATCTCGAACGGTTTTTGGTCCATCCCGCTGCGGCGAGAGGACCAGTACAAGTTTGCCTTTACGTTTAAAGGGCAACAGTACACGTGGAACTGTTTGCCACAAGGTTTCCACAATAGCCCCAGTATTTTTCACCAGTGTATGGCAGGAAGTTTAAAGGAGTTTAGTCAGCCCAATCAGATAGTACAGTATGTGGATGATTTGCTCCTATTTACGGACTCAAGGGAGGAGCACGGACCACTGCTGGACGAGTTATTGGAGCTGTTAGCGAGAAAGGGTTTTAAAGTAAACCCAAAGAAAGCACGTATCGGTCAGCAGGAAGTAAAATTCCTGGGACTGACCCTACGCGCTGGGGAAAGAGCCTAGACAAAGCAAGGAGGGAGTCGGTGCAAGAATTACCGATTCCCAACAACGTAAGGGGTGTGAGGTCCTTCTTGGGACTGACCGGTTACTGCAGGGATTTTATCGAGGATTATGCGGCCACAGCGGCGCCGCTCCTCCGACTCCTCCATAAGGGAGTAGAGTGGCTTTGGGACGAGGGCTGCCAAGCAGCCTTCGAGAAGTTAAAAAGGGATCTGCAGACCGCGCCAGCCTTAGGGGCCATAGATGGGGGGAAGGAGTTTTTCCTGGAGGTAGCTGCCAGCGGAGACAGCTTAAGCGCCGTGCTGCTCCAAGAGCGTCACGGCAAGCTGAGGCCGGTTGTCTATTCATCCAGGGTATTAACGGATGTGGAGAGAAGTTTTTCCAATTGCGAAAGGCACCTTTTAGCCACGCATTGGGCTGTGAAAAGATCAGCGATCTTCACAGGGCTCTCTCCCATCACTCTCCTCACACATCACACACCAACTAAGATGCTTCTGGATGGGAGGATTAAAGACGGGACCGTAAGCAGCGCACGCATTGCGCGTTGGACCCTTCTTCTCTCCCAGTTGGACATCAGAGTAAAAGGTCTTTGCGAGCCCAGGCTTGCGGCCAATTTGGTATACCCCGGTACAGCCCACCGGTGTTCGGTGGAGGGGGTGTGGGACGTCAACATAGGTTTACGGGCCGGGGTACATCCCACTGGGCGCGAGATTTATGTTGATGGGTCTAGCACAGTATCTGCTGGCGAGCGACTCACAGGGTGTGGAGTTTATGACCCTGCGGCAGACCTTGCCCTGGCGATCAAGCTCCCTAGCACCATGAGCGCGCAGCAGGCTGAGCTGTCTGCCGTGGTGTACGTGGTAACCCACCCAGACATTTTCCCAACCCCATACACGATTTGCTCGGACAGTATGTTCACCTGCAATTCGTGTACGGAATACCTGGCCATTTGGTCCCGCCGTGGATACACCTCCGCGGACGGGCGACCTTTAACGGTAAAGCCCTTGCTGGAGAAGATCTTAGCAGCAGCAGTAGGGGAGGAAGGGGAGATTTTCATCCATAAGGTGAAAGCTCACTCCTCCACAGAGCCCCGTGGGGAGGGCAACCGGCAGGCGGATGCGCTAGCCAGGGAGGGTGCCCGCGACGGTACTTTCTGGAACCCCTATAGAACCGGACCCATAGCAGCGGTCCGAGGTGGGGACGGGAATACCGGGAACACCAGGGTAGCATTGCCCCTAGACCTTAAGACCGTCCAAGCCCAGGATCCCGCCCTAAAAGCAGTCCTAAAAACGATTGCTGAGGGGAGGCAGGTAGAAGGTCCGTACAGTACGGCAACCCTCTCAGTTAAGGAAGGCATGCTGTTCCGCGAGGAGCAGTGGGTTGTGCCGCAGCAGCACAGGAGGGAATTCCTCCAGTTGGCTCACGAGGGACCAGGGGCAGGGCACCCCGGGCCCGAGGTTACCTGGCAACGGGTAGAGCAAGCGGGATGGTGGCCAGGGCTCAGGGAACAAGTCCGCGAGTTCTGTGCAAACTGTCTTGTGTGCGCTGCAAACAACCCAGACCCCCAGAAAAGGAAGGTGCCCATGGGACACGTAAGAAGGGTAGAGGGACCATGGCAGTCGATACAGATCGACTATATAGGACCCCTGCCCACCACCCAGGGAGGTTATAAGTACTGCCTCGTCCTGGTGGATGTGTTTTCCAAGTGGGTGGAAGCCTTCCCTTGTCGAACAGCTACGGCACTGGGTACAGCAAAAATCTTGGTCCGGGAAGTGTTCTCGCGGTGGGGACTCCCCCGTTTCGTGGAGTCAGACCAAGGGAGTCATTTCACCGGCCAGGTGATGCAGAACACCCTCATGCTTTTGGGCATTGAAGGGAAGTGGCACGTAGCACACAATCCCCAGTCATCCGGGATTGTTGAACGTATGAACCGGACCCTGAAGGAGAAATTGAGGAAAGAGACTAGGAACTCACCCCAAAAATGGGCGGAAGTTCTGCCTTTAGTCCTCATGGGGGTCCGGGCCAGTCAGTCAAAAAGTACGGGGTACTCCCCGCACGAGGTAATGACCGGCAGGCTCATGCGAACCCCCACCCATGTGCTAGCCCCGGTGCTCACTGAGGGTCAGCTTCAAGAGATCAGCAGGGACAAGTTCGCCCAAACTCTCTTGGAGCGCCTGAAGCAAGTTTATGAGCAGGCGGCTGGGAACATGGGAAGGCAGCACCAGGGCAATCGCTTGTTGCTGGAACCCCGCAAAACGCGGGAGTGGGAAGTAGGAGACCAGGTCATGGTCAGAAACTACGCCAGGGTAGGGAGTCTGGAACCACTGTATATGGGACCCTACAACATTGTAGACAAGGCAAGTCCCATGGTTTACGCCGTAAAAGTACCTCGGCGCACTAAGTGGTTCCACATAAACCAATGTAAACTGTACCAGCCGGGTGCGCAAGGGAAAACTACAGGGGTAAATCCCGCCAATGGGAAAACACAGCCCCAGGTAGGACCACAAGGCACACAGGCAGGCGTAGCAGCTTGCATCAGGGGAAGGGACATCCCGGACGATCATGCAGCGTTTTTCTGGAGTTGGGGGTTAGATGACGAGGACCCCAGGGTACCCTGGTCAGATGAGGATAGTGCAGATGAGCATAGTGATGATGACGGGTGGTTTCAGAGGAACGGTCTGGAAGGATTGGGGCCGCTAGGTAGAGATCCATACGGGGTGGACACACAAGCTGCAGGTCCCGACAGCAGGAGGAAGGAGCTAGAGGAGGCCGGGCCAGCCGCTATGTGGTTCCCAGAGGTGTGGCCGCCCGCTTTGAACGTCCAGTCCTCAGGGGAGGCAGAGTTCGCGAGTGAAGGGCCGCCTGCTGGGCCGAGCAGGGCGGGGCCCCGAACTGCCAGCCCCGAGGTTAGGGAGGCGGAGTCAGCGGAGGCGGGGCTGGCGCCTGTGATGGAACCCCAGGTCATCCCGTTGAAGGTCTCGGGACCCGGTCCGTCCGTCACGGAGCCCCCGCCCATAGCAATTCCCCGTAGGTCAAGCAGAGTACCCCAGCCCAGGAAGATGTGGTCAGGTCCCCAGGCTGCCCCAGGGCGTAAGTTTCAGGTTAAGATAACCCGGGTAGAGACAGGCCACATCGAAGCAGTAACAGGCTGCGGCAGATCAGAGGAAAGGGTCAGCGCAGCAACAGGCTGCGGCAGATCAGAGGGAAGGGTCAGTGCCCTCCCACCGTCGGGAAGAGCTCGCAGCAGCCTTCTCAGGATTTAAAGGGGCCGCCCTGAGAACGGGCGGCATTGTAAAGTTATTAGTTTAAGGTTTTAAGTTTTAGTTTAAAGTTTTAAGTAGTTTTAATAAGGTTAAGTTTGTAGTGTTTTTAACAGATAACGATAAAATGATGGGAGTTTTAAGGCTAGGTTTAGAGGAAGTCTATTTAGCAAACGTTGAAGTTTACGTGAGGCGAGGTCAGGGGACCCGCTCACCCTTCACAAAAGCCAGAGACTTTTTGCGAGGCTGGCTACCTCATTCTATCTGATCACAGGAACCAAGGAAGGATGGAACGACTTCTAGTTTTGCTCGTGGCAATCGGATGTGGATTGGCCTATCGGGGCCTCACCAAGGATGTCGTGGTGTTTGGATGTTCCGGGGACACGGCCCCCATCGCGGTGGATGGGACCGGAAGACGGAAGGCAGAAGGGACCAGCACCTATTTCCACAAGGGAAGGTGGCCAGGATGGCTGGGAACGAACTCAACGGAGTATTCCAGCACATCGGGGTTCGCCTACAAAGAGACTTCTTTAATGTGCCCCAAAGTACGGATCATCGCACCCAGGATCAGCGTCACCGTCGGCAAACGGATTTGTTTGACCTGCAGTGGGAATGTCCCATTGAGCCGATGGTGGTGGCTGCGAAAGCTGAGCAAAACTATGAGGAACTCTTCGGTTGAGTGGGAGCGACTGGGTAATAATACCCATCGGACAATTACGGGGACAGATGGACAAGTGAAAGTCTGTTGGGACAAATGGTGGGAACCAGATGAGGGGATTTATGTTTGTATGTGGGGGTCAAAGTACGTTTGCCCCAAAGGCATCTCCATATTCTTTATTAACCAGTGGCAGGATAACGGACAGGGGATGAGGTGGGATGCGAGCACCAGGGGGTGCGGAGCCCCATACTCTCCGATCCCAGTAAATGCCACTGAGCTCATTACGCGCCCACGCAAAGCCCCGCCCACGATTCCGGTAGTTCTAACTGAGGAAGAAGGGTGCCCTAAAACTAGTAAGGGACCCGGGAACGGTTTGGTACTGGTCCCCACAGACCAGATACTATTTCAGGGGGTACATTACGCGGTGGCCTCGGTGATTTTAAATCTCACTGAGGTACGGTTACCAGAGTGGTGCCCCAAAAAGACGGAACAGTTGTACCAGATCCTGTTGACCAAGATGTTCAGGCAATTTTACGAGTTTGATTTTGCAGAAATCGATAAGACAAGTTTATACACCGCACCGCAGGAAGTTTTGGACCAAGTAGGGAGGCAAAGAAGGGGTTTGGTGAACGATGCGTTCACTGCTTTTAACACAGGGACATCTGTGGTCAACGCTCTAGACAGTGTGGAGCTGCAGACCCAGATTAATGGTTTAAAAACACAGTTAAAGGATATTCTTACAGATGAGAATAAAGTGGTAGGGTCGGGTCTGCACGAGGACCAAGCCATGACACTACACTTAAAAGAGATTATAGCAGAGCTGGAGAAACATGCGCGTACGGTAAATGCCCTGATTAGGGAAGATCGGAATGCATCCGATCAAGCTGCGCAGAACGAGGTGTGCGTGCTTTACGGGGCGTGGTTACTGGGCGAGGGCCGCAGTAATTTGGAGGATTTAAAACAAGGTTTGGTCCCGTCCTGGATAAGTAACAAACACCTGCGGGCGCTCCACCCTTTTCAGAATGCATTAAGTCCGTGCCAGCTCAGGCTAGCTTCAGAAGCTTACCCAGTCCCCGTGGACTGCGGACGTTCAAACCATACTATTATGGGAATAGTATTACGCATGCCGGTTTTGGGCAACACAGCAAAGCCCGCCCCGGTGTATCGGGTAGAGAACATCGGTGTCATTCAGGGGGGAGCCCACATTCGTTATGCAGCGGTTCCACCTTACGTCATCCGCTGGGAGCAAACGATGACAGGTACAGATCTCTCTGGTTGTCGTGGCAGGGGAGCACACATAATACTGTGCCCCCAGCACTTGAATGCCTTTTTAACACCACAGTGCGGGTTCAGAACGGCTGGCGCCAAGTCCATGAATTGCACCATGGAGGCAATGGCACAAGATCATGTGCCTCCGCAGGTAGCATACATCGGGGGTGGAACATACTGTGTTACCACTGCAGCGCAACACTACCAGCATGGAAACCGTAGCCGGTGTCCGGTGAGTGACAGCAGTTTCTGTTTTAAACCCAGGGCTGAAGTTCAAGTAGCACAACAGCGAATTATCCCAATCCCTGAACCATCCACTGTTCATCTCACAGTAAAAGAGAATTTTACCGACTTGCAGCGATTTGTCGCACATTTTGGGTACCTCATTCCCCCTCTCCCCGAGCATTTAACCAAACTTCTAAAAGCCGTCGCGGTGTCACAAAAGCATTTCTATACATTAGAACAGAAAACCGTCGAGATAGGTACAGACATTTTGGACATAGTGGTTCCACCGTGGTGGAATCTGTTCACGAATATTGAAGTGCCCTCATGGGTCAGAATAGCCTCCCACATTTTAGTCGTCTGTCAAGTGTTTATTGTAGTATACCTTTTGTTCATACATTGTAAAAGAGACAAGCGCCTCACCAAGCATGAGAACACGGGAGAGTGGCGAGAACGTTACGTGCGCGTGCACGATGAGAGCGCAGTGTAATGGGAAAATGGCGTCACTCCCGCTCGCCACGTGCGCCGCGGAAGTTTGTACCCATTGTAAATACGTTGGAAACTCGACATGTTTAAGAGTCGGGATTTGTTTATTTTGGTGATGGTGTTGATTGTTTGGTTTTTGGGTTTTGTTTTTCCTTCCCTTGAATAAAAGACAAATATACAGGTGATGCGTGAGGTATCGGCCTGGTTACGCCGGGAAGGAAAACAAGTGGTGTAAGTTTAAGGGCAAATGATGCCTACGGTGATATAAAATGTGATTTTTCTTGGGAAATGAGGACGACACAGAGACCCTAGTGAAGTTAAAATTTTATGGGATTAATTTACTGGATTCGGAGTGAAATCGAGATAAGATTGCTCACCACTGAGATTTTTGATACGATAAGCGGAGTTATTCGCATCAACAGGAGGGACTGTAGAATTCGCAATTATCGCGATTTCATTTTTTATAAGGAGAAAACACAAGTTTCGTTCAAAACAGCTTTTATTTCAGCGGAATGCTGTCAGGTTTAAATTGGACACAAGCAGCCTGTAAAATGGCCGCCGCACCGCGTGACAGAACATTCGAGACTTTTCAGCAGGCAGACAAGATGGCGTTCCAATAAACATTTTTGCAGGATCGATAACGATTCAGCACAGTGAAGACAATACACAGGACATTATGGGTTTACAGTATAAACATCGATACTGGGATCGGTCTCCCAGGTACAAAGGAAAGCCATCAAGGGCCCATCCAAAGGACATTAATATGTAAACTCCCAACGGCTCTACGATGAGAGAGCCGTTAGCAGGTAGTTATACAGGACACTTGGAAGCCCCAAACCCCTCCAGGGGGAACACCGACCGATTTAACAATGGGAGAAATATTAACAGGTACTCAAACATTCAGGAGTAGCCCCGAAACCCATTAAGGACAGAGATCACCCATACAGGACATTTTTGGGCGCCAAACCTTAAACAAAAGAATGGACATTGTAGTTGGGCGGGAAACGGAAGAACTGTGCACTATAATTGCAGGCCCAAACCGTCCATTCGCTCTCTTGCTCTTTTGCTCTTGACTCTTGCCGCTTGCTGCTGTTATCATCGTGGCTGCTCCTGTGTTTTATCCGGTCGATTCGTAACCTCGTGGCTGCTCCTGGGTAAAAGACTGTTGCAAAGACCTATGTTGGTAGCTGGCAGCGGAACCGAAGGCCCGGGATGAGATGAGATGAGATGAGATGAGATGAGAGGAGAAGAGAAGAAGACCTTATCCATCGCCACGGTCAGTAAATCCCGACCGCGCCTGTAGGTCGATCAGCCAAGTCTTCTCGACAGGAAGTTTTCTTCTTTAACAAGACATATTGCATCAATGATAACTGGACTGTGTAAACACATCGTATCAGCGATATTGACAACGGTGCTCCACCATACCCTGTATCCAACCAACAGAGGTCTTCACTACAGCGGACGGTCCAGCCGACTGACCGAGCAGCAGAAGCAGTAAACAAGTGGGACCAGGAGATCTCCTGACTAACACGTGGGTGCTGCGGTGAAAAACATCCGATCAGCTATTCGGGATTTCTCCGAGTTATTACGAGTGGTGAGCATGAGTCTCGGGATCCTACGAAGCTAGTTTTAGGATAGTTATTGATAGGGGAGGGTTTAAAGATTAAGGATATTTGTAATGTGTGCCCTATTTACGTTGTGCTGGTCGTTCCTCGTTTCCCTAAGAGTGATTATAACTGTTTGTAAGATTGTACTGTCATTAATCTGTGCATATGACATGTATTTCATAATTTTAAGTATCATGCAATAAAGATTTTCCATTTCGTACCGTTCAAACCAAGTCTACATGAGTTTTATCTCCATTACTGCTCTCGCATCTAAGTCCAGTGTCTAGAACCGTAAGGGAGAGTGATTCGAACCACTCACAGGGGTGTCTAGTGTTCCCAGACTGACTGGAGACCAGGCCTAGACCCGCACTGACATACAGGCTGCACAGAGCCGCGTGAACCTCACAGGCTACGAGACACGCAGGGTCAGGAGAGAATCCCTTACAGACTGACCCTACGCGCTGGGGAAAGAGCCATAGACAAAGCAAGGAGGGAGTCGGTGCAAGAATTACCGATTCCCAACAACGTAAGGGGTGTGAGGTCCTTCTTGGGACTGACCGGTTACTGCAGGGATTTTATCGAGGATTATGCGGCCACAGCGGCGCCGCTCCTCCGACTCCTCCATAAGGGAGTAGAGTGGCTTTGGGACGAGGGCTGCCAAGCAGCCTTCGAGAAGTTAAAAAGGGATCTGCAGACCGCGCCAGCCTTAGGGGCCATAGATGGGGGGAAGGAGTTTTTCCTGGAGGTAGCTGCCAGCGGAGACAGCTTAAGCGCCGTGCTGCTCCAAGAGCGTCACGGCAAGCTGAGGCCGGTTGTCTATTCATCCAGGATATTAACGGATGTGGAGAGAAGTTTTTCCAATTGCGAAAGGCACCTTTTAGCCACGCATTGGGCTGTGAAAAGATCAGCGATCTTCACAGGGCTCTCTCCCATCACTCTCCTCACACATCACACACCAACTAAGATGCTTCTGGATGGGAGGATTAAAGACGGGACCGTAAGCAGCGCACGCATTGCGCGTTGGACCCTTCTTCTCTCCCAGTTGGACATCAGAGTAAAAGGTCTTTGCGAGCCCAGGCTTGCGGCCAATTTGGTATACCCCGGTACAGCCCACCGGTGTTCGGTGGAAGGGGTGTGGGACGTCAACATAGGTTTACGGGCCGGGATACATCCCACTGGGCGCGAGATTTATGTTGATGGGTCTAGCACAGTATCTGCTGGCGAGCGACTCACAGGGTGTGGAGTTTATGACCCTGCGGCAGACCTTGCCCTGGCGATCAAGCTCCCTAGCACCATGAGCGCGCAGCAGGCTGAGCTGTCTGCCGTGGTGTACGTGGTAACCCACCCAGACATTTTCCCAACCCCATACACGATTTGCTCGGACAGTATGTTCACCTGCAATTCGTGTACGGAATACCTGGCCATTTGGTCCCGCCGTGGATACACCTCCGCGGACGGGCGACCTTTAACGGTAAAGCCCTTGCTGGAGAAGATCTTAGCAGCAGCAGTAGGGGAGGAAGGGGAGATTTTCATCCATAAGGTGAAAGCTCACTCCTCCACAGAGCCCCGTGGGGAGGGCAACCGGCAGGCGGATGCGCTGGCCAGGGAGGGTGCCCGCGACGGTACTTTCTGGAACCCCTATAGAACCGGACCCATAGCAGCGGTCCGAGGTGGGGACGGGAATACCGGGAACACCAGGGTAGCATTGCCCCTAGACCTTAAGACCGTCCAAGCCCAGGATCCCGCCCTAAAAGCAGTCCTAAAAACGATTGCTGAGGGGAGGCAGGTAGAAGGTCCGTACAGTACGGCAACCCTCTCAGTTAAGGAAGGCATGCTGTTCCGCGAGGAGCAGTGGGTTGTGCCGCAGCAGCACAGGAGGGAATTCCTCCAGTTGGCTCACGAGGGACCAGGGGCAGGGCACCCCGGGCCCGAGGTTACCTGGCAACGGGTAGAGCAAGCGGGATGGTGGCCAGGGCTCAGGGAACAAGTCCGCGAGTTCTGCGCTAACTGTCTTGTGTGCGCTGCAAACAACCCAGACCCCCAGAAAAGGAAGGTGCCCATGGGACACGTAAGAAGGGTAGAGGGACCATGGCAGTCGATACAGATCGACTATATAGGACCCCTGCCCACCACCCAGGGAGGTTATAAGTACTGCCTCGTCCTGGTGGATGTGTTTTCCAAGTGGGTGGAAGCCTTCCCTTGTCGAACAGCTACGGCACTGGGTACAGCAAAAATCTTGGTCCGGGAAGTGTTCTCGCGGTGGGGACTCCCCCGTTTCGTGGAGTCAGACCAAGGGAGTCATTTCACCGGCCAGGTGATGCAGAACACCCTCATGCTTTTGGGCATTGAAGGGAAGTGGCACGTAGCACACAATCCCCAGTCATCCGGGATTGTTGAACGTATGAACCGGACCCTGAAGGAGAAATTGAGGAAAGAGACTAGGAACTCGCCCCAAAAATGGGCGGAAGTTCTGCCTTTAGTCCTCATGGGGGTCCGGGCCAGTCAGTCAAAAAGTACGGGGTACTCCCCGCACGAGGTAATGACCGGCAGGCTCATGCGAACCCCCACCCATGTGCTAGCCCCGGTGCTCACTGAGGGTCAGCTTCAAGAGATCAGCAGGGACAAGTTCGCCCAAACTCTCTTGGAGCGCCTGAAGCAAGTTTATGAGCAGGCGGCTGGGAACATGGGAAGGCAGCACCAGGGCAATCGCTTGTTGCTGGAACCCCGCAAAACGCGGGAGTGGGAAGTAGGAGACCAGGTCATGGTCAGAAACTACGCCAGAGTAGGGAGTCTGGAGCCACTGTATATGGGACCCTACAACATTGTAGACAAGGCAAGTCCCATGGTTTACGCCGTAAAAGTACCTCGGCGCACTAAGTGGTTCCACATAAACCAATGTAAACTGTACCAGCCGGGTGCGCAAGGAAAAACTACAGGGGTAAATCCCGCCAATGGGAAAACACAGCCCCAGGTAGGACCACAAGGCACACAGGCAGGCGTAGCAGCTTGCATCAGGGGAAGGGACATCCCGGACGATCATGCAGCGTTTTTCTGGAGTTGGGGGTTAGATGACGAGGACCCCAGGGTACCCTGGTCAGATGAGGATAGTGCAGATGAGCATAGTGATGATGACGGGTGGTTTCAGAGGAACGGTCTGGAAGGATTGGGGCCGCTAGGTAGAGATCCATACGGGGTGGACACACAAGCTGCAGGTCCCGACAGCAGGAGGAAGGAGCTAGAGGAGGCCGGGCCAGCCGCTATGTGGTTCCCAGAGGTGTGGCCGCCCGCTTTGAACGTCCAGTCCTCAGGGGAGGCAGAGTTCGCGAGTGAAGGGCCGCCTGCTGGGCCGAGCAGGGCGGGGCCCCGAACTGCCAGCCCCGAGGTTAGGGAGGCGGAGTCAGCGGAGGCGGGGCTGGCGCCTGTGATGGAACCCCAGGTCATCCCGTTGAAGGTCTCGGGACCCGGTCCGTCCGTCACGGAGCCCCCGCCCATAGCAATTCCCCGTAGGTCAAGCAGAGTACCCCAGCCCAGGAAGATGTGGTCAGGTCCACAGGCTGCCCCAGGGCGTAAGTTTCAGGTTAAGATAACCCGGGTAGAGGCAGGCCACATCGAAGCAGTAACAGGCTGCGGCAGATCAGAGGAAAGGGTCAGCGCAGCAACAGGCTGCGGCAGATCAGAGGGAAGGGTCAGTGCCCTCCCACCGTCGGGAAGAGCTCGCAGCAGCCTTCTCAGGATTTAAAGGGGCCGCCCTGAGAACGGGCGGCATTGTAAAGTCATTAGTTTAAGGTTTTAAGTTTTAGTTTAAAGTTTTAAGTAGTTTTAATAAGGTTAAGTTTGTAGTGTTTTTAACAGATAACGACAAAATGATGGGAGTTTTAAGGCTAGGTTTAGAGGAAGTCTATTTAGCAAACGTTGAAGTTTACGTAAGGCGAGGTCAGGGGACCCGCTCACCCTTCACAAAAGCCAGAGACTTTTTGTGAGGCTGGCTACCTCATTCTATCTGATCACAGGAACCAAGGAAGGATGGAACGACTCATAGTATTGCTCGCGGCAATCGGATGTGGATTGGCCTATCGGGGCCTCACCAAGGATGTCGTGGTGTTTGGATGTTCCGGGGACACGGCCCCCATCGCGGTGGATGGGACCGGGAGACGGAAGGCAGAAGGGACCAGCACCTATTTCCACAAGGGAAGGTGGCCAGGATGGCTGGGAACGAACTCAACGGAGTATTCCAGCACATCGGGGTTCGCCTACAAAGAGACTTCTTTAATGTGCCCCAAAGTGAGGATCATCGCACCCAGAGTCAGCGTCACCGTCGGCAAACGGATTTGTTTGACTTGTAATGGGAATGTCCCATTGAGCCGATGGTGGTGGCTATGAAAGCTGAGCAGGAATATGAAGAATTCTTCGGTCGAGTGGGAGCGACTGGGTAAGAATACCCATCGGACAATTACGGGGACTAACGGACAATTGAAAGTCTGTTGGGACAAATGGTGGGAACCGGATGAGGGGATTTATGTTTGTATGTGGGGGTCAAAGTACGTTTGCCCCAAAGGCATCTCCATATTCTTTATTAACCAGTGGCAGGATAACGGACAGGGGATGAGGTGGGATGCGAGCACCAGGGGGTGCGGAGCCCCATACTCTCCGATCCCAGTAAATGCCACTGAGCTCATTACGCGCCCACGCAAAGCCCCGCCCACGATTCCGGTAGTTCTAACTGAGGAAGAAGGGTGCCCTAAAACTAGTAAGGGACCCGGGAACGGTTTGGTACTGGTCCCCACAGACCAGATACTATTTCAGGGAGTGCATTACGCGGTGGCCTCGGTGATTTTAAATCTCACTGAGGTACGGTTACCAGAGTGGTGCCCCAAAAAGACGGAACAGTTGTACCAGGTCCTGTTGACCAAGATGTTCAGGCAATTTTACGAGTTTGATTTTGCAGAAATTGATAAGACAAGTTTGTACACCGCACCGCAGGAAGTTTTGGATCAAGTTGGGAGGAAAAGAAGGGGTGTGGTGAACGATGCGTTCACTGCTTTTAACACAGGGACATCTGTGGTCAACGCTCTAGACAGTGTGGAGCTGCAGACCCAGATTAATGGTTTAAAAACACAGCTAAAGGACATCCTAACAGATGAGAATAAAGTGGTAGGGTCGGGTCTGCACGAGGACCAAGCCATGACACTACACTTAAAGGAAATCATAGCAGAGCTGGAGAAACATGCGCGTACGGTAAATGCCCTGATTCGGGAAGATCGGAATGCATCCGATCAAGCTGCGCAGAACGAGGTGTGCGTGCTTTACGGGGCGTGGTTACTGGGCGAGGGCCGCAGTAATTTGGAGGATTTAAAACAAGGTTTGGTTCCGTCCTGGATAAGTAACAAACACCTGCGGGCGCTCCACCCTTTTCAGAACGCATTAAGTCCGTGCCAGCTCAGGCTAGCTTCAGAAGCTTACCCAGTCCCCGTGGACTGCGGACGTTCAAACCATACTATTATGGGAATAGTATTACGCATGCCGGTTTTGGGCAACACAGCAAAGCCCGCCCCGGTGTATCGGGTAGAGAACATTGGTGTCATTCAGGGGGGAGCCCACATTCGTTATGCAGCAGTTCCACCTTACGTCATCCGCTGGGAGCAAACGATGACAGGTACAGATCTCTCTGGTTGTCGTGGCAGGGGAGCACACATAATACTGTGCCCCCAGCACTTGAATGCCTTTTTAACACCACAGTGCGGGTTCAGAACGGCTGGCGCCAAGTCCATGAATTGCACCATGGAGGCAATGGCACAAGATCATGTGCCTCCGCAGGTAGCATACATCGGGGGTGGAACATATTGTGTTACCACTGCAGCGCAACACTACCAGCATGGAAACCGTAGCCGGTGTCCGGTGAGTGACAGCAGTTTCTGTTTTAAACCCAGGGCTGAAGTTCAAGTAGCACAACAGCGAATTATCCCAATCCCTGAACCATCCACTGTTCATCTCACAGTAAAAGAGAATTTCACCGACTTGCAGCGATTTGTCGCGCATTTTGGATACCTCATTCCCCCTCTCCCCGAGCATTTAACCAAACTTCTGAAAGCCGTCGCGGTGTCACAAAAGCATTTTTATACATTAGAACAGAAAACCGTCGAGATAGGTACAGACATTTTGGACATAGTGGTTCCACCGTGGTGGAATCTGTTCACGAATATTGAAGTGCCCTCATGGGTCAGAATAGCCTCCCACATTTTAGTCGTCTGTCAAGTGTTTATTGTAGTATACCTTTTGTTCATACATTGTAAAAGAGACAAGCGCCTCACCAAGCATGAGAACACGGGAGAGTGGCGAGAACGTTACGTGCGCGTGCACGATGAGAGCGCAGTGTAATGGGAAAATGGCGTCACTCCCGCTCGCCACGTGCGCCGCGGAAGTTTGTACTCACTGTAAATACGTTGGAAACTCGACATGTTTAAGAGTTGGGATTTGTTTATTTTTGGTGATGGTGTTGATTGTTTGGTTTTTGGGTTTTGTTTTTCCTTTCCCTGAATAAAAGACAAATATACAGGTGATGCGTGAGGTATCGGCCTGGTTACGCCGGGAAGGAAAACAAGTGGTGTAAGTTTAAGGGCAAATGATGCCTATGGTGATATAAAATGTGATTTTCTTGGGAAATAAGGACGACACAGAGACCCTAGTTAAGTTAAAATTTATGGGATTAATTTACTGGATTCGGAGTGAAATCGAGATAAGATTGCTCACCACTGAAATTTTTGATACGATAAGCGGAGTTATTCGCATCAACAGGAGGGACTGTAGAATTCGCAATTATCGCGATTTGATTTAATAAGGAGAAAACACAAAGTTTCGTTCAAAACAGCTTTTATTTCAGCGAAATGCTGTCAGGTTTAAATTGGACACAAGCAGCCTGTAAAATGGCCGCCGCACCGCGTGACAGAACATTCTAGACTTTTCAGCAGGCAGACAAGATGGCGTTCCAATAAACATTCTTGCGAGATCGATAACGATTCAGCACAGTGAAGACAATACACAGGACATTATGGGTTTACAGTATAAACATCGATACTGGAATCGGTCTCCCAGGTACAAAGGAAAGCCATCAAGGGCCCATCCAAAGGACATTAATATGTAAACTCCCAACGGCTCTACGATGAGAGAGCCGTTAGCAGGTAGTTATACAGGACACTTGGAAGCCCCAAACCCCTCCAGGGGGAACACCGACCGATTTAACAATGGGAGAAATATTAACAGGTACTCAAACATTCAGGAGTAGCCCCGAAACCCATTAAGGACAGAGATCACCCATACAGGACTTTTTGGGCGCCAAACCTTAAACAAAAGAATGGACATTGTAGTTGGGCGGGAAACGGAAGAACTGTGCACTATAATTGCAGGCCCCAAACCGTCCATTCGCTCTCTTGATTCTTGCTCTGGCCTCTTGCTCTTGCTCTTGCCTCGTGTTCTTGACTCTTGCCGCTTGTTGCTGTTATCATCGTGGCTGCTCCTGTGTAAAAGACTGTTGCAAAGACCTATGTTGGTAGCTGGCAGCGGAACCGAAGGCCCGGGATGAGATGAGATGAGATGAGATGAGATGAGAGGAGAAGAGAAGAAGACCTTATCCATCGCCACGGTCAGTAAATCCCGACCGCGCCTGTAGGTCGATCAGCCAAGTCTTCTCGACAGGAAGTTTTCTTCTTTAACAAGACATATTGCATCAATGATAACTGGACTGTGCAAACACATCGTATCAGTGATATTGACAACGGTGCTCCACGATTAAACTTTGAAGCCCACCAACAGAGGTCTTCACTACAGCGGACGGTCCAGCCGACTGACCGAGCAGCAGAAGCAGTAAACAAGTGGGACCAGGAGATCTCCTGACCAACACGTGGGTGCTGCGGTGAAAAACATCCGATCAGCTATTCGGGATTTCTCCGAGTTATTACGAGTGGTGAGCATGAGTCTCGGGATCCTACGAAGCTAGTTTTAGGATAGTTATTGATAGGGGAGGGTTTAAAGTTTAAGGATATTTGTAATGTGTGCCCTATTTACGTTGTGCTGGTCGTTCCTCGTTTCCCTAAGAGTGATTATAACCGTTTGTAAGATTGTACTGTCATTAATCTGTGCGTATGACATGTATTTCATAATTTTAAGTATCATGCAATAAAGATTTTCCATTTCGTACCATTCAAACCAAGTCTACATGAGTTTTATCTCCATTACTGCTCTCGCATCTAAGTCCAGTGTCTAGAACCGTAAGGGAGAGTGATTCGAACCACTCACAGGGGTGTCTAGTGTTCCCAGACTGGCTGGAGACCAGGCCTAGACCCGCACTGACATACAGGCTGCACAGAGCCGCGTGAATCTCACAGGCTACGAGACACGCAGGGTCAGGAGAGTATCCCTTACACGGTTAAGAAGGCAAATGGTATGTTGGCCTTCATAGCGACAGGATTCGAGTACAGGAGCAAGGATGTCTTGCTGCAGTTGTACAGGGCCTTGGTGAGACCACACCTTGAGTATTGTGTGCAGTTTTGGTCACCTTATCTGAGGAAGGATGTTCTTGCCATGGAGAGAGTGCAGCGAAGATTCACCAGACTGATACCTGGGATGGCAGGAATGACGTATGAGGAGAGATTGGGTCGATTAGGTTTATATTCGCTAGAGTTTAGAAGAATGAGAGGGGATCTCATTGAAACTTATAAAATTCTAACAGGACTAGACAGACTAGATGCAGGAAGGATGTTCCCGATGGCGGGGAGTCCAGAACCAGGGGTCACAGTCTAAGGATAAGAGGTAAGCCATTTAGGACTGAGATGAGGAGGAATTTCTTCACCCAGAGAGTGGTGAATCTGTGGAATTCTCTACCACACAAGGCAGTTGAGGCCAATTCATTAAATATATTCAAGAAGGAGTTAGATATATTTCTTAAGGCTAAAGGGATCAAGGGATATGGGGAGAAAGCAGGGACAGGGTACTGAATTTGGATGATCAGCCATGATCTCATTAAATGGCGGAACAGGCTCGAGGGGCCGAATGGCCTACTCCTGCTCCTATCTTCTATGTTTCTATGTAAACCTACGCTGCACTCCCTCCAAGGCCAATATATCCTTCCGAAGGTGTGGTGCCCAGAACTGCTCACAGTACTCCAGGTGTTCTCTAACCAGGGTTTTGTACAGCTGCAGCATAACTTCTCCCCCCTTGTATTCTAGTCCTCTAGATATAAAGGCAAGCATCTCATTAGCCTTTTTGATTATTTTCTGTACCTGTTCATGACATTTTAATGATCAATGTACCTGGACCCCCAAGTCTCTTTGGACCTCCACTGTTTTTAGCCTTTCACCATTTAGAAAGTACCCTGTTCTATCTTTTTTAGATCCAAAGTGGATGACCTCACATTTGCCTACATTGAAATCCATTTGCCACTTTTTTGCCCATTCACTTAATCTGTCAATATTCCTTTGTAATTTGATGTTTCCATCTACACTGCCTACAATGCCACCTATCTTTGTGTCATCGGCAAATTTGGATATATGACTTTCTATGCCATCATCTAAGTCGTTAATAAATACTGTGAATAGTTGAGGTCCAACACAGATCCCTGTGGGACACCACTAGTCACCTCCTGCCAATTTGAGTACCTACCCATTATCCCTACTCTCTGTCTCCTGCCACTCAGCCAATTTCCTAACCAAGTCAATAATTTGCCCTCAATTCCGTGGGCTTCTACCTTAGTTAACAGTCTCTTATGTGGGACTTTATCAAATGCCTTCTGGAAGTCCATATAAATAACATCCATAGACATTCCCTTGTCCACTACTTTAGTCACCTCTTCAAAAAATTCAATCAGGTTTGTCAGGCATGACCTGCCTTTCACAAATCCATGCTGGCTCTCTCTGATCAACTGAAAATTTTCAAGGAGTTCAGTCACCCTATCCTTTAATTATAGACTCTAGCAATTTCCCAACAACAGATGTTAGGCTAACTGGTCTATAATTCCCTGGTTTCCCTCTCTCGCCATTCTTAAATAGTGGAGTGACATGTGCAATTTTCCAATCTAAAGAACTTTGGAAGATTATAGTTAGGGCATCTACAATGTACTCACCTACTTCCTTTAAAACCCTTGGATGGAAACCATCTGGTCTTGGGGGTTTGTCACCCTTTAGTGCCATTATTTTCTTCATTACTGTTATTTTACCTACATTAATTTTATTGAGTCCCTGTCCCAGATTCAATATTAGTTTCCTTGGGATTTCTGGCATGCTATCCTCTTCCTCTACTGTAAGTACTGACGCAAAGTAATTATTCAACATGTCGCCATTTCCTTATTATCATTGATAATATCACCGCTTTCAGTTTTTAAGGGGCCAACATTGCTCCTGACTACCCTTTTTTTCCTAATATAATTTTAAAAAAATGTTGTGTTGATTTTGATATACCTTGCAAGTTTCCTTTCATAATCCCTTTTTGTAGCTCTTACTATCTGTTTTGTGACCCTTTGCTGTTCTTTGTATCTTTCCCATTTGCCAGGATTTGTGTTATTTTTTGCATTTTTGTATGCTTTTTCTTTTAGTTTTATGCTGTCCCTTCCTCGTAAATCTCCTCTGCACCCTCTCTAGTGCAATTACATTCTTCCTGTAATGTGGTGACCAGAACTGCACGTACTACTCTAGTTGCGTCCTAACTAGTGTTTTATACAGTTCAAGCATAACCTCCCTGCTCTTATATTCTATGCCTCGGCTAATAAAGGCAAGTATCCCGTATGACTTCTTAACCACCTTATCTACCTGTCCTGCTACCTTCAGGGATCTGTGGACATGCACTCCAAGGTCCCTCTGATCTTCTGCACTTCTCAGTGTCCTACCATTTATTGTGTATTCCCTTGCCTTGTTAGCCCTCTCCAAATGCATTACCTCACACTTCTCCGAATTGAATTCCATTTACCACTGTTCTGTCCACCAGACCAGTTCATTGATATCTTCCTGCAGTCTACAGCTTTCTTCTTTGTTATCAACCACACAGTCAATTTTTGTATCATCTGCAAACTTCTTAATCTTACTTCCTACATTCAAGTCCAAATCATTGGTGTATACCACCAAAAGCAAAGGGCCCAATACTGAGCCCTGCGGAACCCCACTGGAAACAGCCTTCCAGTCACAAAAACACCCTTCAACCATTACGACCATGTTTCCTGCCTCTGAGCCAATTTTGGATCCAACTTGCCACTTTGCCTTGGATCCCATGGGCTTTTACTTTTGTGACCAGTCTGCCATGCGGAACCTTATCAAAAGCCTTGCTAAAATCCATATAGACTACATCAAACGCACTACCCTCATCGACCCTCCTTGTTACCTCCTCAAAAAATTAAATCAAGTTAGTCAGACACGACCTTCCCTTAACAAATCCATGCTGACTGTCCCTGATTAATCCATGTCTTTCTAAATGAAGATTTATCCTGTCCCTCAGAATTGTTTCCAATAATTTTCCCACCACCGAGGTTAGGCTGACTGGCCTGTAATTACTCGGTCTATCCCTTTCTCCCTTTTTAAACAAGGGTACCACATTAGCAGTCCTCCAGTCCTCCAGCATCACACCTGTAGCCAGAGAGGATTGGAAAATGATGGTCCAAGCCTCTGCTATTTCCTCTCTTACTTCTCTTAACAGTCTGGGATACATTTCATCTGGGCCTGGGGATTTATCCACTTTCAAAGATACTAAACCCCTTAATACTTCCTCTCTCACTATGTTTATTTCATCCAATATTTCACACTCCTCCTCCCTGATTGCAATGTCTGCATCGTTCCTCTCTTTTCTGAAAACAGACGCAAAGTATTCATTAAGAACCATACCCATGTCTTCTGCCTCCATACACAGATTACCTTTATGGTCGCTAATAGACCCTACCCTTTCTTTAGTTATCCCCTTGCTCTTTATGTATTTATAAAACATCTTTGGGTTTTCCTTGATTTTACTTGCCAATATTTTTCATGCCCTCTCTTTGCTTTCCTAATTTCCTTTTCAATTTCAGCCCTGCACTTTCTATACTCCTCTAGAGTTTCTGCAGTATTGAGCCCTTGGTATCTGTCATAAGCTTCCCCTTTTTTCTTTATCCTACTCTGTATGCCCCTTGACATGTAGGGGGCTCTAGATTTGTTAGTCCCACCCTTTTTCTTTAAGGGAACATACTTGCTCTGAACCCTCACTATCTCCTCCTTGAATACCTCCCACTGCGCTGACACTGATTTACCTTCAAGTTTCTGTCTCCAGTCCACTCTAGCTATGCATAAATGCGGCGAAAGAGGGCATCTCTTCACCACTGTGAGGTCGTGGTGACCTGCCTTCTGCCTGATCCGACCCATGCCTCCTGTCAGGGTCTGAATGGCCCGGATGCACGGAACTTTTTTTTTTATTCGTTCATGAGATGTGGGCATCGCTGGCAAGGCCAACATTTATTGCTCATCCCTAATTGATCTTGAGAAGGTGGTGGTGAGCCGCCTTCTTGAACCGCTGCAGTCCGTGTGGTGAAGGTTCTTCCACAGTGCTGTTAGGGAGCGAGTTCCAGGATTTTGACCCAGCGATGATGAAGGAACGATGATATATTTCCAAGTCAGGATGGTATGTGACTTGGAGGGGAACTTGGAGGTGGTGGTGTTCCCATGCGCCTGCTGCCCTTGTCCTTCTAGGTGGTAGAGGTCGCGGGTTTGGGAGGTGCTGTCGAAGAAGCCTTGGCGAGTTGCTGCAGTGCATCGTGTAGATGGTACACACTGCAGCCACGGTGCGCGGTGGTGGAGGTAGTGAATGTTTAAGGTGGTGGATGGGGTGCCAATCAAGTGGGCTGCTTTGTCCTGCAGTGCTCCCTTTCATAATCCCTTAGAGGGCAATCTGGATGGTTCTCTCTATCTCCAGATCTGGCTCCAGGAGCTGACACAGGTCAGCGGTTGTGAGTTGCAGTTGTTCCTCTTTGAGGCCAATCTCCATGGCCCACCAGCAGGTACGGTAGCCTTGTTGCTGGTCTAATAATCCAGAGGCTGAGACCCTAATTCAGTGTAAAACAAAATCTGGAAATAAAGAGCTGGTATCAGTAAAAAAAAAAGTGACCATGAGGCTGTCAGATTGTCGTAAAAGCCCAACTGGTTCAATAATGTCCTTTAGGGAAGGACACCTGCCGTCCTTACCTGGTCTGGGCTTGTACATGACTCCAGTCCCACCCCACTGTGATTGGCCACTGAAGTGACTGAAGAAGCTACTGAGTTAAGAGTAACTAGGGATAGGAAATAATTGCCAGCCTTGCCAGCGATGCCCACATCCTGAGTTGGATTAAAAAAAGATTCACATTGCATTTGACAGGAGCAAGTACTGATGCACTGCCTCATATTTCTGCATCCCCTGCTCGTCCTCATCTCAATAGAGATTCATGATGCTGTATTCACTGAAGGACTCCTTGTCTAGGTCTGCGAGCTATCTCACCTCTCTTACCGTTGATGTTCTTTGGATGTTTTAACACCAGTTTTAATTGTACGAACATCGGGCAATGTGTAAATGAAGTAATAAAGTCCAGAATAAATTTGCACATTTCCCATTATTTGATACTTAGCAAACACTAGATAACACCAAGCACCTGGTCAGTGCATTAACATGCATCACACCTGTTTATTAGCAATCTAAGATGGGAGAGAGTGAGTGTGTGGGAGAGAGGCAAGAGAAAATGTAAGATAGTATTGGAGAGTGCTTAAGAGAGCAAGAGTGTGAAGGAGAGAATGAGGGCGAGAGAGTAAGAGAGAGAGTTTCAGAGAGCAAGTGGGTGTGGGAGAGAATGATGGAGTGAGTGTCAGATAAAGTACAAGAGAGGGTAAGAGATTGAGTGTGAGAGAGAGAGCGAGCAAGAGTGCGGAGAGACTATCAAAAGAGTGCAAGAGCGAATGTGAGGTAGACTGCAAGAAAGAATGAGAGATTAAGTAAGAGTAAGAGATTCAGGGAGTGAGGAATGGGAGTTACAGTGACAGACTGAGAGGCTGTGAGAGAGACTGGAAGTGTGAAGGGTGATGCATTTTGGGAGGACTAACAAGGAAAGGGAATACACAATGAATGGTAGGACCCTAGGAAGGACAGAGGATCTGAGGGACCTTGGTGTGCATGTACATAGATCCCTGAAGGCAGCAGGACAGGTAGATAAGGTGGTTAAAAAGGCATATGGGATACTTGCCTTCATTAGCCGAGGCATAGAATATAAGAGCAGGGAGGTTATGATGGAGCTGTACAAAACGCTAGTTAGGCCACAGCTGGAATACTGTGCGCAGTTCTGGTCACCACACTATAGGAAGGATGTGATTGCATTGGAGAGGGTGCAGAGGAGATTCACCAGGATGTTACCTGGGCTGGAGCGCTTCAGCTATGAAGAGAGACTGGACAGGCTGGGGTTGTTTTCCTTAGAGCAGAGAAGGCTGAGGGGGGACCTGATTGAGGTGTACAAAATTATGAGGGGCATAGATAGGGTAGATAGAAAGGAACTTTTCCCCTTAGTAGAGGGGTCAATAACCAGGGGGCATAGTTTCAAGGTAAGGGGCAGGAGGTTCAGAGGGGATTTGAGGAAAAACTTTTTCACCCAGAGGGTGGTTGGAATCTGGAACTCACAGCCTGAAAGGGTGGTAGAGGCAGGAACCCTCACAACATTCAAGAAGCATTTAGATGAGCACTTGAAACGCCATAGCATACAAGGCTACGGACCAAGTGCTGGAAAATGGGATTAGAATAGAGAGGGCTTGATGGCCGGCGCAGACACGATGGGCCGAAGGGCCTCTTTCCGTGCTGTATAACTCTATGACTCTATGACTAACCTGCTAGAGGGAGTGTGAGATAGGGTGAATTGCTGGGACAGTGAGAAAGAGTGAAGGCATGAGTGAGAGAGTTCTGTGTGAGAGGGTGAATGAAAAAGTGTATGAGAGAGCATGAGAAAGAGTGAGACAGGTAGAGAGCTAACTGCATGGAAGAGAGCGTGAGGGAGAGAGTGAATGAGAAATATTGAGAGTCAGAAAGTATGATCAAGAACTGAGAGGTTATAACTAACAGGAAAGGCTGAACAGGCTGGGGTTCTTTTCTCTAGAAAAGAGAAGGCTGAGGGGTGACATGATAGAGGTCTTTAAAATGATGAAAATAGTGTAGACATAGAGAAGATGTTTCCACCTGTACGGAGACCAAAACCAGGGGTCCTAAATATAAGATAGTCATCAATAAATCCAATAGGGAATTCAGGAGAAATTCTTTACCCAGAGAGTGGCGAGAATGTTGGACTTGCTACTACGTGGAGTGGTTGGGGTGAATAGTATAGATGCATTTAAGGGGATGCTAGACAAGCACATGAGGGAGAAAGGAATAGAAAGAAAGACTTGTATTTCTACAGCGCCTTTCATGACCACCGGACGTCCCAAAGCGCTTTACAGCCAATGAAGTACTTTTTGAAGTGTAGTCACTGTTGTAATGTAAGAAACCCGGTAGCCAATTTGTGCACAGCAAGCTCCCGCAAACAGCAATGTGATAAATGACCAGATAATCTGTTTTTAGTGATGTCGATTGAGGGATAAATATTGGCCAGGACACCAGGGAGAACTAGATCGAATAGTGCCATAGAATCTTTTACATCCACCTGAGAGAGCAGATGGGGCCTCGGTTTAACGTCTCATCCAAAAGGCGGCACCTTCGACAGTGCAGCACTCCCTCAGTACTGTAGTGGAGTGTCAGCCTGGGTTTTTTTGTGCTCAAGTCTCTGGAGCGGGACTATGACCCTAAACCTTCTGACTCAGAGGCGAGGGTGCTACAAACTGAGCCACAGTTGACACATATGTTGAAGGATGTGTTCTAAATAAAGGATATTTTCTAAAAAAAAATCCATGTGATTTAAGCTTTTCATTCCACTTAAGTAGGAGTGGGAGGAGGCTCATGTGGATCATAAACGCCAGCACGGACCAGTTGGGCCGAATGGCCTGTTCCTGTGCTGTAAAATACTGTGTAAGAGAAACGGAGAGAGCATGAGAGAGAGAGAAGGGAGGCAGTGCAGCATAAGGCTGTCATCCCAAAACGAAATGTTCCGTCATCCCAGGGAAGTCACACAATAACGAGCCGCACTTGAGGTTTGAGCTAATGAGAGAATCAAAACACAATTTAATTCCTGTCAGCACTGTATTGTCTTTAAATTACCTTTCTCTGCATGCTGATTAAGAGGAATCTGCTCTTCATGCTGTTCTGCCTATAAATAGCCTGCGGCCCAGCAGATGATGACTGCTCTTCAAAGACAAGGAAACTCACTTAGCACCTTGGGTGCTGACAAGCACATTCTCTCCTCTTGCTCTCCTTTTTATTTTTTTGCTTATGAGTGGTGACATGACTGAGGAAGGGTATTTTTTTTTTCCTTGCTTGTTGTTTGCTGTAAATTAATAACGGTGCTGTGCTCCCTACTCAAGCTTGGCAATTATTTGACTAATCAATTAACGGGAGCCACTGTTATAATCTGTACACCCTGCTCCAGCTCTACTTAGTACAATCAATGTGATTAATAACACTGGGCCCGACAATAGCACGGGCATTATTCCTGTTAACTCGCAATTGTTCTGTTTGCAACCAAGGGAGTCATGTTATTGCTAGAGAGTGCAACATGTTTAGAGTAAGATCGAACACTCACCGGGCTGGTACAGCATGGGTTAGATACAGAGTAAAGCTCCCTCTACACTGTCCATCAAACACTCCCAGGGCAGGTACAGCACGGGTTAGATACAGAGTAAAGCTCCCTCTACACTGTCCCATCAAACACTCCCAGGGCAGGTACAGCACGGGTTAGATGCAGAGTAAAGCTCCCTCTACACTGTCCCATCAAACACTCCCAGGGCAGGTACAGCACGGGTTAGATACAGAGTAAAGCTCCCTCTACACTGTCCCATCAAACACTCCCAGGGCTGGTACAGCACGGGTTAGATACAGAGTAAAGCTCCCTCTACACTGTCCCATCAATCATTCCCAGGGCAGGTACAGCATGGGTTAGATACAGAGTAAAGCTCCCTCTACACTGTCCCATCAAACACTCCCAGGGCAGGTACAGCACGGGTTAGATACAGAGTAAAGCTTCCTCTACACTGTCCCATCAAACACTCCCAGGGCAGGTACAGCACGGGTTAGATACAGAGTAAAGCTCCCTCTACACTGTCCCATCAAACACTCCCAGATCAGGTTCAGCACGGGTTAGATACAGAGTGAAGCTCCCTCTACACTGTCCCATCAAACACTCCCAGGGCTGGTGTAACATGAGTTGGATACAGAGTAAAACTAAAGGAGCCATGGTAGTGGTTATGCTAATGGACTAATAATCCAGAGGCCTGGGCTAATAATCCAGAAAAGTTGAATTCAAATCCCACCATGGCAGTTTGAGAATTTGAATTTAGTTTAGAAAATCTGAAAATAAAAATCTGGTCTCAGTAAAAGTGACCATGAAGCTGTCGGATTGTCCTTTAGTGAAGGAAACCTGCCATCGTTACCCGGCCTGGGCCTATGTGTGACTCTGGTCCTCACACCAACGTGTTTGACTCTTAACTGCTCTCTGAAGTGACCCGCAGTTGTATCAAAACCGCTACAAAGAATAAAAGCAGATGGACCACTTGGCTGCGACCTAGATATCGAATCAAGACATGGCAAAGGTGTAAAGTCACTAACATCTGGGGCAAGTTAGGAGAGCTGTCCCACAGACTAGTCAAGCAACAGCCTGACATAGCCATACTCACAGAATCATATCCAGCAGCCAGCGTCCCAGACTCCTCCATCCCACCGGCAAGACAGACCCACCAGGGGTGGTGGCACAGTGGTATACAGTTGGGAGGGAGTGGCCCTTGGAGTCCTCATCATTGAGTCCAGACCCCATGAACTCTCATGGCTTCAGGCCAAGCATGGGCAAGAGAACCTCCTGCTGATTAGCACCTACAGCCCTCCCTCAGCTGATGGCGGTGTCTGATTACGCTCCTGTGAAGCGCCACGGGTCATTTTACTATGTTAAAGGCGCTATATAAATGCAAGTTGTTGTCGTTGTTGAATCAGTACTCCTCCATGTTGAACACCACTTGCAGGAAGCAGCAAGAGTAGCAAGGGCACAGAAGGTAGGGGTGGGGGAACTTCAATGTCCATCACCAAGAGTGGGGCTTGGTAGCACCACTGACCAAGCTGGTCGAGTCCTGAAGTACATATCCGTCAGACTGGGCTTGCGACAGACAGTGAGAGAGCAACACGGAGGAATAAACTATGTGCCGTCATCCTCAACAATCTAACTGTCACAGATGCATCTGTCCATGACAGGATTGCTTGGCGTGCCTACCACAACAACAACTTGTGTTTATATAGCACCTTTAATGTAGTAAAACTTCCCAAGGCGCTTCACAGGAGCGATTATTAAACAAAATTTGACACCGAGCCACTTAAGGAGATATTAGGGCAGATGACCAAAAGCTTGGTCATCTTGGTTATAAGGAGCGTCCTTAAGGGGGAGAGAGAAGTAGAGAGGCGGAGAGGTTTAGGGAGGAAATTCCAGAGCTTAGGGCCGAAGCAGCTGAAGGTACGGCTGCCAATAGTGGAGCGATTAAAATCAGGGATGCTCAAGAGGCCCGAATTGGAGGAACGCAGGGGTCTCAGAGGGTTGTAGGGCTGGAGAAGGTTACAGAGATAGGGAGGAGCGAGGCCATGGAGGGATTTGAAAACAAGGTTGAGAATTTTAAAATCGAGGCGCTACCAAACTCGGAGCCAATGTAGGTCAGCGAGCACAGGGGTGATGGGTGTGAACGGGACTTAGTGTGAGTTAGGACACGGGCAACAGAGTTTTGAATGAGCTCAAGTTAATGTAGGGTAGAAGATGGGAGGCCAGCCAGGAATAGTCAAGTCTAGAGGTAACAAAGGCACGGATGAGGGTTGCAGCAGCAGATGAGCTGAGGCAGGGGCGGAGTTGAGTGATGTTACGGAGGTGGAAGTAGGCGGTCTTGGTGATGGAGCAGATATGTGGTCAGAAGCTCATCTCGGGATCAAATACGACACCAAGGTTGCAAACGGTCTGGTTCAGCCTCAGACAGCTGCCAGGGAGTGGGGTGGAGTCGCTGGCTCGGGTGCGGAGTCTGTGGCGGGGACCGGAAGACAATGGCTTTGTCTTCCCAATATTTAGCTGGAGGAGATTTCTGCTCATCCATTACTGAATGTCGCACAAACACTATGAGAAATCAGAGACAAATCACATAGTTCTTGTGGAGACCAAGTCCAATCTTCACACTGAGGACACCCTCCATTGTGTCACGTGGCACTGCCACCGTGCCAAGTGGGATAGATTAAGAACAGACCTAGCAGCTCTAAAGTGGGCATCATGAGGAGCCATGGGCCATAAGCAGCAGCAGAATTACATATGATGACAATCTGTAACCCCATGACCTGATATCTCCCTCACTCTACCATTACCATCAGACCAGATGACCAACCCTGGTTGAATGAAGAGTGTGGAAGAGTATGCCAGGAGCAGCACCAGGCGTTCCTGAAAACAGTGGAAGCAGTATGCTACAGGCAGAGCAAAAGGCTCTTCAAGTACATGTCCAATTGCTTTTTGAAAGTTCCGATGGAATCTGATTTCACCACCCTTTCAGGTAGTGCGTCCCAGATCTTAACAACCCTCCGCATGAAAACATTTTACCTCATTTCCCCTCTAGCTCTTTTACCAATTATTTTAAATATATGACCTCTGGTTATCAGTTCTCCCTAATTCCTCTAGCAAAACCCCTCATGATTTTGATTACTGCTGTTAGGTCTCCCCTTAACCTTCTCTGTTCTAAGGAGAATAATCCCATCTTCTCCAATCTCTCCACATAGCTGAAGTCCCTCAACTCTGGCACCATTCCAGTAAATCTTCTCTGCACCCTCTCCAAGGCCTTGCCATCCTTCCTAAAGTGGGGTGTCCAGAATTGAACACATTACTCCAATTGAGGCCTAACCAGTGATTTGTAAAGGTTTAGCATGACGTCCTTGTTTTTGTACTCTACGCCTCTATTTACAGAGCTAAGCAACCCATACGAATTCTTAACCGCCTTATCAACTTGCCCTGCCAGCTTCAAAGACAGATGAATATGTAGCACTCGGCCCCTCTGCTTTTACATCCCGCCCACGCAAGAAAAAACGACCTATAGATTACACTGCCTCTCCATGTTGTTGCTCCAAAGGTATATCACTTCACCCTTAGCCGCATTCCAACTGCCCCACACTTCCCACAGCCCTGTATCAATCCCAAACTAATCCCACTGCCCCACTCTCTCCCCATAGCCCTGCATCAATCCCAAACTAACCCCACTGCCCCACTCTCTCCCCATAGCCCTGTATCAATCCCAAACTAATCCCATTGCCCCGCTCTCTCCCCATGGCCCTGTATCAATCCCAAACTAAACCCACTGCCCCGCTCTCTCCCCATAGCCCTGTATCAATCTCAAACTAATCCCACTGCCCCGCTCTCTCCCCATAGCCCTGTATCAATCTCAAACTAATCCCACTGCTCCACTTTCTCCCCATACCCCTGTATCAATCACAAACTAATCCCACTGCTCCACTTTCTCCCCATAGCCCTGTATCAATCCCAAACTAATCCCACAGCCCCGCTCTCTCCCCATAGCCCTGGATCAATCCCAAACTAACCACACTGCCACGCTCTCTCCCCATAGCCCTGTATCAATCAAAAACTAATCCCACAGAACTGCTCTCTCCCCATAGCCCTGTATCAATCCCAAACTAACCACACTGCCCCGCTCTCTCCACAGAGCCCTGTATCAATCACAAACTAACCCCACTGCCTCACTCTCTCCCCACAGCCCTGTATCAACTCCAAACTAATCCCACTGCTCCACTCTCTCCCCATAGCCCTGTATCAATCCCAAACTAATCCCATTGCCCCATTCTCTCCTCATAGCCCTGTATCAATCACAAACTAATCCCACTGCCCCGCTCTCTCCCCATAGCCCTGTATCAATTACAAACTAACCCCACTGTCCCGCTCTCTCCCCATAGCCCTGTATCAATCCCAAACTAATCCCACTGCCCTGCTCTCTCCACAGAGCCCTGTATCAATCACAAACTAATCCCACTGCCCGCTCTCCCCCATAGCCCTGTACCACTCGCAAACTAAACCCATTGCACCACTCTCTCCCCATAGCCCTAAATCAATCACAAACTAATCCCACTGCCCCGCTCTCTCCCCATAGCCCTGTATCAATTACAAACTAACCCCACTGTCCCGCTCTCTCCCCATAGCCCTGGATCAATCCCAAACTAATCCCACTGTCCCGCTCTCCCCATAGCCCTGTATCAATCACAAACTAATCCCACTGCTCCGCTCTCTCCCCAAAGCTTTGTATCAATCCCAAACTAATCCCACTGCCTCGCTCTCTCCCAATAGCCCTATATCAATCCCAAACGAATCCCACTGCCCCTCTACGTAACTTGCATGCACACACACTCACAAATGAGCACATCCCCATGCACATGCACACACTCACATGCGTGTGCACGCACACACTCACTCATATGTGCACACCAACATTCCCTCTAAACTGCTGCACACCTGGTCCCGCGCAGATCGGGGCCAGCTTTTCGAATGTTAAGTTTCTGCACAAAACTGTGAATGGGCCGCGCAGCCCCTTAAAGTGGTCACACACACAAAAAAATATTAGGGGGAAATATTGACACAAACACACACAGTCACCCTTTCCAGCAGGGGTCACAGGATGCTGATCGGGAGCAAGAACACTGACTGAATATCGCCCTTGCCAGGTGAAAGGCGCGGAGGTTAATTTTACCCAGTACGCGAAATGGACGCGGGACCTTGCGGTCTAAAAAGGAATTAAACACAGGATCAGTTTGTTTTTGGAAATGGGGCACGAACACGCAAATGAGAATTTGGTTCGGGAATTCCTTGAGAGCGGGCAAGAGCAATGAATAGACAAGAGGTTTTGAAGGAGTGGAGCAAGGGAGATTAATAGATGACCTGCAAGGAGTTGGAATTGATGGAGAGACTTGGGAACAACAAACGTCAGTGAGAGGTTAGTAAAATGGACAATGATTAAGTGAGGACTGAGCTGAGGATGCATCAGTGCCATCTGGATGTTTTTAACGTATACGCTGAAATCCTCATCAAAGACAGCCTGGCTGACTTAGAACTAAGAACAATAGGAAAATCCCCGATTTTAATCGCTGCACCATTGGTGGCCGTGCCTTCAGCAGCCGAGGCACTGGAATTCTCTCCCGAATCCTCTCCGCCTCTCTCTCCTCCTTTAAGGCGCTCGTTAAAACCTCTTTGGTCACCTGTCCTAATATCTCCTAGTGTGGCTCGGTGACAAATGTTGTCTGATAACGCTCCTGTGAAGCGCCTTGGGGAAAGTTTACTATGTTAAAGGCGCTATATAAATGCAAGTTGCTGTTGTTGTTTGATATTGATCAGTCTGAGAAATGTGCAGATTATAGAGTATTATCTGAAACTAGAAAAGAGAGATATTGTATAGAGTACATTACCGCAATCTCTCAGGCCATCCCATAGCGCTTCACAGGGAGTTAATTACTTTTGAAGTGCGCCAATGTAGTATGTCAGCCGTTTTGCGCACAGCAAGGACCCACAAACAGTATGTAAGCTGAATAATTTTTGGTGATGTTGGTTAAGAGAGGAATATTGGCCAGGACACCGGGGAGAACTCCCCTCTATCCTTCGAATAGTGCCATGGGATCTCTAACATCCACCAGAACAGGCAGACGAAGCCTCGGTGTAACATCTTACAAAAGACGGCACCTCCGACTGTGCAGCACTCTCTCAGTACTGCACTGAAGTGCCAGCCGAGATTATATGCTCAGAACTCTGGAGTGGGACTTGAACCCACGACCTTCTGACTCAGAAATGAGGGGACTATCCATTGCCAATTAACACATAAGAATTAAATCAGGCAAGTTTGGAATTTGGATTCAAAGTAAATACTAAGAAAACAAAGTCAAAGGAACTGGAAAGAAATGGGAGTTCCCAAAGACCACCAGTGTCAGTAATATGGATCCAGGGCGGTATTACAGTATTTACAGCACAGAAACAGGCCTTTCAGCCCAACTGCTCCGTGCCGGTGTTTATGCTCCACACGAGCCTCCTCCCACCGCTCTTCATCTCACCCCATCAACAGATCCTTCTATTCCTTTCTCCCTCATGTGTTTATCTAGCTTCCCCTAGGAAGCATCTACGCTAATCGTCTCAACCACTCCGTGTGGTCGTGAGTTCTACACTCTCTAGGTAAAGAAGTTTCTCCTGAATTCATTATCGGATTTATTAGTGACTATCTTTATTTATGGCCCCAGTTCTGGTCTCCCCGCGAGTTGGAACATCTTCTCTACGTCTATTCTATCGAACCCTTTCATATTCTTAAAGACTTCTATCAGGTCACCTCTGAGTCTTCTCTTTCCGAATGAGAAAAAAGCACCAGCCTGTTTAATACTTCCCAAAAAGTTCAGGGCGCGAAATTCGATAGCTTCCCATTTCGGGGCGGTAACGCTGGCGAGGCGGGACACCCAGCACCCGACGAGGAGGTCTCGCCCCGGCCGCGAAATTTGCCTTACTGCCCCGCCCACGAAGTGGAGTGCAATGTCGGGTGCGCCACTTCCTGGTGGGGCGGTAACCGAGGCGATGTCGGGGCGCGATCGGCAGCGCTTCGCGGAGGCTCCGCAGGGCGCTGCCGCGTTTCAACGCCCCTCCCCTTCAGTTAAAGGGGAGGGCCGCTGCGCACTCTGCAGGGCCTCCGATGGCCGCAACTAGGCCACCAGGGCGGCGTGGTGCCACGGCGGCAGCCCGGCGCCGAGACACGGTGCCGGGCTGCGCGATGGCGGCCAGGACCACGCCACGGCCCACCACGGAGGGTCAACCTGGAGTTCGCCCCAAAAGTTTATTAATGTCTTCCTGTATTTTGTCGCAGTTCTCCTCAGTATTAACTACACCCCCCAATTTGGTGCTGTCCGCAAATTTTGAAATTGTACTTCCGATTTCCGAGTCCGAATCGTTTATGTAAATGGTGAATAACAGTGGCCCCAGCACTGATCCTTGTGGAACACCACATCCCGCCATTTGCCAATCTGAGTAACTACCGTTAGCCCCTACTCTCTGTTTTCTGTTTTGTAGCCAGCTTGATATCCATTCTGCTGCTTGTCCCCTGACTCCACATTTTCTGATCTTATTCATGAATCTACCATGCAATAACTTATCGAAGGCCTTTTGGAAATCTAAATATATTACGTCTACTACATTACTTTTATCCACCTTTTCTGTTACTTCTTCAAAGAATTCAATAAGGTTGGTCAAGCATGACCTGCCCTTTTGATGTCCGTGCTGACTACTCTTTATTATATTTTCAGTTTCTAGATGCTTTTCTATTACATCTTTGATTAAGGATTCCATCATCTTTCCTACCACCGACGTTAAGTCTATAGTTCCCTGGACTTGTTCTGTCTCCCGTTTTATAAATAGGAATCACATTAGCTGTCTGCCAGTCCTCTGGCACTATTCCCTTTTCCAATCATTTTTTATGTATATGTAATAGTGCCTCTAATAGATCAAGTTATTTCCTTGGGTATTCCAATACCAACAGATGGGAATAGTAATGAAGGGGTTAAGCTGAGGGCCACATTTACAAAAGAGATATTTTTAAAATTAATTCTTAGAATGTGGGCATCGCTGGCAAGGCCGGCATTGATTGTCGATCCCTACCTACACCTTGAGAAGGTGGTGGAGAGCCTTCTACACACGTCATCCTGACTTGGACATATATCGCCCGTTCCTTCATCGTCACTGGGTCAAAATCCTGGAACTCCTCACCTATCAGCAACACGCCAAGGCTTCTTTGACAGTATCTCACAAACCCGTGACCTCTACCACCTTGAAGAATAAGGGCAGCAGGCGCATGGGAACACCATCACCTCCAAGTGTCAGCCGTGGTTCAGTGGGTAGCACTTTCTAGGTGGGAGGGGCTAGGAATGAGCAGGTGCTGCTGGGTGCTTGACCACTGCAGGGAGTTGGAGTGAGTTTGTAAAAAGTTGGTGATGAGTTTTTGGGGAGTTTTCAGGTTTTAGGGCCTTTTTGGTCCTTAAACAGTAGCCACATGGCTGCTGAGGGACCCGGAGTGCTGGACCCCTCAGAGAACAATGTTCCCAGGAATAAATTTATTCAGGGGAGAAAGTGTTGGAGGAAGGGAGAAAAAAAAGCCCAAAGATTTGGGCCGGGACCCCAGGAGGTTTGGAAAAGAAAACACGGTGATGGTTCAGTGCGAGGATAGGGAGATACGGGCTTGGGATATTATCCAGGCGGTACATGAGGACTGTGGTGAGGGAAGCTGCTTTGCCTGCCAACCAAAGCCGAATGTTGGGTTCGAGGTGATGGTCAGTGGCTGAGAGGAGGTGGAAAGAGTTTTACTGAGTTTGAAGTTTGGAGATAAGTTCTTGGAGGTATCTCTGCTATATTCTGAAGAGGTGGTGGTCTCATTCTTAAACATGCCGGTTTATATTGAGGACGATGTTCTAATAAAAAGTTGGAGTCGTGGGACATTAAAATTTGCTCGGCAATAAAGAGGAGATACTATCCAGGAACGTGGGTAGCAGATGGAACCCGTTATGTAAAGGTGCAGTTCCCAGAGGGGGTGATGTCATTGCCATATAGCATGAAATTCGAGACAATGGAAGGAGTGCAGTACTTCCGGATACTGCAAAATAACCAGGTGAAGGTTTGTTATTATTGTCTTGGACATGACCATCTTGTAAGCAGCTGTCCAGAGTTGTACTGTTCTAACTGCGGCGAGACTGGACACATCGCTCGGGGCTACAAGGCGGAGAGCTGTGGGGTGTGTCACAAAGGCCCCACCCTCTGTGAGTGTGAGGCAGAAGGAAGCCCCTTGAGTGATGAGAAGATGGGAGAAGGAGAAGGATCAGGAGGTGTGAGTGGAGCGGCTGGAGGTGCGGAGCAGGCAGAGGACACAGCTGGTAAATGGAAGGAGAAGAGAGCGCAGGAAGAGGCAGAAAATTGCGGAGCAGAGAACAGGATGGAGATGGTGGAAAACACACCAAGTACAAGTGGAAAAGGACAAAGACAGCAGCGGGCAGCACGGGTCGAGGGCAAAGTGGAGCCATAATACGGCTCGGCTCTCCCTAAAGAATCTGGTGTCCATGGGGGGAGAGGAGACGGGAGCGGGGTGCAGGGTAAGTGTAATTACTCCAAAGAAAGATGGGGAGTCGGACATCTCAGGGAGCAGGAGGGGCAAGACAAGGAGAGGGTGCAAGAGGCAGGAGCCTTAAAGGGGCCGCAGGATGGGAGCGGCGAGACAAAGATGCCAGACGGGAGCAAGATAGGTGCAGATACGCCATTGTCCCAGAGAGAGAAGAATCGGGGAGCAAGGGTCAGCGGTGGAGATGAGGCTGAAGGGAGTGGCACTACTGGAGAAGCTGTGATAGCAGGAAGACTCTCTAAGAAGATTAAGCATCTGACGGGGAGCAGGGATGGGAGGTTACAGAAGAGCTCGAGAGTGAGGAGTCAGAGGGGGACATGTTAATCCAAGACCCCGTCTGCTCTCTCAGGTCGACGTAAAAGATCCCATGGCACTATTTTGAAGAAGAGCAGGGGAGTTATCCCCGGTGTCCTGGCTGATATTTATCCCTCAATCAACATAACAAAAACAGATTATGTAGTCATTATCACGTTGCTGTTTGTGGGAGCTTGCTGTGCGCAATTGGCTGCCGCATTTCCCACATGACAACAGTGACTACACCTCAAAAAGTACTTCATTGGCTGTAAAGCGCTTTGAGACGTCTGGTGGTCGTGAAAGGCGCTGTAGAAATACAAGCCTTTCTTTTCAAGTTCCCCTCCAAGTCGCACACCATCCTGACTTGGAAGTATAGTATATCGTCGACCCTTCATCGTCGCTGGGCCAGAATCCTGGAACTCCCTCCTGAACAGCACTGTGGGAGCACCTTCACCACACGGACTGCAGCGGTTTGAGAAGACGGCTCACCACCACCTTCTCAAGGGGCAACTAGGAATGGGCAACAGATGCAGCCAGCGGCCATGCCAACATCACCCACACCCCAAGACTCCGGGAGTTTATCCCGTGAGCAGCTGAGCCATGCAGACTGGGTTTGGTCTCCGGCCTGAGTTGAGATCTCAGCCGGGGGCACTGGTAGGGATGGTACCGATTTACATCACCGTCTTTGGATGAGGGGAGCGAAAGATCGACTTGGATTCCCAATCACTAACCAGCAGCATCAAACTGTGCATTCACGGGCAGTGGGCGGCGAACAAGGGCCTTGCTCCACGATGCCTGCCACAGTCGAATAGCCTCCTGCTATTCACTGCTTTCTTTCGCCCACTGGAGGGCTACCGGCCGCTCTGGGACTGCAGCCCCAGTGAGGAGACGACCCCTTCAGGCGGGGGACAGGTGCGGCGGGGGGGGGGGAGGGTGGGGAACAAATAACAGCTGGCTGGGAGCTTGTTTCAGAGGCTGTGATCCTCCTCTGGCTTTCGGCGGCCCCGCGGGACAGAGGGAGCGATTTAGGATGAGTCTTCCAGTGAGTCATTAATTCCGAGTACAGGTGGTTGGATTAGTAAAACAAATTTTAAACTTCTGCCTAAAAGCATGGAACAGAGAAGCACCATATTGAGGATAAAGAGCGCATTCCACCGTGGCAGCACAGATGAGCAGAACCAAAGCGAAACAGTCGGGAAACAAACTGCACATTTTCACTGTCAAATACAAGAAAAATGGTGAGAAGCACTAATTGAGCTTGGGGATCTGCTGACATTTTCTGCTCAGTTTTGAGGAATGCAGAGAATCACAGAATCATAGAATCCGTACAGCACAGAAGGAGGCCATTCGGCCCGCCGTGGCTGCGCCGGCTCTTTGACAGAGCGGTGGTGCTCAGTCCCGCGTCCCCCTGCTTTTTTGTCCGTAACCCTGTCAGTTGCTCATCCCCGAGAACCCGTCCAACTCCCTTTTAAAATGATACACGGAATCAGCTTCCACCAGCTGTTCAGGCCGAGCGTTCCAGATCCCCACAACTTAGAATGTGGAACTCGCTACCACAGGGAGTGGTTGAGGCGATTAGCATAGATCCATTTCAGGGGAAGCTAGATGAGGGAGAAAGGAATCGAAGGATATGTTGATGGGGTGAGATGAAGCAGGGTTGGAGGGGGCTCGAGTGGCGCAGTAACACCAACATGGACCAGTTGGGCCGAATGGCCTGTTTCTGTGCTGTAAACACTCTTTAATACTTTGTAACTCTCTGCGTGAAAAATGTTTGCCTCATCTTCCCTCTAGACCTTTTGCCAATGATTTAAAATCTACGGCCTCTGGTTATTCACCCACTCACCAGAGGGAATGCTTTTTCTCCATCGACCCGATCAAACCTTTTATAGTCTTTGCAGTCAGTGCTAGCCTACGGGTACAGCAGGGAACGGCAAAGTCAAAGAGCACCTACCGTGGAAGGAGACAGGTGATACACCTCAGAGGAGGCTGAATTAGGTAATCGTGCAGCTCACGAGGGGTTCTACAGCTGGAGTAGATTGATGGGACAGTGTAGAGGGAGCTTTACTCTGTATCTAACCCGTGCTGTACCTGCCCTGGGAGTGTTTGATGGGACAGTGCAGAGGGAGCTTTACTCTGTATCTAACCCGTGCTGTACCTGCCCTGGGAGTGTTTGATGGGACAGTGTAGAGGGAGCTTTACTCTGTATCTAACCTGTGCTGTACCTGTCCTGTGAGTGTTTGATGGGACAGTGTGGAGGGAGCTTTACTCTGTATCTAACCCGGGCTGTACCGACCCTGGGAGTGTTTGATGGGACAGTGTAGAGGGAGCTTTACTCTGTATCTGACCCGTGCTGTACCTGCCCCGGGAGTGTTTGATGGGACAGTGTAGAGGGAACTTTACTCTGTATCTAACCCGTGTTTTACCTGCCCTGGGAGTGTTTGAGGAGACAGTGTAGAGGGAGCTTTACTCTGTATCTAACCCATGCTGTACCTGTTCTGGGAGTGTTTGACGGGACAGTGTAGAGGGAGCTTTACTCTGTATCTATCCCGTGCTGTACCTGCCCTGGAAGTGTTTGATGGGACAGTGTAGAGGGAGCTTTACTCTGTATCTAACCCGTGCTGTACTTGTCCTGGGAGTGTTTGATGGGACAGTGTAGAGGGAACTTTACTCTGCATCTAACCCGTGCTGTACCTGCCCTGGGAGTGTTTGATGGGACAGTGTAGAGGGAGCTTTACTCTGCATCTAACCCATGCTGTACCTGCCCTGGGAGTGTTTGACGGGACAGTGCAGAGGGAGAAGGAAGAAGGAAATTAATTGCATATATATCGTTCCTTTTGTGTCAGCTGGATGTCCCAAAGCGCTTCACAGTCAATGAACCACTTTCGAATTGCAGGCTAACACAGTAGCCAATTGCACGCAGCAGATATTGAGGAGAAAAATCCACGGAAAACAGGAGTTAAAAAGAAAACAAGATGACTTTCTGCTGAGCTGTTCCTGTGTCACTGCATCCACCCTGGCTTCGGTGGAAATCTGGTCTGTCACTCACTGCGACCTTGTCTGTCAGTGATGGAGCTCCGCTGAGGGATTGCCAACCCCTGGCTCCAATGTAAACCAATTATCAGTGCGTGATCCAATATGGTGTAACCATAGGGGTCCCTTAATCTTGGCAGCGAAACACCGCCCATTGTCTGCTCGCCCCTTCATGTCACTTCCACATCAGTCCGTGAGTGCCTCGGGATTTTGGCAAGCACACTTTCCTGGCATGGGAAAGTGGGAGCGGGCGATGCCAGCGATGGGGGGGCATCAATGCGCTCGCTCCATCAGCTGAGATGCTCATTGTGTCGCTGACGCGGGCGCGCCCACAAGAGCAGGCCGCCTCGCTTGCGGAGAGATGGTGGGGGGGGGGGAGGGGGAGGGCGGGAAGGGCATCGTGAGAAAGGTGACATTCCCGCCTCTTGCTGCCATCGGCAATCACGTCCCAGGTCGGCCGAGCGCAAAGTGCCACCGGCTCCTTTGAGCGTGCGGTTACGCGTCTACCTTCCCCCAACCCCCTTGCCCCCCACCCTGTCCTCCCTCGAAGAGAAGGGACAAAAATAAAATAGATTTAGCAGATCGTAAATGAATAAAATTAATTAAAAATGTGTACAAAATGAGGGCGTTCATAAACGGAACACAATAACAATAATTTCCGCACAAGACCGGCAGATGTCTTTGCGAATTGAGATCGCAGGATTGGTAGCGAGTCTTTCAGATGACCTATGGGGAGAGGACTCTCCCAGCTTGGGACATCATCCATCATTTGAATCAGTGTGTGCTTTAATTACTGTGTCAGAGAGGCAGAGGGATGCCTGCGAGGGGACATCAGCACAGCTTTCCCTCGCCATAATCATCTTGCTTCTAAGTTTATCTCTCCATTAAGAGCTCATCTGTCACGCATGTCTTTGCTTGTCACTTGTCTCTGTCACTTACAAAAGAAAGGGCTTAACACCTTGTGTTCCGGGAGCAGTTCCACAGCTCTGAGCAACGTAAATGTACAGATAATCACAGAAAAGAAATAAGAGGGGATTAAAAAAAAAATTAAATCAGGCCTTCGAGTATTTCAATGGTCGAGTGGTTCGAATGCTGGTTACTGGTAACCTAGAGGTTGAGAGTTCAAATCCCACTGTTGGATCACATAAATAATATAGTGGTTATTGTTACCAGACTAGTAGTCCAGAGGCCTGAATTCATAATCCAGGGAACGGGACTTTAAATCCCACTGTTTGAGAATTTCGATTCAGTTTAAAACTAAAATCTAGCAATAAAAAAGATTGTGTCGGTAAAAGTGACCATGATACGGATATGTGACTCCAGAACCACAGCAATAGGATTAGATTGGGACTGATACAGGACTATGGGGAGAGAGCGGAGCAGTGGGATTAGTTTGGGATTGATACAGGGCTATGGGGAGGGAGTGGGACAGTAGGATTAGTTTGAGATTGATATAGGGCTATGGGGAGAGAGTGGGGCAGTGGGATTAATTTTTGATTGATACAAAGTTTTGGGGAGAGTGCGGGGCAGTGGGATTCGTTTGGGATTTAAACAGGGCTGTGGGGAGAGAGCGGTGCAGTGGGATTAGTTTGGGGTTGATACAAGGCGATGGGGGGAGAGAGGACCAATGGGATTAGTTTGGGACTGATACAGGGCGATGGGGAGAGAGCGAGGCAGTGGGATTAGTTTGGGATTGATACAAGGCTGTGGGGAGAGAGCGGGACAGTGGGATTACTTTGGGATTGATACAAGGCTATGGGGGGAGAGAGGGGAAGTGGGATTAGTTTGGGATTGATACAAGGCTATGGGGAGAGAGCGGGGCAGTGGGATTAGTTTGGGATTGATACAAGGCTATGGGGGGAGAGAGGGGCAGTGGGATTAGTTTGGGATTGATACAAGGCTATGGGGAGAGAGTGGGGGCAGTGGGATTAGTTTGGGATTGATACAAGGCTATAGGGAGAGAGTGGGGCAGTGGGATTAGTTTGGGATTGATAAAGGGCTATGGGGAGAAAGCGGGGCAGTGGGATTAGTTTTGGATTGCTACAGAGCTATGGGGAGAGAGCGAGGCAGTGGGATTAGTTTTGGATTGATACAGGGCTATGGGGAGAGAGCGGGACAGTGGGATTAGTTTGGGATTGATACAGGGCTATGGGGAGGGAGTGGGACAGTGGGATTAGTTTGGGATTGATATAGGGCTATGGGGAGAGAGCGGGGCAGTGGGATTAATTTTTGATTGATACAAAGTTTTGGGGAGAGTGCAGGGCAGTGGGATTAGTTTGGGATTGAAACAGGGCTATGGGAAGAGAGCGGGGCAGTGGGATTAGTTTGGGATTGATACAGGGCTATCGGGAGAGCGGGGCTGTGGGATTAGTTTGGGATTGATACAGGGCTATCGGGAGAGCGGGGCTGTGGGATTAGTTTGGGATTGATACAGTCCAATGGAGAGAGAGTGGGGCAGTGGGATTAGTTTGGGATTGATACAGGGCTATGGGGAGAGAGTGGGACAGTGGGATTAGTTTGGGATTGATACAGGGCTATGGGGAGAGAGCGGAGCAGTGGGATTAGTTTGTGATTGATACAGGGCTATGGAGAGAGAGTGGGGCAGTGGGATTAGTTTGGGATTGATACAGGGCTATGGAGAGAGAGTGGGGCAGTGGGATTAGTTTGGGATTGATACAGGGCTATGGAGAGAGAGTGGAGCAGTGGGATTAGTTTTGGATTGATACAGGGCTATGGGGAGAGAGTGGGGCAGTGGGATTAGTTTGGGATTGATACAGGGCTATGGAGAGAGAGTGGGGCAGTGGGATCAGTTTGCAATTGATACAGGGCTATGGGAAGAGAGTGGGGCAGTGGGATTTGTTTTGGATTGATACAGGGCAATGGGGAGAGAGAGGGGCAGCAGGATTCGTTTGGGATTGATACAGGGCTATGGGGAGAGCGCGGGGCAGTGAGATTAGTTTGGGATTGATACAAGGCTATGGGGAGAGAGCAGGAGCAGTGGGATTAGTTTGAGATTGATACAGGGCTATGGGGAGAGAGCGGGGCAGTGAGATTAGTTTGGGATTGATACAGGGCTATGGGGAGAGAGCGGGACAGTGGGATTAGTTTGGGATTGATACAGGGCTATCGGGAGAGCGGGGCTGTGGGATTAGTTTGGGATTGATACAGGGCTATCGGGAGAGCGGGGCTGTGGGATTAGTTTGGGATTGATACAGTCCAATGGAGAGAGAGTGGGGCAGTGGGATTAGTTTGGGATTGATACAGGGCTATGGGGAGAGAGTGGGACAGTGGGATTAGTTTGGGATTGATACAGGGCTATGGGGAGAGAGCAGAGCAGTGGGATTAGTTTGTGATTGATACAGGGCTATGGAGAGAGAGTGGGGCAGTGGGATTAGTTTGGGATTGATACAGGGCTATGGAGAGAGAGTGGGGCAGTGGGATTAGTTTGGGATTGATACAGGGCTATGGAGAGAGAGTGGGGCAGTGGGATTAGTTTTGGATTGATACAGGGCTATGGGGAGAGAGTGGGGCAGTGGGATTAGTTTGTGATTGATACAGGGCTATGGAGAGAGAGTGGGGCAGTGGGATCAGTTTGCAATTGATACAGGGCTATGGGAAGAGAGTGGGACAGTGGGATTTGTTTTGGATTGATACAGGGCAATGGGGAGAGAGAGGGGCAGCAGGATTCATTTGGGATTGATACAGGGCTATGGGGAGAGCGCGGGGCAGTGAGATTAGTTTGGGATTGATACAAGGCTATGGGGAGAGAGCAGGAGCAGTGGGATTAGTTTGAGATTGATACAGGGCTATGGGGAGAGAGCGGGGCAGTGAGATTAGTTTGGGATTGATACAGGGCTATGGGGAGAGAGCGGGGCAGTGGGAGTAGTTTTGGATTGATACAGGGCTATAGGGAGAGAGTGGGGCAGTGGGATTAGTTTTGGATTGCTACAGGGCTATGGGGAGAGAGCGAGGCAGTGGGATTAGTTTTAGATTGATACAGGGCTTTGGGCAGAGAGCGGGGCAGTGGGATTAGTTTAGGATTGATACAGGGCTATGGGGAGGGAGTGTGACAGTGGGATTAGTTTGGGATTGATATAGGGCTATGGGGAGAGAGCGGGGCAGTGGGATTAGTTTGGGATTGATACAGGGCTATGGGGAAAGAGAGGGGCAGTGGGATTAATTTTTGATTGATACAGGGCTTTGGGGAGAGCGCGGGGCAGTGGGATTAGTGTGGGATTGAAGCAGGGCTATGGGGAGAGAGCGGGACAGTGGGATTAGTTTGGGATTGATACAGGGCTATGGGGAGGGAGCAGGGCAGTGAGGTTAGTTTGGGATTGATACAGGGCTATGGGGAGGGAGTGGGGCAGTGGGATTAGTTTGGAATTTATACAGGGCTATGGGGAGAGAGTGGAACAGTGGAATTAGTTTGGGATTGATACAAGGCTTGGGAAGAGAGCGGGGCAGTGGGATTAGTTTGGGATTGATACAGGGCTGTGGGGAGAGAGGGGGACAATGGGATTAATTTTGGATTGGTACAAAGCTTTGGAGAGAGAGCGGGACAGTGGGATTAGTTTGGGATTGATACAGGGCAATGGGGAGAGAGCGGGGCAGTGGGATTCGTTTGGGATTGATTCAGGGCTTGGGAAGAGTTGGAGCAGTGGGATTAGTTTGTGATTGATACAGGTCTATGGGGAGAGATACGGGCAGTGGAATTAGTTTGGGATTGATCCAGGGCTATGGGGGGAGAGTGGGGCAGTGGGATTAGTTTGGGATTGATACAGGGCTATGGGGAGAGAGTGGGGCAGTGGGATTAGTTTGGGATTGATCTAGGGCTATGGGGAGAGAGCGGGGCAGTGGGATTAGTTTGGGATTGATACAGGGCTATGGGGAGAGAGTGGGGCAGTGGGATTAGTTTGGGATTGATACAGGGCTATGGGGAGAGAGCGGGGCAGTGGGATTAGTTTGGGACTGATACAGGGCTATGGGGAGAGAGTGGGGCAGTGGGATTAGTTTGGGATTGATACAGGGCTATGGGGAGTGAGCTGGGCACTGGGATTAGTTTGGGGGTTGATACAGGGCTGTGGGGGGAGAGTGGGGCAGTGGGATTAGTTTGGGATTGATCCAGGGCTATGGGGGGGAGAGTGGGGCAGTGGGATTCGTTTGGGATTAATACAAGGCTATGGGGAGAGAGCGGGGCAGTGGGATTAGTTTGGGATTGAATTACTTTTAACGTGAGGACAATGTTGTTATGAAGGCTAACTTGGCTGCCATTTTGTGCACAGCAATATCCCACAGACAGTCATGAGATGAATGGCCAATCAATCTGCTTTTCGTGGTGTGGTTTGAGGTATGAGTGATGGCCGGGTCAACAGAGCTGCACACTAGTGTCATGGGATCTTATGTCCACCTGAGCAGGCAGAGGGGACCTCGGTTTAACATCTCCTCCAAAAGGTGGCACCACCAACAATACAGCACTCCCTCAGTACTGTAATTCAAAGGCTCGTGAGAGGGATTGAGGGATATGGTGAGGAGGGATTGAGGGATATGGTCGGGGGGATTGAGGGATATGGTGAGGGGGGATTGAGGGATATGGTGAGGGCGGATTGAGGGATATGGTGAGGGGGGATTGAGGGATATGGTGAGGGGGGATTGAGGTATATGGTGAGGGGGTATTGAGGGATATGGTGAGGAGGGATTGAGGGATATGGTCGGGGGGATTGAGGGATATGGTGAGGGGGGATTGAGGGATATGGTGAGGAGGGATTGAGGGATATGGTGAGGGGGGATTGAGGGATATGGTGAGGAGGGATTGAGGGATATGGTGAGGAGGGATTGAGGGATATGGTCGGGGGGATTGAGGGATATGGTGAGGGGGGATTGAGGGATATGGTGAGGAGGGATTGAGGGATATGGTGAGGGGGGATTGAGGGATACGGTGAGGAGGGATTGAGGGATATGGTGAGGGGGGATTGAGGGATATGGTGAGGGGGGATTGAGGGATATGGTGAGGAGGGATTGAGGGATATGGTCGGGGGAATTGAGGGATATGGTGAGGAGGGATTGAGGGATATGGTGAGGGGGGATTGAGGGATATGGTGAGGGGGATTGAGGGATATGGTGAGGGGGTATTGAGGGATATGGTGAGGAGGGATTGAGGGATATGGTGAGGGGGGATTGAGGGATATGGTGGGGGGATTGAGGGATATGGTGAGGGGGATTGAGGGATATGGTGAGGGGGGATTGAGGGATATGGTGAGGGGGGATTGGGGATATGCTGAAAAGGGATTGTAGTATGTGTTGGGAATGGATTTTGGAACACAATGAGAAGCAATTGGGGAAATTTGGGAAAGGGTGAAGGGAAATGGTGAGAAGGTGATCAATCCATGAAAAAGGAACGGCATTGTTGAACCTGCCGGCTTTTCCTTTCTATAAAAAAGCCCTTATCGTTGCAGGACAGATAGTGACTTGAGAATGTGTCCTGCTGGTTGGGATGTCTGAGGGAGGTGGAGCCAATAACTAAATACATAGCATTCACACACAATTCCCCCTGGATTCAGTAAATTCCAAAGCCGCACAGCTTGGTGAATTGGACCAGGATGGACAACCGAATGCCAGATTCTACCCCGTCCAACATCAAAGAGATGAGGCCAACCTGCCAGTGCTCGACAAGGGGATGACTGAAAGCAGCAAGCACCAGGGGGTGTCAGCACTTAAGCCAGGCCTGCAGCTGGATGGCAGCAACACAAGAGCTGTCATAGCAGCACTCTCGTGCATTCTGTCTCCGTCCGAAAGGTTTGCCCAGAATGTCTGGACGGACCGAGCCTCCCCGGTCGCTCGCAGACAGAGTCACGCAGACAGCCCGTCTCTTGCGCGCGCGGCAAGGCCAGACGCAGATCCATCCATCACTCATGGAACCAGGGTTATTGGAGTGTGAGACCAGCAGCAGCTATTCTGCGACTTGCCATTTTGGTCCCCGGTACAATATCCCAGAGGCCTTCTCCGCTCCTACCCAGGCAACGTTCTGTGGGACGTCTGCCCTTGTTAAGTTTTGCTTTCTGGTCTCAAGGGGACTTAGAATCATTGAATCTTACGGCACAGAAGGAGGCCATTCGGCCCGTCGTGCTCTTTGAAAGAGCAGCCCAATTTAGTCCCACACCCCAACTTTTTCCCCCTATCCCAGCAAATGAATCCCCTTCAAGGACATGTCCAATTGCCTTTCGAAAGTTCCGATGGAATCTGATTCTACAAACATATGAACAATCACAAACAGATAAAGACCGTCTGGTCCATCCAGCCTGTCCCAAACAATTGCGATACCTTGTGTATCACATTGGCCCAGAAATTCGGCTCCCTGGCTTCCCGCGGGTGTAAGGATCCCGCGCGCACCTACCTACCGCGCCTGCCGTTGACCTCTGGGCCCACGGGGACTTCAGCTCCTGCAGCTGCCGGCGCGCAGTGCTTGTGTATCCCAGGGGCGTAGTTAGTGCGATGCGTCCCCTGGGATCACGTGGGCCATGGAGAGCCAATGGCAGCAGACCATCTTTCATTCATAGATTTGACAGGAAGACCTGTCAAATCTATGAATTGAAATCGGCCCCAAAACAACACCTAAACTTCAAATAATTTTTTAAAAACCATCACATTTTTAAAATAACTATAAGTTAAATAAATTAACTACTTTAAACAAAAATTTACATTTTTGAAAAAATTAAAATACTTTTTAACAGTGCTAAAAATAAACTTACCTTTCTTTAAAGTATCTAAAAAAGATAAACCTGTTGAAAAATGTTTTAAATTATAATTAATTAACCACTTACCTTGTTGAAAACGGGTCCTGCGCCTCCTTTTTAAAAGCACAGCTTCTTCCATACTTACCTTCCCGGAGAAACCTGAAAAAAAACCTAAGTTCGCTGCGTGCGCGCAGCCTCTCCCGCGCACGCGGGTCACCTCTGAACCCCTCCCTTTTACGAGACCGGAAGTTCCGGTTTCCCACGCATGCGCAGTGCATGCAGGAAACCGGCACTTCAGGAGGCCTTACGGGCGAGTACACAGCGCGTACTCACCCGGCAAGTGCCGAATTTTTGGCCGAATATCTACACTCTCTACCCCACCCAAAACCATGGGATCTCCTGGGAGAGGCAAAAAAACAGATAAAAAACCCAGGCCAATTTGGGGGAAAAAAATCTGGGAAATTCCTCTCTGACCCATCTAGGCGACCGAAACTAGTCCAGGAGATCTTTCTACCACCCTCTCAGGTAGTGTGTTCTAGATCTTAACAACCCTCAGTGTGAAAACATTTCTTCTCATTTCCCCTCTAGTTCATTTGCCAATTATTTAAAATCTATTGGCCCAGAAATTAATGACGGAGCCTTCGTGCGGGGGTAAGGCTTCCCCGCGATATCTCACTGCGCGCCTGCCTTTTCATTCCGAGCTCGCACGAACTTGATTTTCTAGACAGCAGCTGTGCAGTGCTTCCGTATCCCACAGGCGCAGTTAATTCGTGCGAGCTGTGGGATCACGTGATTCAGTTAGAGCCAATGGCAGCACACCATCTTTCATTCATAGTTTTCACAGCAAGTGCTGTGAAAGCTATGAATCTATACCCCCTCAAAAGAACAGCTAAACCTCAATTAATTTTTTTTTAAAACCATCACATTAATAAAATAAGTATAGTTAAATAAATTAACCACTTTAAACAAAAAATTAAATTTTTGAAAAAATTTAAAATCTTTTAAAAAGTTATAAAAATAAACTTACCTTTCTTTAAAGTCTCTAAAAAAGATATACCTGTTGAAAAAAATTAAAAATAATACTTAATTAACTACTTACCTTGTTAAAAGAGGGTCTTACGCCTCCTTTCTTTATGTGCAAAATCTTCCATGCTTACCTGCGCGTTCAAAGCACTAAGTGCACTGCGTGCGCACAGCCTGTAGCGCGCACGCGGTTCACCTAGGAACCGCCCCTTTTTGAAATCACCAAGTGCCGGTTTTCAGCGCATGCGCAGTGCATGCAGAAAACCGGCAATTGGAGACAGAATACGCGAGAGTACACAGTGCGTACTCTCGCGTAGAGACACTCATTTTTGGGCCATTACCTCTGATTAACAACCTACATGCCAGTGGAAACAGTTTCTCCCTACTTGCTCTATCAAAGCCCCTCATAATTTTGAATACCTCTATTAGGCCTCCCCCTTAAATTTCCCTGCTCTAAGGAGAACAAAGGTTCATTGCTTGCTGGGCTACAGTTCCCCAAGGTCTTCAGCATCTCAACCAATGGCCATCGTTCATTGCGTCACCCTCAGCAGTGAGTGGGGGGGGAAAGCTATTCCACCGCGTAACGATGACAGCCCATCCCTAACCTGTCCACACCCAACGAACACATGCGTAAACTTGCAGTTGGATAGCGGGAAGCTTGAACAACGATTTCCTCTATAATCCGTGGCGTTGATGCTAATTATACTAATCCTGCCACTCCCATCCCCGTCCCCACACTGAAGGAGCTAACTCATCTGATCACCTGTCCACTGTGGCTCAACGGGGAGCACTCCCACTCTCTGAGTCAGAAGGCTGTGGGTTCAAGCCCCGCTCCAAAGACTTGAACACATAATCTAGGCTGACACTCGCAGCGCAGTACTGAGGGAGTGCTGCACTGTTGGAGGTGCCGTCTTTCTCACGAGACATTAAACGGAGGACCTGTCTGCTCTCTTAGGTGGCCACAAAAGATGCTACGGCCATATTTCGAAGAAGGAGCAGGGGAGTTCTCCACGGTGTCCTGCCCAATATTTATCCCTCAACCAACATCACCAAAACATTATCTAGTCATTATCACATTGCTGTTTGTGGGAGCTGTTGCATTTCCTACATTATAACAGTGACTACACTTCAAAAAGTACTACGTAGGCTGTAAAGCGCTTTAGGACATCCTGAGGTCAAGAAAGTCGCTATAGAAAGTTCTTTTTTATTGAGTTATCAGCCTTTATCATTAAGAAAGCTCAAGAACATAAGAACATAAGAAATAGGAGCTGGAGTCGGCCATACGGCCCTTCGAGCCTGCTCCGCCATTCAATAAGATCATGGCTGATCTTCGACTTCAACTCCACTTGCCCACACTATCCCCAAATCCCTTGAGTCCCTTAATATTCAAAACTCTAGCGATCTCTGTCTTGAATATACTCAACGACTCAGCCTCCACAGCCCTCTGGGGTAGAGAATCCCAAAGATTCACCACCCTCTGAGTGAAGAACTTCCTCCTCATCTCAGTCTTAAAATGGCCGACCCCTTATTCTGAGACGATGCCCCCTCGTGCTAGACTCTCCAGCCAGGGGGAAACAACCTCACTTTAACACAGTACAAAGTCACAACGTGCTTCATAGAAGTAAAATACACAGACATTGAGCAGCAGGGGATTCAGAGAAAGTGACTGAAGATAAACAACAACTTGTATTTATACAGCGCCTTTAATGTAGTAAAACGTCCCAAGGTGTTTCACAGAAGTGTTATCAAACAAAATTTGACACCGAAACACATAAGGAGATATTAGGGCAAGTGACCAAAAGCTTTGTCAAAGAGGTAGGTTTTAAAGAGCGACATAAAGGAGGAGAGAGGTAGAGAGGTGGAGAGGTTTACGGAGGGAATTGCAGAGCTTAGGGCCTAGGCAGCTGAAGGCATGGCCAATGGTGGAGCGATGAAAATCGGGGATGCGCAGAAGGACAAAATTGGAGGAGCGCAGAGATCTCGGAGAGTTGTAGGGCTGAAGGAGGTTACAGAGAGGGGTGAGGCCATAGAGGGATTGGAAAACAAGAATGAGAATTTTAAATCGAGGCGTTGTTTAACCAGGAGCCAATGTAGGTCAGCGAGCACATGGGTTATGGATGAACGGGACTTGGTAAGAGTTAGGATACGGGCAGCCGGGTTTTGGATGAGCTCAAGTTTATGGAGAGTGGAAGATGGGAAGTTTTGAGGAGGCTTTAGAAGGTGTGGTAGCGAGGGAGAAGTGTTTAAGGAGAGTATTCCAGAGTGAGGGCCCAAGGCAACTGAAGGCCTTGCTACTGAAGGAAGGGGGAGGCATGGGGGATGAGGAAGAGGCTGGAATCAGAAGAACGGAGATCACATGCTGCCATGTATGGCCTGAGGAAGTGGGAAGGGGCAAGACCATGGATGGCTGTGTAGATGAGGACATGGATTTTGAGTTCAGGGCACTAGTGGGTAAGGTATCAATGGAGGCTGATGAGGACAGGGATAATAGGGAGTAAGTGAAGAAGTAATTATAAAGAAAAAGGAAGTGCCTTATAGCCATTGAAGTGACTTTTGAAGTGTAATCACTGTTGTAATGAAGGAAACACTAGATGATGTCAAGCTTGGGTTTCTAAACTGTAGCCCATGGGAGGAAGGGAGGGGGGAGGGCAGGGGGGAGGGGGAGGGAAGGGACAGGGGAGGGGAGGGGGGAGGGGGGATGGGAAGGGAGGGGGAGGGAAGGGGGAGGGGAGGGGGAGGGGCGGGGCAGGGACAGGGGAGGGGAGGGGGGATGGGAGGGGAGGGGGAGGGCAGGGGAGGAGACGGGGAGGGGAGTGGAAGCGGGGGGGAGGGAAGGGGGAGGGGAGGGACAGGGGAGGGGAGGGAGGATGGGAGGGGAGGGGGAGGGAAGGGGGAGGGGGGGGGGAGGGGCGGGCAGGGACAGGGGAGGGGAGGGGGGATGGGAGGGGAGGGGAGTGCAGGGGAAGGAGACGGGGAGGGGAGTGGAAGCGGGGGGGAGGGAAGGGGGAGGGGAGGGACAGGGGAGGGGAGGGGGAGGGGAGGGAAGGGGAGGGAAGGGGGTGGGCAGAGGGAGGAGACGGGGAGGGGAGGGGAGGGGGAGCGGGAGGGGAGGGAAGGGGAGGAGAGGGGGAGGGAAGGGGGTGAGGAGGGGGAGGGCAGAGGAAGGGAGGAGGGGAGGAGTTCCACAGTTTAAAGGACTAATGGGAAACAATCAAGCGATCAAACAAAGGTACCCTGAGGCCTGAAAATGAAACTCAACTGGTGGTATCAACGGATATTGCCAGGAAAATTTGATTTGTCGACAAATATCTTAAATATGAAAATGTATTCAAGGTCTGTGGAATATACAATGAAAAAAAGGTTAATGAATGCACACCTGGAGGATATTCCATTCCATGTTATCCATTTTTTGTTGTAAAGATCCTATTAAAATGCCACCATCGCAGTTAATCTAACGTGCAATTTGGTCAGGGCAGTTTGTTGGCACCCCAAGGCATAGTGCCACGGGCTCATACTAACTTGCATTTATATAGCACCTTGCACGATCTCAGGACGTCCCAGAGCGCTTCACAGCCCATGAAGTACTTTCTAAGTGTTGTCACTGTTGTAATGTGGGAAACACAGCAGACAATTTGTGCACAGCAAGATCCCACAAACAGCAATGAGCTACGGTGTTTGAGTGATATTGGTTGAGGGATAAATATTGGCCAGGACACTAAAGAGAACTCCCCTGCTCCTCTTTGAAATAGTGCTGTGGGATCTTTTTGTACACCTGGGAAGGCAGCCCTTGACTTAACGGGACAAAAATTGGCTCGCGCCCCGTTTGGGACGATAACTTTGCAGGGGAAGAAAGTTAGCGCCCCCCCCCGCATCCGTAATTGAATGGTAGCGCCCCAAGCAGGAGGCGGGGCACTACTGGAAACGCTCCCCCTCCCTCTTGAGGCGCTCCCATTCAATATCACGCCACTATGTGCAGCAGCGCCACGGTACTGCAGGCCTCCCTTCCCTGGTTAAAGGGGACGGGCCTAGCGCAGCGTGCACTGGGGCCCTGCTGGACCACCGGGGAGCGGGGTGCCGGCAATAGAGCCCAGCACTCAAGAGGAGTGCCCGGCTGCCCGATTGCGGCCGGCACCCCGCGGGAGGAGGCGAGAGGGGGCAGGAGCTGGCAGGAGGCCCAAAAAAAATGGCCGCCCGGCACCTGCCCTTTAATTATCGCCGCCCCGGCCGCAGAAACGCCACCCTGACCATGTCGGACACAGCATCCGGCGGAAGGTGAAGGGGGCGCGAGCCAAGTTTGCGGGCGGGACGCGAGCGGGGCGCTGCGCACGGTGATGACGTCATCGCCGGAGGCACAGCACCGCGGGGCGCTACCGGCTGCCGCTGCCGCTTACCTCCCGTTGAATTTTGCGGGAGGCGTTAGCGGCGCCGCGCCTGGGCGCGAGGGGCTTCGCGCCCCCTCTGGGCCCGTAACGGGAGGCGCAAAGCAACCGAATTTTTCCCCCTACGTCTCATCCAAAAGACGGCACCTCTAACAGTGCAGCTCTCCCTCAATACTGCACTGGGAGAGTCAGCCTCCATTATGTACTCAAGATTCTGGAGTGGGCCTGTGAACCCCCGACCTCCTGACTCAGACGCGAGAGTGCTACCCACTGAGCCATGGCTGACACTGATTGCTGCTATGTTGGGTGCTTGATTTATCACATGTGGACAGTTTGGTTGCCTCCGTGGAATTATGGTTGTGTGGGGGAGGTGTGGGGGTGAGGGGAGGATGAAGAGGTCAAGGGCGATTACCTGGGACAGAGGGCTGTAGAAAAATGCACTCCACCAAGGAGTCAGCGCAGGACTCAGGAGTTGGCGGCCGTGCCTTCAGCTACCAGGGCCCTAAGCTCTGGAATTCCTCCCTTAACCACTCCGCCTCTCTTTCCTCCTTTAAGACGCTCCTTAAAACCTGCCTCTTTGACCGAACTTTTGGTCACCTGTCCTAATATCTCCTCTCGTGGCTCAGTGTCAGATTCTGTCTGATGACGCTCCTGTGAAGCGCCTTGGGACGTTTTACTACGTTAAAGGCGCTGTATAAATGCAAGTTGTTGTTGTTGGTGGCGGGTGGGCGGGTGAGGGCGGGGGGGACCCCAGACAAGAAAAGCAAACCAATGTTTTTCAATGGCACCTTTGGAGAAGCGGAAGGTGCTGTAACTTTAAAAGGAAATAAGTGAGAAGTCGCACAACACCAGGTTATAGTCCAACAGTTTTATTTGAAATCACAAGCTTTCGGAGCGCTGCTCCTTCATCACTTCACCTGACGAAGGAGCAGCCGCTCCGAAAGCTTGTGATTTCAAATAAAACTGTTGGACTATAACCTGGTGTTGTGCGACTTCTCACTTTTGTCCACCCCAGTCCAACACCGGCATCTCCGCATTAAAAGGAAATGGCCGAAGAGGAATTGTCACCGTCACTGATGAAAGGAGATGTTCGGGGGGGTGGGGGGGCGGTGGTGGGCCGGCCTTGCCAAGGCTCTGTCATAGACAAATCCTTAGATACTACAGCTGAGCAGCAGATGCTGGGAAGGGTTTAATTGACTTGTTAATTCAGCACGCAGGCTCCTTGATGAGATCTGGCACGGCCCCCTTTTGTCACTTGCCCTCTTTTTTTCATTACACAGAGTAGCAACACCTGGTGCGAGACAAGAGAACAATATTGTCCATGTTCGGGCCAGGCTGTTGTAAGGAGGGGGTCGGGAGGGGAGGGGGGTGCGAGTTGGTGGGTGGGGGAGGGGGGGCGGGGGCGGGGTGCGTAGAGATTGGAAACTGCACACGATGCTCCTTCATTCCCAACTTTTCCCAAGCAGGCTGGTGACCTTCAATATCCCAGCAGAGCAAGTGCCGCCTTGTCGCTGGGAATGGGAAGTGTTGAGGGGGGTAATCTTCATGAATATTGACGCTTTGCTACATGACCTTTGGTTGTGTTCCACTAATCCCATTAATACGTGCCAGGAATTCTGAGGACCACCCCGCTTCAGCTTCCAAAGCCTCCCCCGTTCTGACGCAGGGAGGCCTGTGTGTATTCTCTCATCTGTGTCGTGGATGCTGTTTCTATACCGTGGTTCTCAACGATAATTCTGCAGGCAAGCAGAGTGAAGCAGGCAACTTCAAATAACCGCAGATCCCAAAGGGCCAAACTCCTTCCCATTCACTCCCCCTGTATAGAATCCCAAAGGACAAAACCCTTTCCCATTCACTCCCCCTGTATAGAATCCCTAAGGACCAAACCCCTTCCCATTCACTCCCCCTGTATAGAATCCCAAAGGGCCAAACTCCTTCCCATTCACTCCCCCTGTATAGAATCCCAATGAACTAAACCACTTCCCATTCACTCCCCCTGTATAGAATCCCAAAGGACCAAACTCCTTCCCATTCACTTCCCCCTGTATAGAATCCCAATGAACTAAACCACTTCCCATTCACTCACATTATGTAGAATTCCAAAGGACCAGATTCACGGTCATTAACTCCCATTGTACAGATTCCCAGATGAACATCTTTCCATTCACTCACACCGACTAAGATTACATAATACATGATATATAGAAATTCATTATGTAGATATATAGCATTGCTGTGTATAAAAATATTTAATTTTAATTGGTTATTTGAATTGAATTCAGTTGAGCAAAATCTAGAAATAAAAATCTGGTCTCAGTAAAAGTGACCATGAAGCTGTCGGATTGTCACTGATGTCCGTTAGGGAAGGAAACCTGCCGCCTTTACCCGGTCTGGCCTATATGTGCCTCCAGTGCCACACTGGCGTGGTTGACTCTTAACTGCCCTGTGAAGTGGCCTAGTGCAACTAGGGATGGGCAATCAATTCTGGTCGCACCAGGGTAGCACCCTCGCCTCTGCGTCAGAAGGTTGTGGGTTCACAGTCCCACTCCAGAGACTTGAGCACAAAAATCTAGGCTGACACTCCAGTGCAATACTGAGGGAGTGCTGCACTGTTGGAGGTGCTGTCTTTCGGATAAGATGTTACAACCGTGATCCTGTCTGTTCTCTCAAGTAGACATAAAAGATCCCAGCCCAATATTTATCCCTCAAACAACATCACTAAAACAGATTATCTGGTCATTATCACATTGCTGTTTGTGGGAGCTTGCTGTGCGCAAATTGGCTGCCGCATTTCCTACATTACAACAGTGACTACGCTTCAAAAAGTACTTCATTGGCTGTATTCGCTTTGGGACATCCGGTGGTCGTGAAAGGTGCTGTATAAATGCTAAGGTGCGCAAACTCAACTAAAATTAGCGTCCCAGCGACGTTAGCGCCCCAAAGGGGGCGCCACCGAATTTTCCCCCCCTTATCTTCTAGATTCCTCAATTAACTAAATCTACAGGGAAACACTTTTTTCCTGAAAAATAGTGGAAACGCCTCTACTGGTCTCGGGATGAGACCAGAAGCTGGGATCGCACCCACCCTGGGAACGCATCCCGCCTGTTACTGTGCCAGCTTATAGCCAGTTTCTTCATTGGGAGAGGGGTGGGGAGGGGAAGGAGGGGGGAGGGGCTACATTTCACAATCAGCTCTCTTTTTTAAAAGGTGAGAGACGAGTGAATGTTGGTATTCAGTGGGATTTGGGGTCCTTGAACACGAATCACAGAAAGTTAACAAGCAGGTACAGCAAGAAATTAGAAAAGCAAATGATGTGTTAGCCTTTATTGCAAGTGGTTTGGAGTAATGAGTACTTGATGCAATTGCATAGGGCTTTGATGAAACCACACCTGAAGTACTGTGTACAGTTTTGGTCTCCTTGCCTTGGTGAGGATGCAACAAAGGCTGTCCTACAAGGAGAGATTGAATAGAATGGGCCTATATTCGCTGGAGTTTCGAAGAGTGCGAGGTGATATAATTGAAACATATAAAATTCTTACAGGGCTTGACAGGATAGATGCTGAGAGGCTGTTTCCCTTGGCTGGGAAGTCTAGAACCAGGGGTCACAGTCTCAGGATAAGGGGTCGGCCTTTTAAATTTCTTCACTCAGAGGGTGGTGAATCTTTGGAATTCAGAGGATGCTCAGTCATTGAGTATATTCAAGGCTGAGATCGATAGATTTTTGGATATTAAGGGAATCAAGGGATATGGGGAGCGGGCGGGAAAGTGGAGTTGAGGTCGAAGATCAGCCATGATCTTATTGAATGACGGAGCAGGCTCGAGGGGCTGAATGGCCGACTCCTGCTCCTAATTCTTCTGTTCTTATGTTATCCCTTCCCAGCCTGGTAGAGGAAGAGGAAACTCACAACAGTGTCTCCATAAATAAACCAGCGTTTAGAGAAAACAGCACATAAAAACTTCAAGGACAGTGTAGTGCCAGAGGACTGTGCCCACTTCCTCTGTGGAAATAACATAACCCCTGTTCTTCCTTTGCAATATTTGTTTAAGTCTTTAAGGAGCTTGTTGTGGTGAGGAGTGGGGGAAGGGGAGTTGGGATTTTCAATTCTCTATTTACATTATTTTATTATTGGTAAATTATTGGTGTCCCCGGTTTCCTGCTCCCTTCTTCCGAAGGTGTTGGGATCTGAAATCCTTTGGGTCGGCAATCTGGTCTAAGCCCCAGGACCCACCTGCCTGTGCCCTCGCCCCCTGCCCCCAGACCCTGCCTGCCTGTGCCCTCGCTCCCTGCCCCCAGACCCTGCCTGCCTGTGCCCTCGCCCCCTGCCCCCAGGACCCACCTGCCTGTGCCCTCGCCCCCTGCCCCCAGACCCCGCCTCTCTGTGCCCTCGCCCCCTGCCCCCAGACCCCGCCTGCCTGTGCCCTCGCCCCCTGTCCCCAGGAGCCACCTGACTGTGCCCTCATCCCCTGCCCCCAGGAGCCACCTGACTGTGCCCTCACCCCCTGCCCCCAGGAGCCACCTGACTGTGCCCTCACCCCCTGCCCCCAGGAGCCACCTGCCTCTGCCCTCACCCCCTGTCCCCAGGACCCACCTGACTGTGCCTTTGCCCCCTGCCCCCAGGATCCGCCTGTCTGTGCCCTCACCCCCTGCCCCCAGGATCCGCCTGCCTGTGCCCTCACCCCCTGCCCCCAGGACCCACCTGACTGTGCCCTCGCCCTCGCCCTCGCCCCCAGGACCCACCTGCCTGTGCCCTCACCCCCAGGATCCACCTGCCTGTGCCCTCGCCCCCTGCCCCCAGGATCCGCCTGTCTATGTCCTCACCCCTTGCCCCCAGACCCCGCCTGTCTGTGCCCTCACCCCCTTGCCCCCAGTCCCCGCCTGTCTGTGCCCTCGCCCCTGCCCCCAGACCCTGCCTGTCTGTGCCCTCGCCCCCTGCCCCAGACCCCGCCTGTCTGTGCCCTCGCCCCCTGCCCCCCAGACCCCACCTGCCTGTGCCCTCACCCCCTTGCCCCTAGACCCCGCCTGTCTGTGCCCTCGCCCCCTGCCCCCAGGACCCACCTGCCTGTGCCCTCGCCCCCTGCCCCCAGGATCCACCTGTCTGTGCCCTCGCCCCCTGCCCCCAGGACCCACCTGCCTGTGCCCTCGCCCCCTGCCCCCAGGATCCACCTGCCTGTGCCCTCGCCCCCTGCCTTCAAGACCTCACCTGCCTGTGACCTCACCCCCTGTCCCCAGACCCCGCCTGTCTGTGCCCTCACCCCCTGCCCCCAGGATCCACCTGACTGTGCCCTCACCCCCTGCCCCCAGACCCCGCCTGCTGTCCCCTCCAAAACCATCCCGTCGGAGTTTGCGAGGTCGGTGGGTGTTGGGGGTCGGTGGGAAGTGGGGGTTTGGTGGGTGGGGGGTATCAGTGGGAGGGGTCGTGGGGGTGTGGAGCTCTTTTGGTGGGTTGGTTGGGGGTCAGTAATTACAGGGTCGTTGGGGGGTTCAGTGGATGGGGGGGATCAGTGGGTGGGTCATGGGGGGTGTGGGAGATCGTTGGGGGGTCGGTCGGTGGGGGACTATTTGGGGGGGTTTGGTGGGTGGGTGGGGGGGGTCGGTGGGAGGGTCAGTGGGGGGGGGTCGGTGGGAGTGTCGTTGGGGGGGTCGGTGGAAGGGTCGGTGGAAGGGTCGGTGGGTGGGTGGGGGGGGTCAGTGGGAGGGTCAGTGGGGGGGTGTCGGTGGGAGTGTCGTTGGGTGGGGGGGTTGGTGGGAGTGTCGTTGGGTGGGGGGGTCGGTGGGAGGGTCAGTGGGGGGGGGTCGGTGGGAGTGTCTTTTAGTGGGTCGGTGGAAGGGTCGGTGGGTGGGTGGGTGGGAGGGTCAGTGGGGGGGGTCGGTGGAAGGGTCGGTGGGAGGGTGGGGGGGACAGTGGGAGGGTCGGTGGGAGGATCAGTGGGGGGGGTCGGTGGAAGGGTCGGTGGGAGGATCAGTGGGGGGGGTCGGTGGAAGGGTCGGTGGGAGGATCAGTGGGGGGGTCGGTGGGAGTGTCATTGGGGGGGTCGGTGGAAGGGTCGGTGGGAGGATCAGTGGGGGGGTCGGTGGGAGGATCAGTGGGGGGTCGGTGGAAGGGTCGGTGGGGGGGGTCGGTGGGAGGGTCGGTGGGAGGATCAGTGGGGGGTCGGTGGGAGTGTCGTTGGGGAGGGTCGGTGGAAGGTTCGGTGGGGGGGGTCGGTGGAAGGGTCGCTGGGGGGGGTCGGTGGAAGGGTCGGTGGGGGGGGTCGGTGGGAGGGTCAGTGGGGGGGGGTCGGTGGAAGGGTCGCTGGGGGGGTCGGTGGGAGGGTCAGTGGGGGGGGTCGGTGGAAGAGTCGGTGGGGGGGTCGGTGGAAGAGTCGGTGGGGGGGGTCGGTGGAAGAGTCGCTGGGGGGGGTCGGTGGAAGAGTCGGTGGGGGGAGTCGGTGGAAGGGTCGGTGGGGGGGGTCGGTGGAAGAGTCGGTGGGGGGGGTCGGTGGGAGGGTCAGTGGGGGGGGTCGGTGGAAGAGTCGGTGGGGGGGGTCGGTGGAAGGGTCGGTGGGGAGGGTCGGTGGAAGAGTCGGTGGGGGGGGATCGGTGGAAGGGTCGGTGGGGGGGGTCGGTGGAAGGGTCGGTGGGAGGATCAGTGGGGGGGTCGGTGGAAGGGTCGATGGGTGGGTGGGAGGGTCGGTGGGAGGGTCAGTGGGGGGGTCGGTGGGAGTGTCGTTGGGGGGGGTCGGTGGAGTGTCAGTGGGGGGGTCGGTGGAAGGGTCGGTGGGAGGGTCAGTGGGGGGGGGTCGGTGGAAGGGTCGGTGGGGGGGGTCGGTGGAAGGGTCGTGGGGGGATCGGTGGAAGGGTCGGTGGGAGGATCAGTGGGGGGGTCGGTGGGAGTGTCGTTGGGGGGGGTCGGTGGAAGGGTCGGTGGGGGGGGTCGGTGGAAGGGTCGGTGGGGGGGTCGGTGGGGGGGGTCGGTGGAAGGGTCGGTGGGGAGGGTCGGTGGAAGGGTCGGTGGGTGGGTGGGGGGGTCGGTGGGGAGGGTCGGTGGAAGAGTCGGTGGGGGGGGTCGGTGGAAGAGTCGGTGGGGGGGGGTCGGTGGAAGGGTCGGTGGGGGGGGGTCGGTGGAAGGGTCGGTGGGGGGGGTCGGTGGAAGAGTCGGTGGGGGGGGGTCGGTGGAAGAGTCGGTGGGGGGGGGTCGGTGGAAGAGTCGGTGGGGGGGGGTCGGTGGAAGAGTCGGTGGGGGGGGTCGGTGGAAGGGTCGGTGGGGGGGGTCGGTGGAAGAGTCGGTGGGGGGGGGTCGGTGGAAGAGTCGGTGGGGGGGGGTCGGTGGAAGAGTCGGTGGGGGGGGTCGGTGGAAGGGTCGGTGGGGGAGGTCGGTGGAAGGGTCGGTGGGGGGGGATCGGTGGAAGAGTCGGTGGGGGGGGTCGGTGGGAGGATCAGTGGGGGGGTCGGTGGAAGGGTCGATGGGTGGGTGGGAGGGTCGGTGGGAGGGTCAGTGGGGGGGTCGGTGGGAGTGTCGTTGGGGGGGTCGGTGGGAGGGTCAGTGGGGGGGTCGGTGGAAGGGTCGGTGGGAGGGTCAGTGGGGGGGGGTCGGTGGAAGGGTCGGTGGGGGGGGTCGGTGGAAGGGTCGGTGGGAGGATCAGTGGGGGGGTCGGTGGGAGGGTGGGAGTGTCGTTGGGGGGGTCGGTGGGAGGGTCGGTGGGGGGGGTCGGTGGAAGGGTCGGTGGGGGGGATCGGTGGAAGGGTCAGTGGGGGGGGTCGGTGGAAGGGTCGGTGGGGGGGATCGGTGGAAGGGTCGGTGGGAGGGTCAGTGGGGGGGTCGGTGGGAGGGTCGGTGGGGGGGGGTCGGTGGAAGAGTCGGTGGGGGGGGTCGGTGGAAGAGTCGGTGGGGGGGTCGGTGGAAGGGTCGGTGGGGGAGGTCGGTGGAAGGGTCGGTGGGGGGGGGTCGGTGGAAGGGTCGGTGGGAGGATCAGTGGGGGGGTCGGTGGAAGGGTCGATGGGTGGGTGGGAGGGTCGGTGGGAGGGTCAGTGGGGGGGTCGGTGGGAGTGTCGTTGGGGGGGGTCGGTGGGAGTGTCAGTGGGGGGGTCGGTGGAAGGGTCGGTGGGAGGGTCAGTGGGGGGGGGTCGGTGGAAGGGTCGGTGGGGGGGGTCGGTGGAAGGGTCGTGGGGGGATCGGTGGAAGGGTCGGTGGGAGGATCAGTGGGGGGGTCGGTGGGAGTGTCGTTGGGGGGGGTCGGTGGAAGGGTCGATGGGTGGGTGGGAGGGTCGGTGGGAGGGTCAGTGTGGGGGGGACGGTGGGAGTGTCGTTGGGTGGGTCGGTGGAAGGGTCGGTGGGAGGGTCAGTGGGGGGGGTCGGTGGGGGAGGGGTCGGTGGGAGTGTCGGTGGGTGGGAGTGTCGTTGGGGGGGGACGGTGGGGGGGGGTCAGTGGGAGGGTCGGTGGGAGGGTGGGAGTGTCGTTGGGGGGGGTCGGTGGGAGGGTCGGTGGGAGGATCAGTGGGGGGTCGGTGGGAGTGTCGTTGGGGGGGGTCGGTGGGAGGGTCGGTGGGGGGTTGTCGGTGGGAGGGTCGGTGGGAGAGTGGGAGTGTCGTTGGGGGGGGTCGGTGGGTGGGTGGGTGGGGGGGGTCGGTGGGGGAGGGGTCGGTGGGTGGGTGGGAGTGTCGGTGGGTGGGAGTGTCGTTGGGGGGGGACGGTGGGGGGGGTCAGTGGGAGGGTCGGTGGGAGGGTGGGAGTGTCGTTGGGGGGGGGTCGGTGGGAGGGTCGGTGGGAGGATCAGTGGGGGGGTCGGTGGGAGTGTCGTTGGGGGGGGTCGGTGGGAGGGTCGGTGGGGGGGGGATGGTGGGGGGGGGTCAGTGGGAGGGTCGGTGGGAGGGTGGGAGTGTCGTTGGGGGGGTCGGTGGGAGGGTCGGTGGGGGGGTGTCAGTGGGAGGGTCGGTGGGAGAGTGGGAGTGTCGTTGGGGGGGGTCGGTGGGTGGGTGGGTGGGGGGGGTCGGTGGGATGGTGGGTGGGTGGGTGGGGGGGTCGGTGGGATGGTCGTTGGGGGGGTCGGTGGAAGGGTCGGTGGGAGGATCAGTGGGGGGGGGATCGGTGGGAGAGTCGCTGTTTGTGGGAGCTTGCTGTGCACAAATTGGCTGCCGCGATTCCTACATTACAACAGTGACTCCACTTCAAAAGTACTTCATTGACTGAAAAGCGCTTTGGGATGTCCTGAGGTTCTTTTTTCCACTCCTCTCTCCTTCATCAGTCCTTCGCACACCTCCTCTAACTCCTCTAACACTGCCCAGTGTCCGGTTTCACCTCAGTGAAGAGCTTTTAGAATATTAAAGGTACCTTACATCGACAAACTATTGTGTTTTTATACCATTATAACATGCACAGACTCAATTCAGCGATGCCCCACTCCCAGAGGGCGGCCTCGCTCGATTGGAGTACGGACCAGATATAGGATCAAGACGATCGTAATTCCGCTTCTCCGCCCCACACTGGAGGTGGAATTTACCCTTTATCGGCCCGAAACGTTACCCCGACCCTCCTCTCTCCACAGACGCTGCCTGTCTCCAGCCTTTCCTGTTTTTATGATTGAATTGACCCTTTTGTTCTAATCGGAATAAAACGGTACGGTTGTCCAGTGGTCTGGGAGTCCAAGTACAGGAATCACTGAAGGCCCGTGCGCAGGTACAAAAAGTACTGAAAAAGGCTAATGGAAATGTTGGCCTTTATCTCAAGAGACTGGAGTACAAAGAGGTGGAAGTTGTGTTGCAGTTATATAAAGCTCTGGTCAGATCCCATCTGGGGCACTGCGTTCAGTTCTGGGCACCGCACCTCAGGAAGGATATACCGGCCTTGGAGGGGGAGCAGCGCAGATTCACCAGGATGATACCGGGGCAAAAAAAGGGTTAAATTATAGAAGATTAAGGGGTGATCTAACTGAGGTGTTTAAGAACATAAGAACACAAGAACATATGAAATAAGAGCAGGAGTAGGCCTTACAGCCCCTCGAGCCTGCTCCGCCATTCAATAAGATCATGGCTGATCTTTGACATCAACTCCACTTTCCCGCCCGATCCCCATATCCGTTGATTCCCCGAGAGTCCAAAAATCTATCGATCTCAGCCTTGAATACACTCAAAGAATTCCAGAGGGGCAGAGAATTCCAAAGATTCACAACCCTCTGAGTGAAGAAATTCCTCCTCATCTCAGTCTTAAATGGCCGACCCCTTATCCTGAGGCTATGCCCCCTAGTTCTAGACACTCCAGCCAGGGGAAACAACCTCTCAGCATCTACCCTGTTTAAGATGATTAAAGGAGTTGATGGGGTAGATCGAGAGAAGCTACTTCCTCTGGTGGGGGGAGTCCAGAACAAGGGAGCATAAAGTAGAAATTAGAGCCAGGCCATTCAGGGGTGATGTCAGGAAGCACTTAGGGCAGCACGGTGGCATAGTGGTTAGCACTGTTGCCTCACAGCGCCAGGGACCCGGGTTCGAATCCGGCCCCGGATAACTGTCTGTGTGGAGTTTGCACATTCTCCCTGTGTCTGCGTGGGTTTCCTCCGGGTGCTCCGGTTTCCTCCCACAGTCCAAAGATGTGCGGGTTAGGTTGATTTGGCTATGATAAAAAAAAATTGACCCTTAGTGTTAGGGGGGATTAAATACGTGGGGTTACGGGGATAGGGTGGGATATGTGTCGGTGCAGACTCGATGGGCCGAAATGGCCTCTATCTGCACTGTGGGGATTCTGTGATTCACACAAAGGGTAGTGGAAATCTGGAACTCTCTCCCCCAAAAAGCTACTGAGGCTGGGGGTGAATTGAAACCTTCAAAGCTGAGATTGATAAATTTTTGTTAGGCAAGGGGATTAAGGGTTTTGGAACAAAGGCGGGTAGATGGAATTGAGGTACAGATCAGTCATGATCTCATTGAATGGCGGAACAGACTTAAAGGGCTGAATGGCCTCCTCCTGTTCCTATGTTCTGGTGGGGGAAAAAGACCAGAATGTTAAAATAAAGATTGGAAACTGATTGGAATCCCTAGCATAATTCCCACTCCCAGCAAGTGGAGTCATTACAGTTTACCAAAAAGTTACAGCGTTCCCTTTAAACATTCCCGGATGTTCAATTTAAAACGGATTTGTTTGCGACGCAGTGTGAAACCCGATAGGTCAGCTGTCTCGCAGAATGATCTGTTCTGCTCATTGCTAACTCGCTTTATTCTTTGATTTATATTTTCTCCCTATTTGCTGCCCCTGCCCCCACCCAAGCCCTCCCCCCCACCCCCACAGATGGCTGAATTCAACTCCATAAATCCCCTGTCTGGCTGGGGGAGAAAGACAGAGAGAGAGAGAGAGAGAGAGAATCAGACAGACAGACAGACAGGCAAAGACAGAGACAGATACAGATACAGAGAGACAGAGACAGAGAGACAGATAGAAACAGAGACACAGAGAGAAACAGACAGCGACAGACAGGCAGACAGAGATACAGAGAGATACAGAGAGAGCGACAGAGGGAGAGATACAGAGAGACAGAGAGAGAGATACAGAGACAGAGAGAGACACAGAGAGACAGAGAGAGATACAGAGAGAGACAGAGACAGAACGAGAGACAGAGAGAAGATAGATAGAGAGAGAGAGACAGAGATAGACAGAGAGAGACAGCTAAAGAGACAGAGACAGGCAAAGAGAGAGTGAAGGAGACAGACAGACAGAGAGAGACAGATAGAGACAGAGACAAAGAGACAGAGACAGAGAGAAAGACACAGACAGAGAAAAACAGAGGAGACAGATAGAGAGAAACAGAGACAAAGAGAGAGTGAGAGGCAGAGACAGACAGACAGAGAGACAGATAGGGAGACAGAGACAGATACAGAGAGAGAGACAGAGAGACAGACAGATGGAAAGACACAGAGAGACAGAAAGAGAGACGGATAGAGAGACAGATAGAGTGTGAGAGACAGACAGTGAGAGACAGAGAGATAGAGACAGACAGAGAGAAACAGAGACAGACAGAGAGATTGAGAGACAAAGAGACAGAGACAGAGAGAGAGAGAGCGAGAGCTAGAGAGAGACAGTCAGATGGAGAAAGACAGAAAGAAACAGTGAGAGATAGAGAGACAGTTTTTTCTACAGGTTTAAGGACCAAAGATCTGCTGTTCTCCAAGTGCTCTCTCACCGTAACTCCGATGGGAAAGTGGGAGAAAGGCCTGAAATTAGGCCATGATTCCGCATATTCCTCATCCCAGGCTTCCTGTTTGGGGCTGGAATCTAATCGAGGGGTTCGGGTGGTTTATATGTAGAATAACGGATACCAGGGAGTGAGTTACAGGCTGGGATCTAATCGAGGGGTTCGGGGGGTTTATATATAGAATAACGGATACCCGGGAGTAAGTTACAGGCTGGAATCTAATCGAGGGGTTCGGATGGTTTATATATAGAGTATACATATATACACTGGAGTTGAATGACAGGGTGGGATTCATCCTGTCTGTAACACCTTCCTTGCTGCAGTCAAGCAAACAGTTAAATGCTGTCAATCCCTTCTCGCCCTATTGCTTCCCTTCCTATATGTTGACACTTCAACAGGTCCCCATTATTAACTGGCGAGGACCCATAGATAGGGCAGTGGGAAAAATTTCCTTCTGACCTTGTGGTATTTCTGGAAGGTGTCGTCCTCCTGTGGGGCCGCTGTGGGCCTTTGATGAGAAGCGCGATTGCATGTTTAGGAAATACGCACGGAGCCCGACTGCACAACCCAAACATAGGGGCAGGAAATCTCACCAACTTCAAATGAAACGTGGACAAACAATAGCCATGAATGTTTCATCACGCAGTCATTGTTAGCGGGTCGTTAGGCACTGCCGATATCCAGCAGGATGTGCTGTGTTTTCATTCTCTTTCCATTTCTCTCTTTCGCAAACAATACAAAAACTGTTTTTCAAAGATTGCGCTGAATTGTGTGAAAATCGCTTTTTAGACTAAAAATTCTTCAGTGGAAAGACCTGCCCCTTGCCCTCGCCCCCGCCCTTGCCCCATGTGCCCGATGACTCAGCTATTAGATTCACAGCTCCTGTGTGGAACATACAGAGCAGGAAAATCCCAGGCTCCATCCCCGGCCTGTGTTGAGTTAGCGCACCTCAGCCGGAGTGACAGAAAGGGGGCGCTACAACAGGTCCCGGTGCCTTCAGAATAAGGAGGGAATAAATGAGCTGGTGACAACAACAACAACAACAACAACTTGCATTTATACAGTGCATTTCACGACCACCGGATGGCACAAAGCGCTTTACAGCCAATGAAGTACTTTTCGAAGTGTAGTCACTGTTGCAATGTAGGAATCGCGACAGCTAATTTGTGCACTGCAAGCTCCCACAAACAGCAATGTGATAATGACCAGATAATCTGTTTTAGTGATATTGATTGAGGGATAAATATCGGCCAGGACACCGGGGATAACTCCCCTGCTCTTCTTCGAAATAATGTCATAGGATCTTTTACGTCCCCCTGAGAGAGCAGACGGGGCCTCGGTTTAACGTCTCATCCGAAAGACGGCACCTCCGACAGTGCGGCACTCCCTCAGTCCTGCGCTGGGAGTGTCAACCTAGATTTTTGTGCTCAAGTCTCTGGAGGGGGACTTGAACCCACAACCTTTTGACTCAGAGGCGAGGGTGCTACGAACTGAGCCACGGCTGACACAAACATCCCACACGTCCCAAGACGCTTCACAGGAGCGATTATCAAACAAACTTTGACACCGAGCCACAGAAGGAGATATTAGGACAGGTGGCCAAAACATTGGTCAAAGAGGGAGGAAAGAGGCAGAGAGGCGGAGAGGTTTAGGATGGGAATTCCAGAGCTTATGGCCTTGGCATCTGAAGGCACGGCCGCCAATGGTGGGTGCGTGTGAGTGAAACATGCTCTAATCTGCTGGTCTCCCCCCACTCCACACTGACACAAAGGGACATTTCCTCTTGAAAGTTGTTTGGCAACTCATTTTTGTTTTGTTTTGGAGGCACAGGTGAGTGACTGTCATCATCGAAATATGAACTGTTGCTCTCAAACACTGGCACCTTACAGTGCGATTTACAGGTTGTACGAGAGAGAGAAATATACAGAGAGAAAGAGACAGATACAGAGCAAACATAGAGAGCGAGAGAAAGAAAGAAGCAGAGTAAAAGAAAGACAGAGAGGAAGAGAGAGACAGAGAAGGAAAGACACAGAGAAAAAGAGATAATAAAATATCGTGAGAAAAGAGACAGTGAAAGAGAAGGAAAGAGAAAAAGAAAGGGTGAAATAGAAAGAGAAAAGATATTGAAAGAAAAAGAGAAGAGTTTAAAAAATGAGAATGTGAAACACATAGAGAGAAATATACACACACAAATATACACACACACACAGTTACACGCACTCAGTTACACACACGGTTTTATATACACACACACAATGTATATTACACACACAGTTAAGCATCCCTGATTACAATTGCTCAACCATTGGTGGCCGTGCCTTCAGCTGCCAAGATCCTAAGCTCTGGAATTCCCTCCTTAAACACAGCTGTGAGGAGGGATGATATGTTGGAGGGATCATCAAACGAAGCCATATGGGTCGAATTGAAAAACAAAAAAGGGGCGATCACACTGCTGGGAGTGCACTATAGATGCCCAAACAGTGAGAGGGAGATAGAAGAGCAAATATGTAGACAAATTTCTGAGAGGTGCAAAAACTATAGGGCAGTAATAGTAAGGGATTTCAACTACCCCAATATTAACTGAAATAAAATTAGTGTGAAGGGTATAGAGGGTGCGGAATTCCTAAAATGCATCCAGGAGAATTTTTTTAGCCAGTATGTAGCAAGCCCAACAAGGGAGGGGGCGGTTCTGGACTTAGTTTTAGGGAATGAAACCGGGCAGGTAGAAGGCGTACCAGTGGGGGAGCATTTTGGTGCTGGTGACCATAATTCAGTTAGATTTAAGGTAGTTATGGAAAAGGACAAGGATAGACCAGGAATAAAAATTCTAAATTGGGGAAAAGCAAATTTTGCTAAGCTCAGAGGGGATTTAGCCATAGTGGACTGGAAACAGCTACCTGAAGGTAAATCAGTGTCAGAGCAGTGGGAGGCATTCAAGGAGGAGATCTGAAAGGTTCAGACCAAATATGCGCCCTTAAAGAAAAAAGGTGGGACTAACAAATCGAGAGCTCACTGTTTAGGACATACAGGGTAGAATAAAGAAAAAAAGGGAGGCGTATGACAGATACCGAGGGCTAAATACTGCAGAATCTTTAGAGGAGTACAGAAAGTGCAGGGGTGCAATTAAAAAGGATATTAGGAAAGCAAAGAGAGAGCATGAAAAATTCTTGGCAAGTAAAATCAAGGAAAACCCAAAGATGTTTTATAAATATATTAAGAATAAGAGGATAACTAAAGAAAGGGTAGGGCCTATTAGAGATCATGAGGGTAATCTGTGTGTGGAGGTGGGAGATGTCGGTAGGGCTCTTAATGAGTACTTTGCGTCTGTTTTCACAAAGGAGGGGCGAAGCAGACATTGCTATCAGGGGGGAGGAGTGTGAAATATTCGATGAAATAAACATAGTGAGCGAGGAAGTATTAAGGGGTTTAGCAGCTTTAAAAGTGGATAAATCCCCAGGCCCGGATGAAATGTATCCCAGGCTGTTAAGCGAAGCAAAAGAGGAAATAGCAGAGGCCCTGACCATCATTTTCCAATCCTCTCTGGCTTCAGGTGTGGTGCCGGAGGACCTTATTGAGGTGTATAAAATTATGAGGGGCAAAGATAAAGTAGATAGAAAGGACCTATTTCCCTTAGCCGAGAGGTCAAAAACCAGGGGGCACAGATTTAAAGTAATTGTGGGAAGGTTTAGAGGGGATTTGAGGGGAAATTTCTTCACCCAGAGGGTTGTGGGGGTCTGGAACTCATTGCCTGAAAGGGTGGTAGAGGCAGGAACCCTAACCACATTTAAAAAGTACATGGATGTGCACTTGAGATGCTCTAACCTGCAGGGCTACGGACCAAGTGCTGGGAAGTGGGATTAGGCTGGATAGCTCTTTGTTGGCCGGCGCAGACACGATGGGCCGAAATGGCCTCCTTCCGTGCTGTAACTTTCTATGATTCTACCTGCTCCGTTCCTCCAGCCGCTCCACTCACACCTCCTGCTCCTTCTCCTTCTCCCATCTCCTCGTCACTCAGGGTCCTTCCTTCTGCCTCACACTCACAGAGGGTGGGGCCTTTGTGACACACCACACGGCTCTCCACCTTGCAGCCCCGAGCGATGTGTCCAGATTCGCCGCAGTTATAACAGTACAAGTCTGGACAGCTTCTTACAATATGGTCGTGTCCAAGACAATAACAACAAACCTTCACCTGGTTATCATGCAGTAACCAGAAGTACTGCACTCCTTCCATTGTCTCGAATTTCATGCTATACGGCACTGACCCCTCTGGGAACCGCACCTTTACATAACGGGTTCCATCTGCTACCTGGATAGTATCTCCTTTTTATTGCCGAGCAAATTTTAATGTCCCACGACTCCAACTTTTTTATTAGCACATCATCCTCAATATAAACCGGCAGGTTTAAGAATGAGACTCCACCTCTTCAGATTATAGCAGAGATACCTCCAAGAACTTATCTCCAAACTTCAAACTCAGTAAAACTCTTTCACCTCCTCTCAGCCACTGACCGTCACCTCGAACCCAACATTTGGCTTTGGTCGGCAGGCAAAGCAGCTTCCCTCACTGCAGTCCTCATGTACCGCCTGGATAATATCCCAAGTTCGTATCTCCTTATCCTCGCACTGAACCATCACCGTGTTTTCTTTTCCAAACCTCCTGGGGTCCCGGCCCAAATCTTTGGGCCTTTTTTTCTCCCTTCCTCCAACACTTTCTCCCCTGAATAAATTCATCCTGGGAACATTGTTCTCTGAGGGGCCCAGCACTCCGGGTCCCTCAGTAGCCATCTGGCTACTGTATAAGGACCAAAAAGGCCCTAAAACCTGAAAACCCCCCAAAAACTCATCACCAACTTTTTACAAACTCACTCCAACTCCCTGCCGTGGTCAAGCACCCAGCAGCACCTGCTCACTCCTAGCCCCTCCCACCTAGAGAGTGCTACCCACTGAACCACAGCTGAAACTTGGCGGTGATGGTGTTCCCATGTGCCTGCTGTCCTTATTCTTCAAGGTGGTAGAGGCCGCAGGTTTGTGAGATACTGTCAAAGAAGCCTTGGCGTGTTGCTGATAGGTAGGGAGTACCAGGATTTTGACCCAGTGACGATGAAGGAACGGGCGATATATGTCCAAGTCAGGATGACGTGTGTGGAAGGCTCGCCGCCACCTTCTGAAGGTGTAAGTAGGGATGGACAATCAATGCCAGCCTTGCCAGCAATGCCCAGATTCCAAGAATGAATTAAAAAAATATCTCTTTTGTAAATCCGGCCCTCAGTTTAACCCCTTCATTGCTATTCCCATCTGTTGGTATTGGAATACCCAAGGAAATAACTTGATCTATTAGAGGCACTATTACATATTCATAAAAAGCCATTAGAAAAGGTAATAGTGCCAGAGGACTGGCGGACAGCTAATGTGATTCCTATTTATAAAAAGGGAGATAGAACAAGTCCAGGGAACTATAGACTTAACGTCGGTGGTAGGAAAGATGATGGAATCCTTAATCAAAGATGTAATAGAAAAACAACTAGAAACTGAAAATATAATAAAGAGTAGTCAGCACGGATTCCAAAAGGGCAGGTCATGCTTGACCAACCTTATTGAATTCTTTGAAGAAGTAGCAGAAAGGGTAGATAAGAGTAATGCAGTAGACGTAATATATTTGGATTTCCAAAAGGCCTTTGATAAGGTACCGTACAGTACAGCAGACAGAAATAAATGGTAAAAGGGTGAGGAACAAAAAACAAAGGGCCAAACTAATTCATAAAAAATGTGAGCATAAAAAAAGCCTGAGGGTTTTATACCTTAATGCGAGAAGCATCAGGAACAAGGTAGATGAATTAGCTGTGGAAATAGAGGTTAATAATTATGATCTAATTGGGATTACGGAAACATGGTTGCAGGGTGAGCAGGGCTGGGAGCTTAACATACAGGGGTATTCAGTATTTAGGAAGGATCGACAAAAAAGAAAGGGAGGAGGGGTAGCATTGCTGGTAAAAGAAGGGATAAATGCAATTGAAAGGAAGGATATTAACTCAGTTAATACAGAATCTATATGGGTGGAGCTAAGAAATAGCGAGGGGCGAAAAACATTAATAGGAGTGGTATATAGGCCTCCAAATAGTAAAATAGAGGTTGGGGAGGGCATCACGAGGGAAATTAGAGAAGCGTGCAATAAGAGCACAGCTGTCATCATAGGTGACTTTAACTTACATATAGATTGGAATAGCCTAATCAGTAAAAATAATGAGGAGGAGGAATTCCTTGAGTGTTTAAGGGATGGTTATCTGGATCAATATGTCGAGGAACCAACTCGGGAACAGGCTATATTGGACTGGGTACTGTGCAATGAGAAGGGACTAATTAGTAATCTTGTTGTACGGGGACCCTTGGGTCAGAGCGATCATAACATGATCGATTTCTCACTCGAAATGGAGAGCGAAGAAATTGACTCAGATACTAAGGTCCTGAATTTAAACAAGGGGAATTATGATGCCATTAGACAGGAACTGAGTAGGTCTGATTGGACAACGTTCCTGGGAGGACTGGAGGTAGATAAACAATGGCAAGCATTTAAAGATAGAATGACAAAATTGCAAAAATTGTTTATACCAATCTGGCATAAAAGGAAATCTAAAAAGGTGACTCAACCGTGGATAACAGGGGAAATTAGAGACAGCATAAAATCCAAATATAGGGCGTATAAAATAGCCAAAAAAAGCGCCAGAGCGGAAGATTGGGAACAGTTTAAGATAGAGCAAAGGAGGACAAAGGGCTTAATCAAGAGGGGCAAAATAGCTTACGAAAGCAAGCTGGCGGAAAATATAAAAACTAACTCCAAAAGCTTTTATAAGTATATCAAGAGGAAAAGACTGGTGAAAACCAAAGTTGGCCCATTGCAGTCAGATACGGGGGAATATATAACGGGAAATAAAGAAATGGCAGACCAACTAAATGCATACTTTGGGTCAGTCTTTACGAAGGAAGACACAAAAAACCTCCCTGGGATATCGGGAAAAATAGGGACATTTGCAAAGGAGGGAAATGACGCAAGTCAATATCTCTAAGGATATGGTGTTAAGGAAGCTAAAGGGATTGAAGGCGGACAAATCCCCAGGGCCTGATAACATGCATCCTAGGGTGCTGAAGGAGGTGGCCCTAGAGATAGCGGATGCACTAAGTATGATTTTTCAGAATTCATTAGACTCGGGAACAGTGCCCATGGATTGGAGGGTAGCTAACGTTACCCCACTATTCAAAAAGGGGGGTAGGGAAAAAGCAGGTAATTACAGACCTGTAAGCCTTACATCAGTTGTGGGCAAAATGCTGGAGTCCATCATTAAGGATGAAATAGCGGAGCACTTAGCAAATGGGGACAGGATAGGACAGAGTCAACATGGATTTACAAAGGGTAAATCGTGCTTGACTAATCTATTGGAATTTTTTGAGGGAGTAACTGGTAAAATAGATGGTGGGAGAGCCAGTAGATGTGGTGTACCTGGACTTCCAAAAGGCCTTCGATAAGGTCCCACATAAAAGATTAGCAGGGAAAATTGAAGCTCATGGGATAAAGGGGAAAGTATTGACGTGGATAGAGAACTGGCTGTCAGACAGAAAACAGAGAGTTGGAATAAACGGCTCATTTTCTGAATGGCAGCAGTAACAAGTGGGGTACCACAGGGATCTGTCCTGGGTCCCCAGCTGTTCACAATTTACATTAATGACCTGGATCAGGGAGTCGGATGCAGCATTTCCAAATTTGCAGACGACACTAAACTAGGAGGGGGGGTGGGCTCAGAGGAGGAGACCAGGAAGCTCCAGAGCGATTTGGACAGACTGGGTGATTGGGCGGATAAATGGCAGATGCACTATAATGTGGACAAGTGCGAAGTTATCCACCTTGGGTGCAGGAACGGGAGGGCAAATTATTATTTAAATGGCAATAAATTGGGAGAGGGGGAAGTACAGAGAGACCTGGGTGTTCTTGTACACCAGTCACTGAAGGCGAGCATGCAGGTGCAACAGGCGATCAAGAAGGCAAACGGTATGCTGGCCTTCATAGCAAAAGGGTTGGAATACAGGAACAGGGATACCTTGCTGCAGCTGTACAGGGCACTGGTGAGACCACACCTCGAGTACTGTGTACAGTTTTGGTCGCCTCATCTGAGGAAAGATGTTCTTGCCATGGAGGGGGTGCAGCGGCGATTCACCAGGCTGATACCAGGAATGGCGGGATTGACCTATGAGGAGAGACTATGTAGTTTAGGGATGTACACATTGGAGTTTAGAAGATTGAGAGGGGACCTCATAGAAGTGTATAAAATTCTGACAGGTCTACTCCTGACTATGGTCAGAACATGTGGAGTCAGGGGACAAGCAGCAGAACGGATATCAAGCTGGCTACACAACAGAAAACAGAGAGTAGGGGCTAACGGTAGTTACTCGGATTGGCAAATGGCGGGATGTGGTGTTCCACAAGGATCAATGCTGGGGCCACTGTTATTCATCATTTACATAAACGATTCGGACTCGGGAATCGGAAGTACAATTTCAAAATTTGCGGACGACACCAAATCGGGGGGTGTAGCTAATACGGCGGAGGACTGCGACAAAATACAGGAAGACATTAATAAACTTGCAGAATGGGCGCGTGATTGGCAAATTAACTTCAATATAGATGAGTGTGAGGTGGTACATTCTGGTGGGAAGAATAACAACAACAACAACTTTCATTTATATAGCGCCTTTACTGTAGCAAAACGCCCCGAGGCGCTTCACAAGGGCGTTATCAATAAAAACATTTTTGACACTGAGCCACAGAAAGAGATATCAGGAGAGATGACCAAAAGCTTGGTCAAAGAGATAGGTTTTAAGGAGCACCTTAAAGGAGGAGAGAGAGGTAGAGAGGCGGAGAGATTTAAGGAGGGAATTCCAGAGCTTAAGGCCAAGCCAGTTGAAATCACGGCCATAATGGTGTTGCGATGAAAATCGGGGATATGCAAGAGTCCAGAACTGGAGCAGCGCAGAGATCTCGAAGGCTCTTAGGGCTGGAGGAGGTTACAGAGATAGGGAGGGGCGAGGCCATGGAGGGATTTGAAAACAAGGTTGAGCATTTTAAAATTGAGGTGCTGTCGGACTGGGAGCCAGTGTAGGTCAGCGAGCACAGGGAGTGATGGGTGGACGAGACTTGACGCGAGTTAAGAGGCGGGCAGCAGAGTTTTGGATGAGCCCAAGTCTATGGAGGTGGAAGACGGGAGGCCGGCCAGGAGAGCATTGGAATAGTCAAGTCTGGAGGTAACAAAGGCACGGATGAGGGTTGCAGCAGCAGATGAGCTGAGGCACGGGCGGAGTCGAGTGATGTTACGGAGGTGGAAGTAGGTGGTCTTAGTGATGGAGCTGATATGTGGTCGGAAGCTCATCTCAGGGTCAAACACAACACCAAGGTTGCAAAGCTCAGCTTCAGACAGTTGCCAGGGATGGAAATGGTGGCCAGGGAAGGGAGTTTGTGGCAGGGACCGGAAGACAATGGCTTCAGTCTTACCAATATTTTGTTGGAGGAAATTTCTGCTCGTCCAATATTGGATATTGGACAGGCAGTGTGACAAATCAGAGTCAGGAGAGCTGGTGCTGAGATAGAGCTGAGTGTCGTCAGCGTAATAAGAATAAGGAGGACAAATGAACTTCAATATAGATAAGTATGAGGTGGTACATTTTGATAGGAAGAATAAGGAAGCCATATACTCCTTGGAAAATAAGTTAGAGGAACAGAGGGTTCTGGGGGTACAGATACACAAATCATTAAAGGTAGCAACACAGGTTCATAAGGCCATAATAAAGCCCTGGGGTTCATTTCTAGAGGGATAGAATTGAAAAGCAGAGAAGTTATGTAAAACTGATATATAACCATGGTTAGACCACACTTGGAGCACTGTGAACTGAGGGGTTAAAGGGAGCGAAATTCGTCTCCTTTGAGCCTGCCGTTAGCACCTCCAGGGGGCGCTAACGGGGCGCAAAGGGGTTATCGTCCCGGGGGGGCGAAAAAAGCATCTCCCGCGAAATTCGGTGGGGCGTTATTGAGGCGCTACCCGATAGCGCCGCTCCCCCACCGGTAGCGCCCCGGGTTGCCGCGCCTCCGGAGATGACGTCATCACCGTGTGCGGCAACCCCTTACCGCCCTGCGGCAGAAATTCGGCTGCACCCCGCGAGGCTGCTGCGGACAGTGTCAGCGCGAGCCTCGCGGGTCGTGAGCCGGGCCGACCTCCGCTCGCGGGGCGGTAAATAAAGGGGAGGTGAGGCCGCGCCGCCATTTTATTTTTTTGGGCGAACTCCAGGTTGACCCTCTGTGGTGGGCTGTGGCCGCCATCGCGCAGCCTGGCACCGCATCTCGGCGCCGGGCTGCCGCCGTGGCACCACGCCGCCCTGGTGGCCCAGTTGCGGCCATTGGAGGCCCTGCAGCATGTGCAGCGGCCCTCCCCTTTAACTGAAGGGTAGTGACGTTGAAACGCGGCAGCGGCCTGCGGAACCTCCGCGAAGCGCTGCGGATCGTGCCTTAACATCGCCTCGGTTACCGCCCCACCAGGAAGTGGCGCACCCGACATTGCATTTCACTTCATGGGCGGGGCAGTAAGGCAAATTTTGCAGCCGGGACGGGACTTCCTCAGTAACACACACACAGATACACACACAGTTACACACACACAGTTACACACACAGAATACACACACAGTTACACAAGCAGTTACACACACACAGTTACACACACAGAATACACGCACAGTTACACAAGCAGTTACACACACACAGTTACACACACACAGTTACACACACAGAATACACACACAGTTACACAAGCAGTTACACACACACACTTACAAACACACATTACACACAGTTACACTCACACATTTACACATACACAGTTACACACACAGTTACACACACACTTACACACTTACACACACACACTTACACACTTACACACACAGTTACACACACAGTTACACAGACATACAATTACAGACACAGTTATACATGCAGTTATACACACAGTTACAGACACAGTTACACACACAGTTACACTAACACAGTTACAAGCACAGTTACACTCACACAGTTACAGACACAGTTACACACACAGTTACACACACACAGTTACAGACACAGTTACACACACTCAGTCATACACACACAGTTACACTCACACAGTTACACACACACAGTTACAGACACAGTTACACACACACAGTTACAGACACAGTTACACACACTCAGTCACACACACACAGTTACACTCACACAGTTACAGACACAGTTACAAACACACAGTTATATACACACAGTTACAGACACAGTTACAAACACATAGTTACAGACACAGTTACACTCACACAGTTACACACACTGTTACAAACACACAGTTACACACACACAGTTACACTCACACAGTTACAGACACAGTTACAAACACACAGTTACAGACACAGTTACACTCACACAGTTACACACACAGTTACAAACACACAGTTACACACACACAATTACACTCACACAGTTACAGACACAGTTACACACACACAGTTACAGACGCAGTTACACACACACAGTTACACACACACAGTTACAGACGCACAGTTACACACACACAGTTACACACACACAGTTACAGACACACAGCTACACACACAGTTACACTCAAACAGTTACACACACACAGTTACACACACACAGTTACAGACGCACAGTTACACACACACAGTTACACACACACAGTTACAGACACAGTTACACACACAGTTAAAGACACACAGATACAGACACACAGTTACAGACACACAGCTACAGACACAGTTACACTCACACAGATACACACACACAGTTACAGACACACAGTTACAGACACAGTTACACACACACAGTTACAGACACACAGTTACACACACACAGATACACACACACAGTTACAGACACACAGTTACAGACACAGTTACAGACACACAGTTACAAACACACAGTTACACTCACACAGTTACAAACACACAGTTACACACACACAGTTACAAACACACAGTTACAGACACACAGTTACAGACACAGTTACACACACACAGTTACAAACACACAGTTACACACACACAGTTACACACACACAGTTACACTCACACAGTTACAGACACAGTTACAAACACACAGTTACACTCACACAGATACACTCACACAGTTACAGACACACAGTTACAGACACAGTTACACACACACAGTTACAAACACACAGTTACACACACACAGTTACACTCACACAGTTACAGACACACAGTTACAGACACAGTTACACACACACAGTTACAAACACACAGTTACACTCACACAGATACACTCACACAGTTACAGACACACAGTTACAGACACATTTACACGCACACAGTTACAGACACACAGATACACACACACAGTTACAAACACACAGTTACACTCACACAGTTACAGACACAGTTACAAACACACAGTTACACTCACACAGTTACAGACACAGTTACAAACACGCAGTTACACTCACACAGTTACAAACACACAGTTACACTCACACAGTTACACACACACAGTTACAGACACAGTTACACACACACAGTTACAGACACACAGATACACACACACAGTTACAAACACACAGTTACACTCACACAGTTACAGACACAGTTACACACACACAGTTACACAACCACAGTTACAGACACAGTTACACACACACAGTTAGAGACACACAGTTACACACACACAGTTACAGACACACAGTTACAGACACAGTTACACACACAGTTACACACACACAGTTACACACACACAGTTACACATACACAGTTACACTCACACAGTTACACACACACAGTTACAGACACAGTTACACACACACAGTTACACACACACGGTTACACACACACAGTTACAGACACACAGTTACAGACACAGTTACACACACAGTTACACACACACAGTTACACACACACAGTTACACACACATAGTTACACACACAGTTACACACACACAGTTACACACACACAGTTACAGACACAGTTACACACACACAGTTAAACACAGTTACAGACACAGTTACACACACACAGTTACACACACACAGTTACAGACACACAGATACAGACACAGTTACACACACACAGTTACAGACACACAGTTACAGACACAGTTACACACACACAGTTACAGACACAGTTGCACACACAGAATTACACACACACAGTTACTGACACAGTTACACGCACACAGTTACACACACAGAGTTACAGACACAGTTACAGACACTCAGTCACACACACACAGTTACACACACACATACACACACACAGATACACACACAGTTACACACACACAGTTACACACACACAGATACACACACAATTACACACACGCAGATACACAGACACAGTTACACTCTCACATTTACACACACACAGATACACACACACAGTTACAGACACACAGTTACAGACACAGTTACACACACACAGTTACAGACACACAGTTACAGACACACAGATACACACACAGTTACAGACACAGTTACACACACACAGTTACAGACACACAGTTACAGACACACAGATACACACACAGTTACAGACACACAGTTAAAGACACAGTTGCACACACACAGTTACAGACACACAGATACACACACAGTTACAGACACACAGTTACAGACACAGTTACACACACACACAGTTACAGACACACAGATACACACAGTTACAGACACACAGTTACAGACACAGTTACACGCACTCAGTCACACACACACAGTTACACACACAGTTACACACACAGTCACACGCACAGTTACACACACACAGTTACACACACAGTTACAGACACAGTTACACACACACAGTTACACACACAGTTACACACACAGTTACAGACACAGTTACACACACACAGTTACACACACAGTTACAGACACAGTTACACACACACAGTTACACCCACATTTACACACACACAGTTACAGACACAGTTACACACACACAGTCACACACACAGTTACACACACACAGTTACACACACAGTTACAGACACAGTTACACACACACAGTTACACCCACATTTACACACACACAGTTACAGACACAGTTACACACACACAGTTACACACACACAGTTACAGACACAGTTACACACACACAGTTAGAGACACACAGTTACACACACACAGTTACAGACACACAGTTACACACACAGTTACACACACACAGTTACACACACACAGTTACACATACACAGTTACACTCACACAGTTACACACACACAGTTACAGACACAGTTACACACACACACACACAGTTACAGACACACAGTTACAGACACAGTTACACACACACAGTTACAGACACAGTTGCACACACAGAATTACACACACACAGTTACTGACACAGTTACACGCACACAGTTACACACACAGAGTTACAGACACAGTTACAGACACTCAGTCACACACACACAGTTACACACACACACATACACACACACAGATACACACAGTTACACACACACAGTTACACACACACAGATACACACACAATTACACACACGCAGATACACAGACACAGTTACACTCTCACATTTACACACACACAGATACACACACACAGTTACAGACACACAGTTACAGACACAGTTACACACACACAGTTACAGACACACAGTTACAGACACACAGATACACACACAGTTACAGACACAGTTACACACACACAGTTACAGACACACAGTTACAGACACACAGATACACACACAGTTACAGACACACAGTTAAAGACACAGTTGCACACACACAGTTACAGACACACAGATACACACACAGTTACAGACACACAGTTACAGACACAGTTACACACACACACAGTTACAGACACACAGATACACACAGTTACAGACACACAGTTACAGACACAGTTACACGCACTCAGTCACACACACACAGTTACACACACAGTTACACACACAGTCACACACACAGTTACACACACACAGTTACACACACAGTTACAGACACAGTTACAGACACACAGTTACACACACAGTTACACACACAGTTACACACACAGTTACACACGCACAGTTACACCCACATTTACACACACACAGTTACAGACACAGTTACACACACACAGTTACACCCACATTTACACACACACAGTTACAGACACAGTTACACACACACAGTCACACACACAGTTACACACACACAGTTACACGCACAGTTACACACACAGTTACAGACACAGTTACACACACACAGTTACACCCACATTTACACACACACAGTTACAGACACAGTTACACACACACAGTTACACACACACAGTTACATATGGGCACAATGTCGATCACACACTCTTACAGTTTCCTGCCATGCTCTCCGCCCTCCCTTTCTCTCTGTGACGGGCAGTCTCTCTGGTGCCCATACAGTTTTAGAACAAAACGGACTGAACGGAGCACTCGACATTAAGAGCCTCCAAGGATAACAGAGATTTGAGATAAAACCACCTCGAGGGGATGTGCTTGAGGAAACGTGGCACAGACTGCCTTCCTCTGATGAGGCTATTCCAGAGTTCTGTGCTGAGCTGTACAATAACTTTCAATCTGATTCATTCATACACTTGGCACATTGAGTGGGTCACTGAGTGTTTCCTGCCGATCGAGTCGAGATTGGCCCTGACGCTCTGATACCTTACACTCCACACATGTCCATACACACACACACTTACACTTACACTTGTACATATACACAGACATACAGACACACTCATACCGGCACAGACACTCACATAGCTCAGGTGTACATCAATTGTTGGGCTGAGAGTTCTGTGTTACAGCGCTAGGCTGGGCTGAGCTGTGCTGGGCTGGACTGGGGTAGGCTGGAGTGAGCTGTGCTGGGCTGGGCTGGGGTGGGCTGGGCTCAACTGGGCTAGACTGGGGTGGGCTGGGCTGAGCTGTGCTGGGCTGGGCTGGGCTGGGCTGTGGTGGGCTGGAGTGAGCTATGCTGGGCTGGGCTGGGCTATACTGAGGTGGGCTGGGCTGAGCTGAGCTGTGCTTGGCTAGACTGGACTGGGCTGGGCTGGATTGAGTAATACTGGGCTGGGCTGGGCTAGACTGGGGTGGGCTGGGCTGAGCTATGCTGGGCTGGGCTATACTGGGGTGAGCTGGACTGGGCTGGGGTGAGCTGGACTGGGCTGGGCTAAGCTGGACTAGACTGGGATGAGCTGAGCTGAGCTGGGGTGGGCTGTGCTGGGCTGGGCTGGAGTGAGTAATACTGGGCTGGGCTGAGCTATGCTGGGCTGGGCTAGACTGGGGTGGGCTGGGCTGAGCTGAGCTGTGCTGGGCTGGGCTGGACTGGGGTGAGCTGGACTAGACTGGAATGAGCTGAGCTGAGCTGGGGTGAGCTGGACATGACTGGGGTGAGCTGGACTAGACTGGGATGAGCTGAGCTGAGCTGGGGTGAGCTGGACTGGACTGGGGTGAGCTGGACTGGGCTGGGTTAAGCTGGACTAGACTGGGATGAGCTGAGCTGAGCTGAGCTGGGGTGGGCTGTGCTGGGCTGAATAAAAATCCAGGCCTGGCACAGACCTAAAATATGCAGCTCACGAGCTGGAACTACAGGAAGCACCAACAACTGCAGCGGGACAGTTCAGCCACACAAACCAAAAGAATCGAAAAGACTGGGACGCTTCAAAGACAGCTGAGCGGCCAGAGTCCCGGAGAAGAGGAAGTCAGATCGCAGGCGAGTCAGTTGGCGCTGAACCAGGGATGCAGGACGGGAGATATCAACACCGGAAAGAACATCCCAAGGGCAGGGGGCAGGCGGGGGTAGTCCCCCTCCCAGCACGCCATTAGCTCCACCGGGAAAACCTCTTCAGTAACGGTCTTGGTCGACAGGAGCTTCCTCAGTGGAAGTAAGGCAACCTTGCTGTCTGATTGTCACTGACCCTTCCCTGGAAGGAGACAGAAGGGAGAAAAACAGGAGAAACTCTTTCCACTGGCAGGAGGGTCGGTAACCACAGAACACAGATTTAAAATAATCGGCAATAGAACCAGAGGGGACATGAGGGGGGAAAAAATTCACGCAGCAGTTGTTGTGATCTGGAATGCACTGAAAGGGCGGTGGAAACAGATTCAATCGGAACTTTGAAAAGGGAATTGGATAAATACTTGAAAAGGAAGAAAAATGCAGGGCTATGGGGAAAGAGCAGGGGTGGGGTAGGGCTAATTGGAGCGCTTTCACAGAGCCGGCACAGGCACGATGGGCCGAATGGCCTCCTTCTGTTGGGTATGATTCTATGACGAGAAGGAAGGGATAGGTCATTCGGAGAGCCAAGAGTAACGAGGTAGCAAAGGAACATTGCAGGCTCCTGCTCTCTCTCTCGGTGCTCCCTCTGACCGAGATGTACAACAACAACAACTTGCACAGTTACACACATTTATATAGCGCCTTTAACGTAGCAAAACGCCCCAAGGTGCTCCACAGGCCTGATTATCAAACAAAATGTGACACCGACCCGCACAAAGAGACATTAGGACAGGCGACCAAAAGCTTGGTCAAAGAGGTAGGTTTTAAGGAGCGTCTGAAAGGAGTAGAGAGAGAGGTGGAGGGGCGGAGAGGTTTAGGCAGGGAATTCCAGAGCTTAGGGCCCAGGCAGCGGAAGTCACGGCCGCCAATGGTGGAGCGATTAAAATCGCGGGATGCGCAAGAGGCCAGAATCAGAGGAGCGCAGAGTAATTTATGTTTCTATCTCCCCGCGCCCCCCTCCTCCCGCCCCAATGCGGAAATGACGCCATCACATTGAAGTCAATGCGATTGAAAATGGGGTGAGACGTATAATGGCCACCTGTTGCCATATCGGCCGCTTTACGCTATCGCCCAAAGTCAAAATGTCCCTACCCTCCCGCCTCCTCCACCGGACCTGTGGAACTCCCTCACGTCCTTCTGCCTCCTTCCCACAACCTTCAGCTCTTTAAAAGCTGCCCGTTCCTTCCTGATTTATCTCACCTTCTCCCAACTCTATCTCACGTGGCAGTGACCCGCACGTTCCAATCTCCAGGTCCCCCCGCTCCCCCTCCACACTGACCCTCCCTAGAAGGGTTTCCATTGGCTTCTTAAAGGGACATTTCTCACTGAAAGTTGTTTGGCAAATCATTTTGTTTTGTTTTGGAGGGATGGAGCCCGAAGAGCCTTGAGTGGTTGTCATTATCGTGATATGAACTCTCAAACACTGGCATCTTATAGTGTGATTTATAGGTTGTTGTATGTGAGAGAGAGAGCTAGAAAGACAGAGACATAGGGAAAGGGATATATAGAGAAACACAGAGAGAGTGAAATACAGAGAGAGACATACAGGAAAGATCGAGAGAGACCAGGAGAAAGAAAGAGAGGCAGAGAGGGCGAAGGAGAGAGAAGAGAGAGAAGGAAAGACACAGAGGCAAGAGAGAATAAAAAATTGGACGAAAGAGAGAAGAGAGAGTGAAAGAAAAAGAGATGAAAGAATGCAAAGGAGAGAAAACAGGGTGAAAGATAAAGAGAGCGAAATAACAGGATGAAAGAGAAAAGAGAGATAATGAAAGAAGGAAAAGAGAGGGAAAAGAAAAATAGGGAATAGAGAGGATGAGAGAGTGTGAAATGAAGAAAGAAAGAAAAAAGAGAAAGAAAAAGAGATTCAAGAGGATGAAAGAAACAAAAAGAAAGGAAAAGGGAAATGAGGGTGAAAGGGAGAAAGAAAGAATGAAAGAAAATTTAAAATAAGGAGACAGAGAAAGGGAGAAAAAAGGAAAGGAGCGAGAGGGAGAGAGAGGGGGAAGCAGTAGAACGTGCTTTCACCAACAAGACTGAGTCACACCTAGTTGCTGCTCGTTTGGTGGAGATTTATGACAAATCATATTTGTGAAAAAGGCAAGCAATGAGCCGTATCCTGCAGCAAAGTGGCCGTCTTCAGGAATTCATTTATCCGGCAGCACCGGTAAAAATAAACTTTGTGCTGTGATAATTTTTCAGCCAGCGAGCCTGTCAGGTCAGTTCGCTCCTGTTTCCTGGTTGGTAGCAGCCAGTCGGAGCTAGATTGTGGCTGGAGGGGACAGACTCGGGGAAATTGTTCAACTGACATTACTTCAGCTGAGCGCATTATAAATCAGAGTACAATACCGCACAGTGTAGCACAGAGCCAGGGACAAATCTGCGGCTGAGTCTTCATAAAGATGCACTTACCAGGGACTTGACACCAAGCCAAGCAAGGTCATAGAATCATAGAGTGATACAGCACAGAAGGAGGCCATTCGGCCCATCGTGCCTGTGCCGGCTCTTTGGTAGAGCAATCCAATTAGTCCCACTCCTCCCCGCTCTTTCCCCTTAGCCATGCAATATTTTTTTCCCTTCAAGTATTTATCCAATTCTCTTTTGAAAGTTACTATTGAATCTGCTTCCACCACCCTTTCAGGGAGTGCGTTCCAGATCACAACAACTCGCTGTGTAAAGAAATACTTTCTCACGTCCCCTCTGGTTCTTTTGCCAATCACCTTAAATCTGTGTCCTCTGGTTGCCAACCCTTCTGCCACTGGAAACAGTTTCTCTCTATCTACTCGATCAAAACCATTCATAATTTTGAACACCTCTATCAAATCTCCTCTTAACCTTCTCTGCTCTAAGGAGAACAACCCCAGCTTCTCCCATCTATCCACGTAACTGAAGTCCCTCATCCCTGGTACCACTGCAGTAAATCTCTTCTGCACCCTCTCTAAGGTCTTGACATCCTAAAGTGTGGAGCCCAGAATTGGACACAATGCTCCAGATGAGGGCTAACCAGTGTTCTTTTTTAAGGTTTAGCATAACTTCCTTGCTTTTGTACTCTATTCCTCTATCAATAAAGCCAAGGATCCTGTATGCTTTCTCAATCTGTCCTGCCCCCTTCAGAGATTTATGTACACACACCCCCAGGTCTCTCTGTTCCTGCACCCCCTTTAAAATTGTACCATTTAGTTTATATTGCCTTTCCTCATTCTTCCTACCAAAATGCATCACTTCACACTTCTCTGTGTTAAATTTCATCTGCCATGTGTCTGCCCATTTCACCAGCCTGTCTATGTCCTCCTGAAGTCTACTACTATCCGGTCTTTCTGCTCTGTGCAACTTAACAAAGATAGGCTCCAATTGGTGAGATCATAGAATCATAGACTCATAGAATAGTACAACACAGGAGACCATTCGGCCCATCGAGTCTGCGCCGGCTCTTTCGAAGAGAGTTAGTCCCACTCCCCCGCTCTTTCCCCATAGCTCTGCAATGTTTTCTCCTTCGAGTATTTATCCAATTCCCTTTTGAAGGCTACTATTGAATCTGTATCCACCGCCCTATCAGGCAGCGCATTCCAAATCCTAACCACTCGTTGCGAGATGTGACAAGTGGCGTTCTTCAAGTAGGGCCCCAGCACTTCTCCATATTTATCAATGACTAGGATGAAGGAATAGAGAGCTGTGTATCCAGTTTGCAGATCGACACTAAGTTGGGAGTCACAGTAAGTTGTGCAGATGGGAGCAGAAGGTTACCAAGGGACGTAGACAGATTAAGTGAGTGGGCAAAACTGTGGCAGATGGAGTTCAATGTGGGGAAGTGTGTGGTCATCCACTCTGGATCCAAGAAAGGCAAATCAGAATATTTTCTAAAATGGTGAGAGACTGGGAACTGTGAAGGAGCCAAGAGAGTTAAGGGTCCATGTACACAAATCACTTAAAGCTAGTGTCTAGGGGTACAAGAAGCAAACAAAAAGGCGAATGGAATAAAAACGGAAAATGCTGGGAACACTCAGCGGGTCAGGCAGCATCTGTGGCGAGAGAGAGAAACAGAGTCAACGTTTCAGGTCGATGACCTTTCGTCAGAACTGGAAAAAGTTAGAGAACTTTTTGTGGCGATGGAGTTTAGCGTGGGCAAGTGTGAGGTCATCCACTTTGGACCCAGGAAAGATAAATCAGAATATTTTCTAAATGGGCAGAAACTAAGAACTGTAGAGAAGCAAAGAGATTTTGGTGTCCAAATACATAAATCATGTAAACTGATTGACAGGTACAGAATGTAATCAAAAAGGCTAATGAAGTGTTGGCCTTTATCTCAAAGGGGGCTGGAATACAAAGGGGAGGAAGCGATGCTTCAGTTGTATAGTGCTCTGGTCTGACCCCCTATCTGGAGCACTGGGTTCAGTTCTGGGCACCGCACCTCAGGAAGGATATAGTGGCCTTGGAGGGGGAGCAGCGCAGATTCACCAGAATGAGGATAATCTGATGAGAGGGAAGTCTTATGATTACAAGCAGTCACATTTGGCCAAAGATTCAGGCGCCCAGAAGCTTTGGATTGTAACAAGACCCCCCCCACCATTTGGGTAAAAAACGTACCAACAAACTAGGTGCTGAGATATGTGCAGTTGTATTAAAGAAATGGGGGTGAGTATTGAGAAATGAGGAGGAGTTGCATGCTGTGTGTCTCTATTTGCTGCCTGCACATTAAAGAAATGCAAAACATAATAGGCCACTATAGCCTCAGGCAAGTGCCAAAAGATACGAACTCATTAATTATGGCTGGTGTTGTTGCAAATTATATGATTTGAATAATTGAAAGCTTTATTGTCCCCTTTGTCGTGTAACAGAGTTAATCTATTTGGTGTTGTCACGGGAACTGTCAATAGCAGCTGGGAGTGAAATCACAATGGAGGCCTCTCAAACGGAAATCACTTCCAGGTCAGAGGTTAATGAATGATTATTTCGTCGAGCTTAGAACTATGGGGTGTTTGTCCACAGGGAGAGAGACAGACAGAGACACGCAGAGAGGCAACGATTCCCCTGTGACATGTTTTATGAAGTCAAGGACCAGACAGCTTTATCTGCACATAATTGCAAACATTATCTGAGGTAATTAACCCTCCCTGCAGTGAATATTACTTTGATAAGAAATTCACTGAACAAATGGCCCGGGAGGTGATGATATCATCACAGCACCATCTTGTCTTGAAGGAAACATGATCCACTGAAGGGACAAGTATTGCAGATGGTCATAGAAACATAGGAACAGGAGGAGGCCATTCAGCCCCTCGAGCCTGTTCCATCATTCAATTAGATCAGGGCTGATCTGCATCTCAACTCCATTTACCCACCTTAGCTCCATATCCCTTCACACCCCTTACCCAACAAAAATCTATCGACCTCAGTCTTGAAAGCTCCAATTGTCCCACAGCATCCACAGCCTTTAAGGAGAGACAGCTCCAGATTTCCACTACCCTTTGTGTGCTTCCTGATTTCACTCCTGAATGGCCTGGCTCTAATTTTAAGGTTATATCCTCTTGTTCTAGATTCCCCACCAGGGAAATAGGTTCTCTGTATCTACCCTAATGAATCCTTTAATCATTCCGATCACCTTGATTAGATCACCCCTCAACCTTCATTACTTCATTGGCTGTAAAGCGCTTTGGGATATCCTGAGGTCGTGAAAGGCGCTATATGAATGCAAGTCTTTCTTTCATAGAATCATAAAAAATTACGGCACAGAAGGAGGCCATTCGGCCCATCGTATCTGTGCCGGCCGAGAAAGAGCCATCCAGCCTAATCCCACTTTCCAGCTCTTGGTCCGTAGCCCTGTAGGTTACGGCACTTCAAGTGCATATCCAAGTACTTTTTAAATGTGATGAGGGTTTCTGCCTCTACCACCCTTTCAGGCAGTGAGTTCTAGACCCCCACCACCCTCTGGGTGAAGAAAGTTCTCCTCAACTCCCCTCTAATCCTTCTACTAATTACTTTAAATCTATGCCCCCTGGTTATTGACCTCTCTTATAAGGGAAATAGATCCTTCCTATCCACTCTATCTAGGCCCCTCATAATTTTATACACCCCACCTGCCATGGACTCCCCTTACGACCTCGCTCACCATCCAAGCTGACCGATCTTGCTGTCCCACCCCCAATCCCCCCGCCCCACCCCCGGGGACTGTTGAGCTGCCTCTGGGGCCACGATAGACATCCCCAGCTCAAATGAGGCCGGCGGACCAATTTTCCTCGGCCCTGCTACCAGACTCATTAGGCGCCTGCAGAGGCTTCTTCAGAGGGTATCTAGAGATTGCTTTGGCATGTTGACCAGAGACAGGTAGCCCAGACCAGGTAGGGACGGCCGGTTCCTTTCCCTGAAGGATATTTACCCTGTATACAGTAGCGTTGAGATTATAGGAACTTGTTATGATCTGGAACGCGCTGCCTGAAAGGGTGGTGGAAGCAGATTCAATAGGAACTTTCAAAAGAGAATTGAATAAATACTTGAAGGGAAAAAATTTACAGGGCTATAGGGGAAATATAGGCAAATGTGAGGTCATCCACCTTGGACCTAAAAAGGATAGAACAGGGTACTTTTTAAATGGTGAAAGGCTAAAAACAGTGGAGGTTCAAAGAGACTTGGGGGTCCAGGAACATAGATCATTAAAATGTCTCTTCCGCAAACGGCAATGGATGCTACATCAATTGTTAATTTTAAATCTGAGATTGATAGCTTTCTGTTAACCAAAGGTATTAAGGGATATGGGCCAAAGGCGGATATATGGAGTTAGGTCGCAGATCAGCCATGATCTTGTTGAATGGCGGAACAGGCTCGAGGGGCTAAATAGCCTCCTCCTGTTCCTATGAAAGAGCAGGGGAGCGGGATTAATTGGATCGCTCTACCATTGAGCTGGCACAGGCACAATGGGCCAAATGGCCTCCTTCTGTGCTGTATCATTCTACGAATCTATGGTCGGAGATCTTGGGTTGCATGTGTAGGGTAAGGGCTGATTCTGCCATCAGAGGCACCTACTGAACGGCACCGATTGGGAAATCACCAACTCTCAACCTAATCTTAATGGATCGGAGTTCGCGGTCATGGAATCAGCACAATTGGCTACACCGGGAGCATCACAAGAAGGACAAAAACAATGGTAAAGGTGAGGAGTGCTTTCACCATATCTGAGAAGGTTACGAAGCCACCTGATAGAAGTCTTCAAGATTATGAAGCGTTACGATGTTGTTGTTTTTGTATTTTCACGCGCCTCCCTTGGAGAACGGAGTAAACTAGTAGTCTGATTGGCAGGCTGATTAACAGTCTGAGAGGGCGGCGTATTTGTTGTTTCCGTATCTTCGCGTTCTTCCCTTGGAGAACGGAGTGAAGTAGTGGAAGGATTTGTGGGCTGATTAACCGTCTGACAGGCCACAACATGAACGACCCTTCCATGGCTGTAGCCATCTTTACGCCAGAATCATAGAAAGTTACAGCACGGAAGGAGGCCATTTCGGCCCATCGTGTCTGCGCCGGCCAACAAAGAGCTATCCAGCCTAACCACACTTCCCAGCTCTTGGTCCAGAGCCCTGCAGGTTAGAGCATCCCAAGTGCACATCCAAGTACTTTTTAAATGTGGTTAGGGTTTCTGCCTCTACCACCCTTTCAGGCAGTGAGTTCCAGATCCCCACAACCCTCTGGGTGAAGAAATTTCCCCTCAAATCCCCTCTAAACCTTCCCACAATAACTTTAAATCTGTGCCCCCTGGTTTTTGACCCCTCTGCTGAGGGAAATAGGTCCTTCCTATCCACTTTATCTTTGCCCCTCATAATTTTATACACCTCAATAAGGTCTCCCCTCAGCCTCCTCTGTTCCAAGGAAAACAGACCCAGCCTATCCAGTCTTTCCTCATAGCTAAGATTCTCTACTCCTGGCAACATCCTTGTAAATCTCCTCTGTACCCTCTCTAGTGCAATCACATCTTTCCTGTAATGTGGTGACCAGAACTGCACGCAGTACTCTAGCTCAGGCCTAACTAGTGTTTTATACAGTTGAAGCATAATCCCCCTGCTCTTGTATTCTATGCCACGACTAATAAAGGCAAGTATTCCGTATGCCTTCTTAACCACCTTATCTACCTGGCCTGCTACCTTCAGGGATCTGTGGCCATGCCAGCCGATAGAGGGGTCAGTCCCAGCTGGCGGGAGGATTTTATGGGCTCCCACAACCCCTACGACAAGGTAAGGAGGCCACTCACACCCGACCGGACGCGAGTGTCCCGCTGGATGTCAACCCAGAATTCAGAGCCGGACATTCGGTCTCCACTCGCCCGGACTGTCTGGAGCGGGGATCGAACCCTGGACCCTCCTGACTCAGAGGCGGCAATGCTACCACTGAGGCCAAAGGCTCGCTGACAGCGGTATGATAAGGCAAAGAAAGAAGGAAGAATTGCTATTGATGTAGTGACTTTCATATCCTCGACATGTCCCAAATGCAACACAGCCAATGGATTCTTGGTGAAGTGTAGTGACTGGTGTTTCTGTGGGCATCGAGTGACAGATGGCTCTCCCTTGTTCGGGAGACGGTGATGGGAAGGCGCAGATTGAAGCCAGTCACAAAAAGGGGAGCCTGGAAACATTTTCCAAGAGTTTAAAATATAGAATTCCCTCTTACCAATCATTGGTTGGAGCCGTCTTCAAATACTTTTAATGAGGAATGAGATAGTTAGCTTGAAAAAGGTGGAACATTATAGTGGACGGGGAGCGAGCAGGAAAGTGGGAAAAATCCAGGGTCTGCAATTTCCTCAGAGATGCTGTAACTTTGCCGGAAGTGTGGAGGGAAGCTCTCGATCGCGCGGGTAAACGGCAATTCCAACTCCCCGTGCACTACCGGTGAGGTTATGCTGGCGGAGCGAGAACAGCCACGAGGAGGGGGTAACTGAGTGACAGTGTAAGGGGGCTGGATAAACATCAGTAGAGATACAGTCAGTGTGAGGGAGCTGGATTAACATCAGTAGAGATACAGTCAGTAACACAGGGCGCTGGGGGAGAGGGGTTACTGAGTGACAGTGTGAGGGAGCTGGATTAACAACAGTAGAGATACAGTCAGTGACACAGGGTGCTGGGGGAGAGGGGTTACTGAGTGACAGTGTGAGGGAGCTGGATTAACAACAGTAGAGATACAGTCAGTGACACAGGGCGCTGGGGGAGAGGGGTTACTGAGTGACAGTGTGAGGGAGCTAGATTAACGTCAGTAGAGATACAGTCAGTAACACAGGGCGCTGGGGGAGCGGGGTTACTGAGTGACAGTGTGAGGGAGCTGGATTAACATCAGTAGAGATACAGTCAGTGACACAGGGTGCTGGGGGAGAGGGGTTACTGAGTGACAGTGTGAGGGAGCTGGATTAACATCAGTAGAGATACAGTCAGTGACACAGGGCGCTGGGGGAGAGGGGTTACTGAGTGACAGTGTGAGGGAGCTGGATTAACAACAGTAGAGATACAGTCAGTGACACAGGGCGCTGGGGGAGAGGGGTTACTGAGTGACAGTGTGAGGGAGCTGGATTAACATCAGTAGAGATACAGTCAGTAACACAGGGCGCTGGGGGAGAGGGGTTACTGAGTGACAGTGTGAGGGAGCTGGATTAACATCAGTAGAGATACAGTCAGTGACACAGGGCGCTGCAGGAGAGGGGTTACTGAGTGACAGTGTGAGGGAGCTGGATTAACATCAGTAGAGATACAGTCAGTAACACAGGGCGCTGGGGGAGAGGGGTTACTGAGTGACAGTGTGAGGGAGCTGGATTAACATCAGTAGAGATACAGTCAGTAACACAGGGTGCTGGGGAGAGGGGTTACTGAGTGACAGTGTGAGGGATCTTGATCCAGTCACTGGGTACCTGTATTTTAATAAACACAATATCACAAAGAGTTAGAAGAAAGGCCCCAAGGTTCCCAATGTGGATGAGTGTGCTCCTGAACTCCACAGGAGTCCTTCAGTCCTGAGCACCTGGGATAGAGGGAGTTGGAGGCAATGAGGTTACTTCCAACATGGTGAGGATGCAGCGTGGTGACAGAGTAAGGTGGCCTACTTGCCCCCATTCCATACAAATACACGTAAAGAAAGAACTTGCATTTCTATAGCACCTTTCACAACCTCAGGACGTCCCAAAGCACTTTACAGTCAATGAAGTACTTTTGTAGTTTTGTCACTGTTGTAATGCAGGAAACGCGGCAGCCAATTTGCGCACAGCAAGATCCCACAAACAGCAACGAGACAAATGACCACCATCTGTTTTTTAGTGATGTTGGTCGAGGGATAAATATGGGCCCAGGACACCGGGGAGAACTCCCTTGCTCTTCTTCGAAATATTGGCCGTGGGATCTTTTACGTCCACCTGAGAGGGCAGACGGATAGGGGGCCTCGGTTTAACGTCTCCTCCGAAAGACGGCACCTCCGACTGTGCAGCACTCCCTCGGTGCTACACTGGGAGTGTCGGCCGAGATTATGCGTTTTAGGTCTCTTGGACTCGATCCCACAACCGTCTCACCTCAGAGGCAAGAGTGCTGCCGACTGAGTCACGGCTGACACCTAACTTAGCCTCCCCTCTAAAACAAAAGTCTTCACTGTCAGTAACAGTTGACTGTTTATGTAGTGCGTGTATGTATATATATATATAAATAAATATGCCTAACAGTTTATCTCATTTATTTGAACAGTGACTCTTTAGGCCTTAATACTAGCTCACTCTCCCCTAATAACATACAACAGTGACTAATTAATCCCTCTTCTGCCTCAGGCAAAGAGAAGGATGATGACAAAACAAAACTATTATGCATTAAACTTGAAACCCAGCCAAATATATCTCATTCCTGTAGAAAGATTGTTAACATTACCCACTGATCTTTCATCTGTCTGCTCCTTCTGTTAGCTCCAAGCGTCTCCTCGGCAACCCATAAATCATCTTATAAATAACGGAGAAGGAGTAAGAAAAAAAAAAGGCAAAGCTGAAACTTGTAGTGCTTGGAGTTGTCGTCTTAATCAAACAAATGAAAGCCTCGAATGTGGAAAAGGCCGCTTTATGTTGGACTAATGTTTTCGCTTTGTGCGTGTGCTTCTAGAACCTTCACCGCCTCAAAGGGAGGCCCTGGAAGCTGAGGGAAATGAAAATTAAAAAGAAGAGAACAATTTAGGAAGATTCTGTTAAAGTAAAAAAATTCTCCAGCCTTTTCTCTCTCTCTTTTAAAATTTTTAAATTGATAAACTTAAGCTTGGGTGTGAAGGTCCCATAGATGGTGAGGGAGATGAGGAGACGGTAGGGGACGGGGTGATCGAACACGGAAGGAGTGGGGGGTGGGGGGTGGATTTCGGGCCTCGTTATGCCCATTTTGCGGGTGTTAAACGGGCACAACGAATACCGATTTCGGGGACCAACGTCCCGAAGGACGGCTAAAGCTCATCTGACCCGATATTGGGTCGGGACATTTTCTTCAGGCACCCCCTGCTGGCCATTTAAAGTAGGCACTGGGCCCCTCTCACCTGTGTAAATGAGGCCCCTGAGGCCTTATTTTAGGCTGCTATTTTCCAAATTGGATATCTCAGAGGAATAGGAGCAGGAGACAGGCCTGATCCATTCATAAGAACATAAGAAATAGGAGCAGGAGTCGGCCATTCAGCCCTTCGAGCCTGCTCCGCCATTCAATGAGATCATGGCTGATCTTCTGCCTCAACTCCATTCACCAGCCCTATCTTCATATCCCTTGATGCCTTTACTAGTCAGAAATCTATCGATTTTTGTTCTGAATATACCCAATGACTGAGCCTCCACAGCCCTCTAGGGTAGAGAATTCCAAAGACTCACCACCCTCTGTGTGAAGAAATTTCTTCTCATCTCGGTCCTGAATGGCTTACCCTTTATCCTGAGGCTGTGGCCCCTGGTTCTAGACTCCCCAGCCAAGGGAAACATTCTCCCAGCATCCACCCTATCAAGCCCTGTAATAATTTTGTATGCTTCAATGAGATCCCCTCTCATTCTTCTGAATTCAAGAGAATACAGGCCTAGTTTACTCAATCTCTTCTCATACGACAGTCCCGCCATCCCAGGAATCATTCTCGGGGTTCTTCACTGGTCCCTGCGTCCTATGCAGCGGCTCCACCAATAAGCATGTTTAAAAACAAATGTTGTTGTGGAGCCTGGAGGAGCAGGAGTGCTCCCACCCCCGCTCCCTGATGCCCCACCACCCCCTCCCCGACTTCACAGTATCAGACCCCCTATCTCCCACCACTGTTGCTGCTCCACCTCCCCTCCACGAACTTATCATCGGGGCACAGGGTTGTGGCCCGATATTCATTGTCCTCAAACGTGTGAGCTGACTGTGTAGACGTGACGCCCAATGAATAGGGCCCAAGGCCCAATTTCAGGCCTAAAAGGAATTTCAGCCCCATGATTTAGAATCACAGAAGCATAGAAGATAGGAGCAGGAGTAGGCCATTCGGCCCCTCGAGCCTGCTCCACCATTCAATGTGATCATGGCTGATCATCCAAATTCAGTACCCTGTCCCTGCTTTCTCCCCATATCCCTTGGTCCCTTTAGCCTTAAGAAATATATCCAACTCCTTCTTGAATCTATTTAATGAATTGGGCTCAACTGCCTTCTGTGGTAGAGAATTCCACAGGTTCACCACTCTCTGGGTGAAGAAATTCCTCCTCATTTTTGTCTTAAATGGCTTACCCCTTATCCTTAGACTGTGACCCCTGGTTCTGGACTCCCCGGCCATCGGGAACATCCTTCCTGCATCTAGTCTGTCCAGTCCTGTCAGAATTTTATAAGTTTCAATGAGATCCCCTCTCATTCTTCTAAACTCCAGCGAGTTTTCAACGCCGTGAGAATACAGGGAGGGGCAAGAGCCTGTAGGATAGGGTACTTGGACCTTAGAAGATTAAGCTACTGAACAAGCGGTGTCCCCAAGAGTATCAGAAGTATTTTTCTACAGGCAATGTAAAGAATCTGATTTTTTTATCTGTTCCTGGGATGTGGGCGTCGCTGGCAAGGCCAGCATTTATTGCCCATCCCCAATTGCCCTTGAGAAGGTGGCGGTGAGCCGCTTTCTTGAACCGCTGCAGTCCATGAGAACCACAGTGATTCTTAGTAGCGGCTTGGTGCAACTGAGTAGCTTTTGCTCGGCCATTTCAGAGGGCAGTTACGAGTCAACATTGCTGCGGGTCTTGAGTCATGTATAGGCCAGACCGGGTAAGGACAGCAGATTTCCTTCCCTAAAGGAAAAGCTGGAACCAGATGGGTTTTTACAACAATCTGGTTCTTTCATGGTGCCTGATACTAGCTTTTTATTCCAGATTTTATTAAATTAACTGAATTTAAATTCCTCATCTGCTATGGTGGGATTTAGAACTCATGTCTCCAGATCATTAGTCCAGGCCTCTGGATTACAAGTCCAGTAATATAACGACTGTGCTACCATACTCAGGGTTGGTACAGTCTCCATTCACTTAGTAAACATGGTTTGGGATTTATTAACTCAACATTTATTAGAGTAAATAAAAATTAACTGTTTCTAGTCGCAGAAGGGTCGATAACAATTGGCAATAGAACCAGAGGGGGGAGATGAGGAAATATTTTTTTACGCAGTGAGCTGTTGTGATCTGGAACGCGCTGCCTGAAAGGGCGGAGGAAGCAGATTCAACAGGAACTTTCAAAAGGGAATTGGATAAATACTTGAAGGGGAAGAATTTGCAGGGCTATGGGGAACGAGCAGGGGGGGAGTGGGTCTAATTGGACAGCTCGTTCAGGGAGTTCGGCACAGGCGCGTTGGGCCGAATGGCCTCCTTCTGTGCTGTGCGATTCCATGGAATCAAATTCAGCCCAGACAGGGTGGGGAGGAGAGGCGTTGTAAGGGCAGATCCTCCTCTTTCTGAGCTTGGGTGTGAATTAGGGTTGGACGTTTCATCGCCTCTGCGCGCCTGCCATTGGTCGTCCTGGTGGCACCCCCTGCCTTCCCCAGCCAATTGGGAAGCTGACCCTTTCATTACCTGATTGGATGATTCTTGGCTGTCAGTCAATCGTCCTTCCCTCCACGCCCCCCACCACCCTCCCCCCACCCCTCCAGCCCCAATCTGCGATATTTTTTATAATTAAGTGTTGAACGAAAATAAAAATAAAACACACGCCCCCGCTATGGTTTTTTCTCCCGGATTCTTGCTGGCAGCAGTGAGCGTCCGGGAGATTAATCTTCAATTCCTGGAGACTCCAGGAAAATCCTGGAGTGTTGGCAGCCCGACCTCAGTCCGTGTCCCAGGAGCTGCCCCCTAGAAACCGAACTCGGCCCACGCACGTGGCCGGGAGAGCAGAAACTCCTCAGGAAGCCCTTCACTCAATGTTTTCATCATCAAAGACCGACCGGGACTACAACTAACCAAGGTCATTGTGTACCTGAAGGAAGTAGTTACAATGTTTTTTTTTAAAAAACACAATTTTTTTTGATATAAAAACAACCTTTTCCTCTTCCTAAATACTCTCATTGTTCCTAAACTAGACAATTTATATATATATATATTTCGGGAATTTCTGACTCAAGACGGCAAACGATGCTCATAAAACACAATGTGAACCTATAATCGCTCAAGCTTTACACTGCGTGCAATACTTAAATGATTCATGCAATCATCGAATGTTCGAGCACTGAAACAGGCCACGCCATTCGGGGCCAGTGAATTTCACCACTTAGTTTAATCCCACTCGCTCCCCATACCTTTTAATATCCCACCCAGTCTAATCCCACTCACCCCCTCACTCCCCACACCTTTTAATATCCCACCCAGTCTAATCCCACTCTCCCCCTCACTCCCCACACCCTTTAATATCCCACCCAGTCTAATCCCACTCTCCCACTCACTCCCCACACCCTTTAATATCCCACCCAGTCTAATCCCACTCTCCCCCTCACTCCCCACACCCTTTAATATCCCACCCAGTCTAATCCCACTCTCCCCCTCACTCCCCACACCTTTTAATATCCCACCCAGTCTAATCCCACTCTCCCCCTCACTCCCCGCACCCTTTAATATCCCACCCAGTCTAATCCCACTCTCCCCCTCACTCCCCACACCCTTTAATATCCCACCCAGTCTAATCCCACTCTCCCCCTCACTCCCCGCACCCTTTAATATCCCACCCAGTCTAATCCCACTCTCACCCTCACTCCCCACACCCTTTAATATCCCACCCAGTCTAATCCCACTCTCCCCCTCACTCCCCACACCCTTTAATATCCCATCCAGTCTAATCCCACTCTCCCTCTCACTCCCCACACCCTTTAATATCCCACCCAGTCTAATCCCACTCTCCCACTCACTCCCCACACCCTTTAATATCCCACCCAGTCTAATCCCACTCTCCCCCTCACTCCCCACACCCTTTAATATCCCACCCAGTCTAATCCCACTCTCCCCCTCACTCCCCGCACCCTTTAATATCCCACCCAGTCTAATCCCACTCTCCCCCTCACTTCCCACACCCTTTAATATCCCACCCAGTCTAATCCCACTATCCCAATTTCCCCCATAACCTTTAATATCCCATGGGACAGGGGGTGGCATGGGTAGGGGAAGGGGGTGGGGAAGGGTAGGAGTCGGGTGGGGCAGGGAATGGGGGCAAGGAGCTGGGAAAGAGCTGGGGTGGGGGAGGGGTAGGGACTGGGGAGAGCTTGGGTTGGGGGAGGGGCAGGGACTGGGAGAGCTTGGGGTGGGGGAGGGGCAGGGACTGGGGAGAGCTTGGGGTGGGGGAGGGGCATGGACTGGGGCGAGCTTGGGGTGGGGGAGGGGCAGGGACTAGGGAGGGATGGGGAGGGGCAGGGACTGGGGCGGACAGGGGTGGGGGAGGGGCAGGGACTAGGGCGGACAGGGGTGGGGGAGGGGCAGGGGTTGGGATGGGTAAGGGCGGGGGATGTGGGGAGGGGCAAGCGCAGGTGCAGGATAGGGGGGCGGAGCGCAGGAGGGGCAGGGACTTGGGGAGGGGCAGGGGTGGGGGAGGGGCAGGGACTTGGAAGGGACAGGGGTGGGGGAGGGGCAGGGGCAGGGGCAGGGGCAGGGGTTGGGGTGGGGGACAGGCCAGCAACAGAGGAGCTCCTGGCCCCCTATAGAAATCTGTAAACATAATCTTGATCTGTTTGGTAGAGCAGCCGACAGAACCCTTTTAAAGTCCGCAGGTTAATCTGGTCTACACCTGGAAGAGGTAGGCACCTGGGCTACCCACGGGAAGGCCCCAACCAAAATGGTGGCAGCCGTACCAGGAGCAGGAACAGGGCTGCAGCAACCAATTTCTGCTGGGCGGACACCATGAAAAATGTCAGCACTGTCTTTTGACAGGATGGGCACTTCCCTTCGTGTAACTGGGGTGTGGAAGCATCACGGTTTGGGGTTACTGGACAAGCGACCCAGAGATTAGGGGGTAGACGTTGCATTGCCGGTTCAAATCCCACCAACTGAATTCAAGAAATCTGGTCAGTCATGGGCTGGCATCAGGAAAGAGAGCTTCTGGATTGTTGTGATGTCCTTCAGAGAAAGAAATATGATCTGGACTTCTTGTGACTCATATCGCATGTCCCACACCATGTGGTACCGTTGACCCTTGGGTCAGCGAACCACACCGTCTTGATCTGGATTTCCTTCCCCTGCCATGGGCCCCTGCTCGCCACTCCTACCCTGCCTAGTACCTTCCCTTAAAGAGATTAAATGGGTGGGTAAAGTCCATGATAGGGTAGAGTGTACACAGGCTGTGGGAGGAGATTAAATGGGTGGTTGAGTCCATGATAGGGGAGAGTGTACATGGGCTGTGGAAGGAGATTAAATGGGTGGGTAGAGTCCGTGATAGGACAGAGTGTACATGGGCTGTGGAAGGAGATTAAATGGGTAGTTGAGTCCATGATGGGGGAGAGTGTACATGGGCCGTGGGAGGAGATTAAATGGGTGGGTAGGGTCTGTGATAGGGGAGAGTGTACATGGGCTGTGGAAGGAGATTAAATGGGTGGGTAGAGTCCGTGATAGGACAGAGTGTACATGGGCTGTGGAAGGAGATTAAATGGGTGGTTGAGTCCATGATAGGGGAGAGTGTACATGGGCCGTGGGAGGAGATTAAATGGGTGGGTAGACTCCGTGATAGGGGAGAGTGTACATGGGCTGTGGGAGGAGATTAAATGGGTGGGTAGAGTCCACGATAAGGTAGAGTGTACATGGGCTGTGGGAGGAGATTAAATGGGTGGGTAGAGTCCACGATAAGGTAGAGTGTACATGGGCTGTGGGAGGAGATTAAATGGGTGGGTAGAGTCCACGATAAGGTAGAGTGTACATGGGCTGTGGGAGGAGATTAAATGGGTGGGTAGAGTCCGTGATAGGAGAGAGTGTACATGGGCTGTGGGAGGAGATTAAATGGGTGGGTAGAGTCTGTGATAGGACAGAGTGTACATGGGCTGTGGGAGGAGATTAAATGGGTGAGTAGACTCCGTGATAGGGGAGAGTGTACATGGGCTGTGGAAGGAGATTAAATGGGTGGGTAGAGTTCATGATAGGGGAGAGTGTACATGGGCTGTGGAAGGAGATTAAATGGATGAGTAGACTCCGTGATAGGGGAGAGTGTACATGGGCTGTGAAAGGAGATTAAATGGGTGGGTAGAGTTCATGATAGGGGAGAGTGTACATGGGCTGTGGGAGGAGATTAAATGGGTGGGTAGAGTCTGTGATAGGACAGAGTGTACATGAGCTGTGGGAGGAGATTAAATGGGTGAGTAGACTCCGTGATAGTGGAGAGTGTACATGGGCTGTGGGAGGAGATTAAATGGGTGGGGAGAGTCTGTGATGGGGAGAGTGTACATGGGCTGTGGGAGGAGATTAAATGGGTGGGGAGAGTCTGTGATGGGGAGAGTGTACATGGGCTGTGGGAGGAGATTAAATGGGTGGGTAGAGTCTCTGATGGGGAGAGTGTACATGGGCTGTGGGAGGAGATTAAATGGGTGGGTAGAGTCTGTGATGGGGAGAGTGTACATGGGCTGTGGGAGGAGATTAAATGGGTGGGTAGAGTCTGTGATGGGGAGAGTGTACATGGGCTGTGGGAGGAGATTAAATGGGTGGGTAGAGTCTGTGATGGGGAGAGTGTACATGGGCTGTGGGAGGAGATTAAATGGGTGGGTAGAGTCTGTGATGGGGAGAGTGTACATGGGCTGTGGGAGGAGATTAAATGGGTGGGTAGAGTCTGTGATAGGGGAGAGTGTACATGGGCTGTGGGAGGAGATTAAATGGGTGGGTAGAGTCTGTGATGGGGAGAGTGTACATGGGCTGTGGGAGGAGATTAAATGGGTGGGTAGAGTCTGTGATAGGGGAGAGTGTACATGGGCTGTGGGAGGAGATTAAATGGGTGGGTAGAGTCTGTGATAGGGGAGAGTGTACATGGGCTGTGGGAGGAGATTAAATGGGTGGGTAGAGTCCATGATAGGGTTTTCTAACTCTCCCAGTCGAGCATTCAACTGTGTTTTGAACTCCACCTAAAATCTGTCCCTTTCTACTCGACTCCCTGGCAGATTGTTTTTGATGTTAATCACACTTCATGTTATGAAGTTCCTTCCACAATCTGATCTAAATTTATTTTTCAGTGGTTTATATTAACAACCTTCAGTTCTACTCCTCTGCCTTATTTTAAAGGAGCATGTACTATAGTCTGTGGTTCTGGTGCTGGTCGAGTAACACTGAGGGCCTGAAGTCAGTTCTCACCACGACAAGTGGAACTGATTTCAATAAATCTGGGAATTTGGTGAGCTCACACCAGAATAGGAATAACCATAGAAACTGCCGGAAAAACCCAACGGGTTCAAATAATGTCCTTCAGAAGTTTTGCCTCCTGTACCCAAGTCCAGGTCAGTAATATATATCAAAAAGAGCTGTGGTCCTAATACCGACCCCGGGGGAACATCACTGTATGTTTCCCTCCAATCACCACTACTCTCTGCTTTCGGTCTCCAATTCCGTATCCACGCTGCCACTGTCCCTTTAATCCGATGACTTCAATTTTGTTAGCAAGTCTATTATGATATCATAATCTTAAAGTTAGAGCTAGGCCGTTCAGGAGTGACATCAGGAAGCACTCCTTTACATAAAGTTTAGTAGAAATCTGGAAGTCTCTCGCCCAAAAGGCTATGGATGCTTTTCTTTATTATTTGTTCCTGGGATGTGGGCGTCGCTGGCAAAGCCAGCTTCTTTTGCTCATTCCTAATTGCCCGTGAGAAGGTGGTGGTGAGCCGCCTTCTTGAACCGCTGCGGTCCGTGTGGTGAAGGTACTCCCACAGTGCTGTTAGGGAGGGAGTTCCAGGATTTTGACCCAGCGACGATGAAGGAACGGCTGATATATCTCCAAGTCAGGATGGTGTGTGACTTAGAGGGGAACTTGCAGGTGGTGGTGTTCCCATGCGCCTGCTGCCCTTGTCCTTCTAGGTGTAGAGGTCGCGGGTTTGGGAGGTGCTGCCAAAACTGAGGGACAATTGGAGTTTTCTAGACTGAGATCGATAGATTTTTGCTGGGTAAGGGTATCAAGGGATATGGAGCAAAGTAAGTGGAGTTGAGGTGCAGATCGGCCATGATATGATTGAATGGGGGAGGAGGCCCGAGGGGCTGAATGGCTTTCTCCTGTTCCTATTGCTCCTAAAAGCGGAGCAGAGAATAAATAAAGGGAAGTGAAAAGAATGAAGCCGACTCTGCCCATTATTAAAACTGTCTCAGAAAAGTAAACCAGACGGGCCTGCCACTCCCCGAGAACAAAGTGATGGATCTGTTGATCTGAACTCCGTCTAACGGTGAAACCCAATCTGCCCCAGGATTGCTAGGATGTAGAAATGTTATACTGTACAGCAGCTGTGTGACAACGTCAAACCTCCACCATACCAATTTTATACGCATCATCAGCGCGTTCCACAGTCATGGCCGCCGCAGACTTTGAACGCACTGCCCGAGATCTTGTACTAGGGCCATTCATCTCTGCCACTTAGATCTCAGGGAACCGGCTAGGCCTGGGGCCTGGGGCTGGAGCTGAGACTGAGACTGAGGCTGAGGCTGGTGATGGGCCTGGGCCTGGGGCCGAGACTGGGGCCTGGGGCTGGAGCTGAGACTGAGACTGGGGCTGAGGCTGGTCATGGGCCTGGGCCTGGGGCCGAGACTGGGGCCTGGGGCCGGAGCTGAGACTGAGACTGGGGCTGAGGCTGGTCATGGGCCTGGGCCTGGGGCCGAGACTGGGGCCTGGGACTGGAGCTGAGGCCGGAGCCTTGGGCTGGTATTGGGGTTGGCCTGGAGATGGGGCTGAGACTGGGGTTGGGGCCTGGGACTGGGGCTGGAGTTGGGGCCTGGGGCTAAGAATCAGGCTGAGGCTGGAGCTGGAGTTGGGGCCTGGGGCTGGGGCCGAGACTGGGGCCTGGGACTGGTATTGGGGCTGGGCCTGGAGATGGGGCTGAGACTGGGGTCGGGGCCTGGGGCTGGAGTTGGAGCCTGGGGCTGAGGCTGGGGACCTGGGGCCGGGCCTTGGGCTGCGCCTGGGGCTGGAGCTGGGGACTGGAGCTGGACCTGTGATGAGGCTGGAGATGAGGCTGGGACCAGGGCCGAGGCTGAGGCTGTTGCTGGTGCTGGGCCTCAGGCTCGCCTGGGCCTGGGGTTGAGGATGGGCCTGAGGCTGGGGATGACCAGGCTCCTCTAACATTTGGGAAAGCGCAGGAGAGGTGCTGCAATGGTGATGTGGTTTGCGAGGATTGCACCTAAACTAACACAGAGTGATATCAAGTGTTGCGATAGCCCTTGCGAGGAGGAAGAAGGGAAATAAAGAGCAGCGGGTCCCTACTTACTTTACCTGACGAAGGGGCGATCGATAGCTCCGAAAGCTTGTAATTTTAAATAAATCTGTTGGACTATAACCTGGTGTTGTGCGACTTCTCATTTACATTAATAAAGAAAAGACTTGCATTTATACAACATCTTTTACAAGCTCTGGACATCCCAAAGCGTTTTACAGCTAATGAAGTACTTTTTGAAGTGTAGTCACTATTGCAATGTAGGAAACGCGGCAACCAATTTGTGCACAGCAAGCTCCCACAAACATTAATGTGATAATGACCAGATAATCTGTTTTAGTGATGTTAGTTGAGGGATAAATATTGGGCCAGGACAGTGTAGGGAGAACTCCCCAGCTCTTCTTCGAAATAGTGTCATGGAATCTTTTACACCCACCTGAGAGAGCAGACGGGGCCTCGGTTTAATGTCTCATCTGGAAGACGGTACCTCTGACAGTGCAGCACTCCCTCAGTATTGCACTGGAGTGTCAGCCTGGATTTTTATGTTCAAGTCTCTGGACTGGCACTTAAACCCATGACCTACTGACTCAGAATTGAGCCACCACTTGTACTGGGGACATTCATCTCTGACACTTAGATCTCAGGGAACTGGCTGGGCCTGGGTCTGGGGTTGGGGCCTGGGCCTGGGGTTGGGGCCTGGGGCTGGGAGCTGAAGCTGAGACTGAGACCGGGGCTGAGGCTGGTCATGGGCCAGGGCCTGGGTTGTTTTCGCCCGGCGATGCTTCAGGGGGCGGAAATGAATTTCGGGTCCGGGGCGCTACCGGGGCAATGCGCGGCTGGATGACATCACGATTTCCGGCCGCAGGCGGGTGTGGTGATAAGTGTTACCGCCGTCACAAACCGGCAGGTGAATTTCGCGGGCAGCGGTAACATCGCCGCGACCTGGCGGTAAGACGTTAGCCCCCATTATCGCCCCCCAGAGGTGATAACAGGAGGCGCTAAGACACCGAATCTCTAGCCCAATAATGTGTTTCAGGTACCACAGGGCACTGATGAGAGCCTTTCTGAGATATTCTGTTCAGTTCTGGTCACCTAATCATGAGAGGTAAGACTAGCCTTGAGAGGGGACAGACAGAGAGGAGCAAGAATGATCCTGGGCATCAGGAAAGGGCCTGTGGCCTTTGGAGAGTTGTTGAACTCCCTCCTGCCCATGATCAGAGTGGTCAGGGTGCACAACATTCAACCTGTCCCCAAACGAGCCTGGTGGTGTTAACATCCTTTTAGCTGAAAAGAGCCCGTCACCTCTCTGTGTGTCATCTGTGGCTCAGTGGGTCACCCTCTTGCTTTCTGAGCCAGAAGGTTGTGGGTTCAAGTCTCGATCCAGAGACTTGAGTATAAAATCCAGGCTGACACTCCCAGAGCAGTACAGAGGGAGGTCAGAGGTGCTGTCCTTCGGATGAGACGTTAATCTGAGGTCCCCACGGGCTGCCCTCTCAGGTGGATGTAAAAATCCCATGGCGCTATTTTGAAGAGCAGGGGAGTTCTCTCCGGTGTCCTGGCCAATATTTATCCCTCAACCAACATCCCAAAAATAAACAGATTATCTGGTCATTATCACATTAACTTTTGTGGGAGCTTGCTGTGCGCAAATTGGCTGCCGCTTTTCCTACATTACAACAGTGACTACACTTCAAAAGTACCTCATTGGCTGTAAAGTGCTTTGGGATGTCCTGAGGTTGTGAAAGGCGCTATAGAAATGTCTGTCTGTCTCCCACTTCAGACTGACAGCTGCACATGAGATGAATAATACTGCGTCTGAGACAGAATTGCCCTCACTGGGGCTGGAGTATTGCCTCTCAGTTAGGAACATGGGAACAGGAGGAGGCCATTCAACCCCTCGAGCCTGTTCCGCCATTCAATGAGATCATGGTTGATCTGCGACCTAACTCCATATACCTGCCTTTGGCCCATATACCTTAATACCTTTGGTTAACAGAAAGCTATCAATCTCAGATTTAAAATTAACAATTGACCCAGCATCAATTGCCGTTTGCAGAAGAGAGTTCCAAACTTCTACCACCCTTTGTGTGTAGAAGTGTTTCCTAATTTCACTCCTGAAAGGTCTGGCTCTAATTTTTAGACTATGCCTCCTAGTCCTAGAATCCCCAACCAGCAGAAATAGTTTCTCGAAATCTACCCTATCTGTTCCCCTTAATATCTTGAAAACTTCGATCAGATCAACCCTTAACCTTCTAAATTCTAGGGAATACAACCCTAATTTGTGTAATCTCATCTCGTAACTTAACCCTTGAGGTCCGGGTATCATTCTGGTAAACCTACGCTGCACTCCCTCCAAGGCCAGTATGTCCTTCCCAAGGTGTGGTGCCCAGAACTGCTCACAGTGCTCCAGGTGTGGTCTAACCAGGATTTTGTACAGCTGCAGCATAACTTCTCCCCCCTTGTATTCTAGTCCTCTATATATAAAGGCCAGCATCCCATTAGCCTTTTTGATTATTTTCTGTACCTGTTCATGACATGTTAATGATCTATGTACCTGGACCCCCAAGTCTCTTTGGACCTCCACTGTTTTTAGCCTTTCACCATTTAGAAAGTACCCAAAGAAAGAAAGTACTCTTTGTCACTCTCTTTTTCTTTCTCTCTTTCCCTCTCTCTTATCCTCTCTCTCACCTCCTTCTCTCTCTCTCTCTCCTCCACTTAACTTTTCCTCTCTCTTAATCTCTTTGCATCTCTGTCACTTTAGCGTGCTCTTGCTCTCTTCCCCTCTCTCTTTTTCTCTCTCTCCTACATCTGAGCTGGTTTAGCGAGGCATGTTGTATTGCGTTTTGGGAGGCGCTGCTGATCTCCCACTTGGTGTTGGGAGCTGATGCATTGCTGGGCTGACCTTCATCGCCAAGAATATTGTGGCTGGGTGAAGTGAGCAAAGCCGCAAAAAAATGCTGAGCCAGAAAACCAGCGGCAGCATTTTCAAAATGTGAAATCGGTGCAGAGCATGTCCGCATGGATTAACTCAGCACCTGAGCCGTGTGATTCTGGCAGAGATAGAGGATGCTTCTCTCGCTCTCCCTCTCTCCACCTCGCATCCTCTCTCTATCAACCAGCCCATGGCTGCAATCTGAGGTTCTCCAAATGCTCTGTGACTGTCTTTATTTTTTTACGTTCCAGCCTGTTCCTCCAGAGCTACCTCACGCTGCCCCCCCAACACCCACCCCCCGCCCCGCCCTCCCGCTGCCCCTCCCCCCCACAACACCCACCCCCCGCCCCGCCATCCCGCTGCCCCCTCCCCCCACAACACCCACCCCCCGCCCCGCCCTCCCCCCCAACACCCACCCCCCCGCCCCGCCCTCCCGCTGCCCCCCTCCCCCCCCAACACCCACCCCCCGCCACACCCTCCTGCTGCCCCCTCCCCCCAACACCCACCCCCCCCCACTGCCCCCTCCCCCCAACACCCACCCCCCGCCCTGCCCTCCCGCTTCCCCCTCCCCCCAACACCCCCCCCGCTGCCCCAACACCCACCCCCCGCCCCACCCTCCCGCTGCCCCCTCCCCACAACACCCCACCCCCCCGCCCCACCCTCCCACTGCCCCTCACCCCCGACACCCACCCCCCGCCCCACCCTCCTGCTGCCCCCTCCCCCCCCAACACCCACACCCCGCCCCACCCTCCCGCTGCCCCCTCCCCCCAACACCCACCCCCCGCCCCCTACCCCCCAACACCCACCCCCCGCCCCCTCCCCCCCAACACCCACCACCCGCCCCGCCCTCCCGCTGCCCCCTCACCCCCAACACCCACCCCCCGCCCCCCCCCCGCTGCCCCCTCCCCCCCAACACCCACCCCCCCCCGCCCCGCCCTCCCGCTGCCCCTCCCCCCCAACACCCCCCCCCGCCCCGCCCTCCCGCTGCCCCCCTCCCCCCCCAACACCCAGCCCCCGCCCCCTCCCCCCCCCCAACACCCACCCCCCACTCCACCCTCCCGCTGCCCCCTCCCCCCCCCAACACCCACCCCGCCCTCCCGCTGCTTGCTGTGTCCCAGCCAATGTGGTGAATTTCCCTGGGCTATTCCCAGGGTTTTGTACAGCTGCAGCATAACTTCTACCCCCTTGTATTCTAGTCCTCTAGATATAAAGGCCAGCATCCCATTAGCCTTTTTGATTATTTTCAGTACCTGTTCATGACATTTTAATGATCCGTGTACCTGGATCCCCAAGTCTCTGTGGACCTCCACTTTAGCTTTTCACCATTTAGAAAGCACCCAAAGAAAGAAAGTATGACGGGCAGCTATTCTGGGGTTTTCCATCAGAGTTACGGCGAAGGAATGGGAGAAACCCCGAGACATATCTCATGGCCAGGTCTCAGACGTGGTTCAGTGTGTGGCGCTCTCGCCTCTGTGTCAAACGGTCATGGGTTCAAGCCCAGTCCAGAGACTTGAGCACAATATCCAGGCTGACACAACCAGTGCAGTGATGAGGGAGCGCTGTACTGTCGGAGGTGCCGTCTTTTGGACGAGATGCTAAATAGAGGCCCCGTCTGCCCTCTCAGCTGGACGTAAAACATCCCATGGCACGATGTTGTACCTACCCTGGGAGTGTTTGATGGACAGTGTAGAGGGAGCTTTACTCTGTATCTAACCCGTGCTGTACCTGCCCTGGGAGTGTTTGATGGGACAGTGTAGTGGGAGCTTTAGTCTGTATCTAACCCGTGCTGTACCTGCCCTGGGAGTGTTTGATGGGACAGTGTAGAGGGAGCTTTACTCTGTATCTAACCCGTGCTGTACTTGCCCTGGGAGTGTTTGATGGACAGTGTCAAGGGAGCTTTACTCTGTATCTAACCCGTGCTGTACCTGCCCTGGGAGTGTTTGATGGGACAGTGTAGAGGGAGCTTCACTCTGTATCTAACCCGTGCTGTACCTGCCCTGGGAGTGTTTGATGGGACAGTGTAGAGGGAGCTTTACTCTGTATCTAACCCGTGCTGTACCTGCCCAGGGAGTGTTTGATGGGACAGTGTAGAGGGAGCTTTACTCTGTATCTAACCCGTGCTGTACCTGCCCTTGGAGTGTTTGATGGGACAGTGTAGAGGGAGCTTTACTCTGTATCTAACCCGTGCTGTACCTGCCCTGGGAGTGTTTGATGGGACAGTGTAGAGGGAGCTTTACTCTGTATCTAACCCGTGCTGTACCTGCCCCGGGAGTGTTTGATGGGACAGTGTAGAGGGAGCTTTACTCTGTATCTAACCCGTGCTGTACCTGCCCTGGGAGTGTTTGATGGGACAGTGTAGAGGGAGCTTTACTCTGTATCTAACCCGTGCTGTACCTGCCCTGGGAGTGTTTGATGGGACAGTGTAGAGGGAGCTTCACTCTGTATCTAACCCGTGCTGTACCTGAGCTGGGATTTTGTTCCTGAGTGTTAAAAGTGGGAGTGTGTCCCATTCTTCTGCAGTGCGGAACTCCCACAAGCGCGAAAATGAATGAAAGCTCATTTTAATTTCTCGGCAAGGGATGGAAGCCTGATACAGAAAATTAAATAACGGGCGCTCTCGGTTAAAATGTCAGCCAATTATCCGGTGACCTGCCGACTGTCACAGATGACGCCTTGGCTCCGCTCCATCCTCCGCGGTGCCGATGACAGTTTTGCGCGTGTTCCTCTTGTTTCCGAAGGGCAGCAGCTCCCAATTTATACTTAGCTTCCCGTGCCGGCATCTGGGCTTTGAATCTAATGGAAAGAATTCCGGAAGATATGCAAGCTGGCTCATCGCAATGAAAACCGAGTCCGCCCCCCCTCCCCCTCCCCCCCACTCCCCCCCTCGTCCTCCCCGCCCCCAGCCCACTCTCCATTAATCACTATCTGTGCCGCGTTCAGGAGCTGAAAACAGGCGACACCACCAGCTGGAGGAAGGAGTGGCTGAAAGTTCGCAAAACATTTTTTGTTGTAGCAGAGGAGACGTACAGGGCTCTGGGGGGGGGTTAGGGGGGTGGGGACGTGGGAGGCGGGGGTTGTCGCTGTGGGGGCCGGATTAGTTTTGGACCGTTCTAGCAAAGTCGGCACAGACACGATGGGTCAAATGGCCTCTTCCTGTGCTGTAAAGTTCTACGAGATACAGGCCCCCCTGACACATAAGAAGAACATAAGAAATAGGAGCAGGAATAGGCCACTTGGCCCCTCGAGCCTGCTCCGCCATTCAATAAGATCATGGCTGATCGAGGGCTCAAAGCCACTTCCCTGCCCGCTCCCCATAACCCTTCACTCCCTTATCTTGCAAAAATCTGTCTATCTCCACTTTAAATGTATTTAATGACCCAGCCTCCACGGCTCTCTGAGGCAGAGAATTCCACAGATTTATGACCCTCTGAGAGAAGAAATTCCTCCTCATCTCAGTTCTAAAAGGGCGACCCTTTATTCTGAAACTATGCCCCCGAGTTCTAGATTTCCCCACGAGGGGAAACATCTTCTCTGCATCTACCTTGTCGAGCCCCCTCAGTATCTTACATGTTTCAATAAGATCACCTCTCATTCTTCTAAATTCCAATGAGTATAGGCCAAACCTGCTCAACCCAACCTTTCTTCATAAGTCAACCCCTCATCTCTGGAATTAACCTAGTGAATCGTCTCTGAACTGCCTCCAATGCAAGTATATCCTTCCTTAAATAAGGAGACCAAAACTGTACGCAGTACTCCAGGTGTGGTCTCACCAATGCCCTGTACAGTTGTAGCAGGACTTCCCTGCTTTTATACTCCAACCCCCTTGCAATAAAGGCCAACATTCCATTTGCCTTTTTGATTACTTGCTGTACCTGCATGCTAACTTTTTGTGTTTCATGCACAAGGACCTTTGCGCACATGGTAGCTTCTCACAAACTATTTCACACAGCCATCGGTGGCGGGTCCTTTTGGTCTCCGTACCTGAGGAAGGATATACTTGCCTTAGAGGAGGTGCAACGAAGGTTCACTAGATTGATCCCTGGGATGAGAGGGTTGTCCTATGAGGAGAGATTGTGTAAAATGGACCTATACTCTCTGGAGTTTACAAGAATGAGAGGTGATCTCATTGAAATATACAAAACTCTGAGGGGGATTGACAGGGTAGATGCTGAGAGATTGTTTCCCCCTGGCTGAAGAGTCTAGAACTCGGGGGCATAGTCTCAGGATAAGGGGTCGGCCATTTAAGATTAAGATGAAAATTTTCTTCACTCAGAGGTTTGTGAATATTTGGAATTCTCTACCCCAGAGGGCTCTGCATGCTGAGTCTTTGAGTATATTCAAGGCTGAGATCGATAGATTTTTGGACTCTCGGGGAATCAAGGGATATGGGGATCGGGTGGGAAAGTGGAGTTGAGGTCAAAGATCAGCCATGATCTTATTGAATGGCGGGGCAGGCTCGAGGGGCTGTATGGCCGACTCCTGCTCCTAATTCTTATGTTCTGATCTTATTCCACAGTCGGGGCATCACCACTTCAGTCTCTTTCGCCATTCGATGTAACCTGGAAGTTTTCTCTCCTCTAACCAAGTTCAAGTTGGTCTCTCTTCCCCCCTCCTAGTCCCTCAGTTCATGCTAATACGCAGCGAGTTGTTGTGATCTGGAACGCGCTGCCTGAAAGGGCGGTGGAAGCAGATTCAATAGTAACTTTCAAAAGGGAATTGGATAAATACTTGTAAAGGAAAAAATTTGCATGGCTATGGGGAAAGAGCGGGGGGAGTGGGACTAATTGGATCGCTCTTTCAAAGAGCCAGCACAGGCACGATGGGTCGAATAGCCTCTTGCTGTGCTGTATCATTCTATGATTCTTCACGTCCCGAACTCCAGTTAATGCCACCCCTCTCCCTACTCTCTCAGTTAATGCTGGCATTCTCCTTCCTCACCATCTCTAACGAGCCACTCTCCGCTTCTCCCCTTCTTTCCCTCAAGCCACTGCTCCCAGCATCGGTCGTGATCCTTCGCTCTTTCTTGCCATCCTTGTCCTTTCCCTTTCCGCTCTCCTTCATTACCCTCCATTTTCCTTCCCTCTGCCCCTCACATCTCCCCTACCTCAGTGCTGCCCCCAATGTGCGGTTTCGGACCTCTCTCCCCTTACAGCCTGAACAGGAATTCCCACCTCTGCTGGCAACAGGAGGTAATTTCTTTTTATTCATTCATGGGATGTGGCTGTCGCTGGCAAGGCCAGCATTTATTGCCCATCCCTAATTGCCCTTGAGAATGTGAGCAGCCACCTTCTTGAATACAACTGAGTATTTCAGAGGGCAGTTAAGAGTCAACCACATTACTGTGGGTTTGGAGTCACGTATAGGCCAGACCAGATAAGGATGACAGATTTCCTTAGAATCATAGAATCGTAGAATGGTTACAGCACGGTAGAAGGCCATTCGACCCGTCGAGCCCATGTCGGCTCTCTGCAAGAGCACTTCAGCTAGTCCCACTCCCCTGCCCTTTTCCCGTAGCCCTGCAAATTTATTTTCTTTAGATACTTATCCAATTCCCTTTTTGAAAGCCATGATTGAGTCTGCCTCCACCACCCTTTCAGGCAGTGCATTCCAGATATTAACCACTCGCTGCGTAAAAAAGTTTTTCCTCATGTCGCCTTTGGTTCTTTTGCCAATCACCTTAAATCTGTGTCCTCTGGTTCTCGACCTTTCTGCCAATGGGAACAGTTTCCCTCTATCTACTCTGTCCAGACCCCTCATGATTTTGAGCACCTCTATCAAATCTCCTCTCAATCTTCTCTGCTCCAAGGAGAACAATCCCAGCTTCTCTAGTCTATCCACGTAACTGAAGTCCCTCATCCCTGGAATCATTCTCGTAAATCTTTTCTGCACCCTCTCTAAAGCTTTCACATCCTTCCTAAAGTGTGGTGCCCAGAATTGAACACAATACTCCAGTTGGGGCCGAACCAGTGTTTTATACAAGTTCATCATAATTTCCACACTTTTGTACTCTATACCTGTATTTATGAAGTCCAGGATCCCGTAAGCCTTTTTAACTGCTTTCTCAACCTGCCCTGCCACCTTCAACGATTTGTGCACACATATCCCCAGATCTCTCTGTTCGTGCATCCCCTTCAGGATTGTACCATTTAGTTTATATGTCCTCTCCTCATTCTTTCTACCAAAATGTATCACTTCACACTTTTCTGTGTTAAATTTCATCTGCCACGTATCCGTCCATTTCACCAACCTGTCTATGTCTTCCTGAAGTCTATCACTCTCCTCCTCACTGTTCACTATACTTCCAAGTTTTGTGTCATCTGCAAATTTTGAAATTGTGCCCTGTACATCCACATCTAAGTCATTAATATATATCAAGAAAAGCAGTGGTCCTAGTACCGACCCCTGGGGAACAACACTGTATACCTTCCTCCAGTCCGAAAAACAACCGTTCACCACTACGACGATAGCAAAATACTGCGGATGCTGGAAATCTGAAATAACAACAGAAAACTCAGCAGGCCAGGCAGCATCCGTGGAGAGAGAAAGAGAGTTAACGTTTCAGGTCGATGACCTTTCGTCAGAACTGTGAAGAGCCGGAAATCAAATAGATTTAAGGCCAGAGTAAAGCTGGGAAAAGGGGGAGGGGATAAAAGAACAAAGGGGGAGATGAAGAGACATTAAGAGACATTAAGAGATATGCAAGGCTAGAGGTGGTGTTAATGTGACAGATTAAGGTTGAAAGAAGTGTGAAATCCACTGGCAGAATGAAGGACAGCTGCCAGCTTCTAGGAGGAAAAAAAAGGTGGGGGGGGGGGGCAAATAAAAGGGTGGAAAAAATAAAATATAAATGTGATTGGAGCTGAGGTTATGATCTAAAATTGTTGAACTCGATATTGAGTCCAGAGGGCTGTAGCGTGCCTAAACGAAAGATGAGGTGCTGTTCCTCGAGCTTACGCTGCGCTTCCGTGGAACAGTGTAATAGGCCGAGGACGGTGAGGTCAGAGTGGGAGTGAAGCGGTGAATTAAAGTGACAGGCCACCGGGAGCTCGGGGTCCCCCTTACGGACTGAACGGAGGTGTTCCGCAAAGCGGTCACCCAATCTGCGTTTGGTCTCCCCAATGTAGAGGAGACCACATCGTGAGCAGCGAATACAGTATACTAAATTGCAGGAAGTACAAGTAAATCGCTGTTTCACCTGGAAGGGGTGTTTGGGGCCCTGGACAGTGGGAAGAGGGGAGGTGTAAGGGCATGTGTTGCATCTCCTGCGCGTGCACGGGAAGGTGCCGGGCGAATGGGAAGGGGTGCTGGGGGTGGTAGAGGAGTGGACTAGGGTGTCGTGGAGGGAGCGGTCCCTGCGGAATGCTGAAAGGGGAGGTAAGGGGAAGATGTGTTTGGTGGTGGGATCACGCTGGAGGTGGCGGAAATGGCGGAGGATGATCCGTTGTGTAGAATTCGCAATTATCGCGATTTCATTTTAATAAGGAGAAAACACAAGTTTCGTTCAAAACAGCTTTTATTTCAGCGGAATGCTGTCAGGTTTAAATTGGACACAAGCAGCCTGTAAAATGGCCGCCGCACCGCGTGACAGAACATTCGAGACTTTTCGGCAGGCAGACAAGATGGCGTTCCAATAAACATTTTTGCAGGATCGATAACGATTCAGCACAGTGAAGACAATACACAGGACATTATGGGTTTACAGTATAAACATCGATACTGGGATCGGTCTCCCAGGTACAAAGGAAAGCCATCAAGGGCCCATCCAAAGGACATTAATATGTAAACTCCCAACGGCTCTACGATGAGAGAGCCGTTAGCAGGTAGTTATACAGGACACTTGGAAGCCCCAAACCCCTCCAGGGGGAACACCGACCGATTTAACAATGGGAGAAATATTAACAGGTACTCAAACATTCAGGAGTAGCCCCGAAACCCATTAAGGACAGAGATCACCCATACAGGACATTTTTGGGCGCCAAACCTTAAACAAAAGAATGGACATTGTAGTTGGGGCGGGAAACGGAAGAACTGTGCACTATAATTGCAGGCCCAAACCGTCCATTCGCTCTCTTGCTCTTTTGCTCTTGACTCTTGCCGCTTGCTGCTGTTATCATCGTGGCTGCTCCTGTGTTTTATCCGGTCGATTCGTAACCTCGTGGCTGCTCCTGGGTAAAAGACTGTTGCAAAGACCTATGTTGGTAGCTGGCAGCGGAACCGAAGGCCCGGGATGAGATGAGATGAGATGAGATGAGATGAGAGGAGAAGAGAAGAAGACCTTATCCATCGCCACGGTCAGTAAATCCCGACCGCGCCTGTAGGTCGATCAGCCAAGTCTTCTCGACAGGAAGTTTTCTTCTTTAACAAGACATATTGCATCGATGATAACTGGACTGTGCAAACACATCGTATCAGCGATATTGACAACGGTGCTCCACCATACCCTGTATCCAACCAACAGAGGTCTTCACTACAGCGGACGGTCCAGCCGACTGACCGAGCAGCAGAAGCAGTAAACAAGTGGGACCAGGAGATCTCCTGACCAACACGTGGGTGCTGCGGTGGAAAACATCCGATCAGCTATTCGGGATTTCTCCGAGTTATTACGAGTGGTGAGCATGAGTCTCGGGATCCTACGAAGCTAGTTTTAGGATAGTTATTGATAGGGGAGGGTTTAAAGTTTAAGGATATTTGTAATGTGTGCCCTATTTACGTTGTGCTGGTCGTTCCTCGTTTCCCTAAGAGTGATTATAACTGTTTGTAAGATTGTACTGTCATTAATCTGTGCATATGACATGTATTTCATAATTTTAAGTATCATGCAATAAAGATTTTCCATTTCGTACCGTTCAAACCAAGTCTACATGAGTTTTATCTCCATTACTGCTCTCGCATCTAAGTCCAGTGTCTAGAACCGTAAGGGAGAGTGATTCGAACCACTCACAGGGGTGTCTAGTGTTCCCAGACTGGCTGGAGACCAGGCCTAGACCCGCACTGACATACAGGCTGCACAGAGCCGCGTGAACCTCACAGGCCACGAGACACGCAGGGTCAGGAGAGTATCCCTTACAGTTGAATGTGGAGGCTGGTGGGGTGAAAGGTGAGGACAAGGGGAACCCTATCGTGGTTCCGGGAGGGAGGGGCAGGGGTGAGGGCAGAAGTGCGGGAGATAGAACTGACACGGTCGAGGGCCGTGTCGACCACGGTAGAGGGGAATCCTCGGTTGAGGAAAAAGGAAGACATGTCGGAAGCACTGGTATGGAAGGTGGCATCATCAGAGCAGATGCGGCGGAGACGGAGAAACTGGGAGAATGGAATAGAGTCCTTACAGGAGGCGGGGTGGGAGGAAGTGTAGTCCAGGTAGCTGTGGGAGTCAGTGGGCTTGTAGTGAATGTTAGTCAATAACCTATCCCCAGAGATGGAGATGGAGAAGTCGAGGAAGGGAAGGGAAGAGTCGGAGATGGACCATGTGAAGGTGAGGGAAGGGTGGAAATTGGAAGCATAGTTCACCACTACTCTGTTTCCTGTCACTTAGCCAATCCCGTATCCATGCTGCCACTGTCCCTTTTATTTCATGAGCTTCAACTTTGCTGGCAAGCCTATTATGTGGCACTTTGTCGAACGCCTTTTGGAAGTCCATGTACACTACGTCAACCGCATCGCCCTCATCAACCCTCTCTGTTACCTCATCAAAGAACTCAATCAAGTTAGTTAAACACGATTTGTCTTTAACAAATCCATGCTGGCTTTCCTTAATTAATCCACACTTTTCCAAGTGACTGTTAATTTTGTCCCTGATTACTGTTTCTAAAAGCTTCCCCACTACCGAGGTTAAACTGACTGGCCTGTAGTTGCTGGGTTTATCTTTACATCCTTTTTTGAACAATGGTGTAACATTTGCAATTCTCCAGTCCTCTGGCACCACCCCCGTATCTAAGGAGGATTGGAAGATTATGGCCAGTACCTCCGCGATTTCCTCCCTCAATTCCCTCAGCATCCAAGGATGCATCCCATCCGCTCCTGGTGATTTATCTACTTTAAGTACAGCCAGCCTTTCTAATACCTCCTCTTTATCAATTTTTATCCTATCAAGTGTCTCCACTACCTCCTCCTTTACTATGTCTATGGCAGCATCCTCTTCCTTGGTGAAGACAGATGCAAAGTACTCGTTTAGTACCTCAGCCATATCTCTGCCTCCATGCATGGGTCTCCTTCTTGGTCCCTAATCGGCCCCACCCCTCCTCTTACTACCCTTTTACTATTTTTATGCCTATAGAAGACTTTCGGATTACCTTTTATGTTGGCTGCCATTCTATTCTCATAACCTGTCTTTGCCCCTCTTATTTTCTTTTTCACTTCTCCTCTGACCTTTCTATATATCGCCTGATTCTCAGATGTATTTGCAACTTGACATCTGTCATACGCGCTCTTTTTCTGCTTCATCATATTCTCTATCTCTTTCGTCATCCAGGGAGCCCTGACTTTAGTTGCCCTGCCTTTCCCCCTAGTGGGAATGTACCTCAACTGTACCTGAACTATTTCCTCTTTAAAGGCAGCCCATTGTTCCATTACAGTTTTGCCTGCCAATCTTTGATTCCAGTTTACCCAGGTCAGATCCGTTCTCATCCCACTGAAATTGGCCTTCCCCCAGTTAAACATTTTTACTCTAGATTGCTCCCTGTCCTTTTCCAAAGCTAATCTAAACCTTAGGATACTATGATCACTGTTCCCTAAATGTTCACTTACTGACACTTGCTCCACTTGACCGATCTCATTCCCCAGAACCAGATCCAGCAATGCCTCCTCCCTCGTCGGGCCGGAAACATACTGATCAAGAAAGTTCTCCTGAACACACTTCAAAAATTCTGCCACAATCTAATAGAATGGCAGAACAGGCTCGAGGGGCTGAATGGCCTCCTCCTGTTGTTATGTGCTGAGGCAGGGATCATTTCAGCTCACAGCACTGGGTGGGGGGAGGGAGGGGGGGCTGAGGGGGAAAGGCTGGTCCATTAACACCAGCACTGGGGGGGGGGGAGGGGGCTGAGGGGGAAGGACTGGTCCATTAACACCAGCACTGGGGAGGGGTGGAGCTGAGGGGGAAGGACTGGTCCATTAACACCAGCACTGGGGGGGGGGGGGGGGGGGGGTAGGGCTGAGGGGGAAGGACTGGACCATTAACACCAGAACTGCGGGTGTGGGACCGGCTGACCTCAGCCAGCACGGCAGTAAGGACCGGGACAATTGGCCTCAGTGCCCCCATGCTCAGGGAGGGAGAGAATCAGCCGGGTCGCCCGCTCCCAATCACTCCCTTGTGAGCCTTGCTGGAAGGTGTGGACACAAGTATCAGCAACAAGTCACGACTGGCCTAGCTGTTGGTTCCTCATGTTTATGCAGCTTGCTCACACTCACTGTGTACACTCACTCTCAGGCAGCAAACTCACTGCACAGACTCACACTCACTGGGCCACACTAACGCACAGACTCACACTCACTGGGCCACACTAACGCACAGACTCACACTCACTGGGCCACCTACGCACAGACTCACTCACTGGGGGCCACAAGACTCACACTCACTGGGCAGGGCCACACTAACGCACAGACTCACACTCACTGGGCCACACTAACGCACGGACTCACACTCACTGGGCCACACTAATGCACAGACTCACACTCACTGGGCCACACTAACGCACAGACTCACACTCACCGGGCCACACTAACGCACAGGCTCACACTCACCGGGCAGGGCCACACTAACGCACAGACTCACACTCACTGGGCCACACTAACTCACAGACTCACACTCACTGGGCCACACTAACGCACAGACTCACACTCACTGGGCCACACTAATGCACAGACTCACACTCACTGGGCCACACTAGCGCACAGACTCACACTCACTGGGCCACACTAACGCACGGACTCACACTCACTGGGCCACACTAACGCACAGGCTCACACTCACTGGGCCACACTAACGCACGGACTCACACTCACTGGGCCACACTAACGCACAGACTCACACTCACTGGGCCACACTAACGCAGAGACTCACACTCACTGGGCCACACTAACGCACAGACTCACACTCACCGGGCCACACTAACGCACAGACTCACACTCACCGGGGCACACTAACGCACAGACTCACACTCACTGGGCAGGGCCACACTAGCGCACAGACTCACACTCACCGGGCAGGGCCACACTAGCGCACAGACTCACACTCACCGGGCAGTGCCACACTAATGCACAGACTCACACTCACTGGGCAGGGCCACACTAGCGCACAGACTCACACTCACTGGGCAGGGCCACACTAGCGCACAGACTCACACTCACTGGGCAGGGCCACACTAGCGCACAGACTCACACTCACTGGCAGGGCCACACTAACGCACAGACACACACTCACTGGGCAGGGCCACACTAACGCACAGACTCACACTCACTGGGCCACACTAACGCACAGACTCACACTCACTGGGCCACACTAACGCACAGACTCACACTCACTGGGCCACACTAACGCACAGGCTCACACTCACTGGGTCACACTAACGCACAGACTCACACTCACTGGGCCACACTAACGCACAGACTCACACTCACCGGGCAGGGCCACACTAACGCACAGACTCACACTCACTGGGTCACACTAACGCACAGACTCACACTCACTGGGCCACACTAACGCACAGACTCACACTCACTGGGCCACACTAACGCACAGACTCACACTCACTGGGCCACACTAACGCACAGACTCACACTCACTGGGCCACACTAACGCACAGACTCACACTCACTGGGCAGGGCCACACTAACGCACAGACTCACACTCACCGGGCCACACTAACGCACAGACTCACACTCACTGGGCAGGGCCACACTAACGCACAGACTCACACTCACTGGGCCACACTAACGCACAGACTCATACTCACTGGGCCACACTAACGCACAGACTCACACTCACCGGGCCACACTAACGCACAGGCTCACACTCACTGGGCAGGGCCACACTAACGCACAGGCTCACACTCACTGGGCAGGGCCACACTAACGCACAGGCTCACACTCACTGGGCAGGGCCACACTAACGCACAGGCTCACACTCACCGGGCAGGGCCACACTAACGCACAGGCTCACACTCACTGGGCAGTGCCACACTAACGCACAGACTCACACTCACTGGGCAGGGCCACACTAACGCACAGACTCACACTCACCGGACCACACTAACGCACAGACTCACACTCACTTGGCCACACTAGCGCACAGACTCACACTCACCGGGGCACACTAGCGCACAGACTCACACTCACCAGGCCACACTAACGCACAGACTCACACTCACTGGGCAGGGCCACACTAACGCACAGACTCACACTCACCGGACCACACTAACGCACAGACTCACACTCACTTGGCCACACTAGCGCACAGACTCACACTCACTGGGCCACACTAGCGCACAGACTCACACTCACCGGGGCACACTAGCGCACAGACTCACACTCACCAGGCCACACTAACGCACAGACTCACACTCACTGATCAGCCTCACACTCACTCGGCAGCTTCCAATCACTGTGCAAGGCTCACGCCCACTGTGCAAACTCCAGCCTGTGTATTGCCCTGTGTAAACACACTCTGGCCTGTGGGTAACGCACCGCTGAGTCAAGGGACTGGAGCTGTGAAGTGGCTGCCGTTCGCTCGACATTCCCCCCCCCTCCACCTCCCCCCCGATTTGCGGGACGGCAGTGCCGCACTGCGGAGCAGACTGACGCTTTTGTGCGAGGAGCTTGTTCCTGTCAGCGAGCCGCCGAGGCTGTCAAAACAGCTCGGCTGAAAATAAATGAAAAAAGTAAAAGAGGGTTTGGGACCCACAGAGTACACTGTGATAATCAGCGGGAGACCCTGGTTTGACAGCACTCACGGTATTGTTCTGTCTGAGCAGCTTGCTTGGCACAAATTATATTGATTGGCACGGACACCTGAAAAATATGAACGGAACACAAATACTGAAGTAAATTAATAGCAAACAAACCGAAATATTAAAAGAGAAACATGGTTTTTTTTTACACACAAACACGCTAGTCGAATGCAGTGTTTAAATGTACAGTGCTAATTGTTCACTCCCATGCATGGCGCAGATTTATTTATTTTTTTGGAAAAACCAACGCACTTGTTAGCTTTCAGAGCTGCACAGGACAGAGCCATTCTGCTCAGTAATGCAATACGGGCCCTGCTGGATTTAACAAGCAGATCAGCAAGCTGCACTTAATTGGAATAATAGAAAAAAAGACAATTTTTGGCTTCCCTACCCGCTTGTTTACGCACAGACTGACTTTGGCGTTTGGTGCTGGCCGATTTCTCTGTGATTTATTTAACAACAACTTGTAATTTATACATCATCTTTAACATAGTAAAACGTCCCAAGGCGCTTCACAGGGGCGATTATCAGACAAAATTTGACACCGGGCCACATCAGGAGAAATTAGGGCAGGTGACCAAAAAGCTCGGTCAAAGAGGTAGGTTTTAAGGAGCGTCTTAAACGAGGAGAGAGAGAGATAGAGAAGCGAGGAGGTTTAGGAAGGGAATTCCAGAGCTCAGGCAGCTGAAGGCACGGCCGCCAATGGTGGAGCGATTAAAATCTGGGATGAGCAAGAGCCCAGAATTGAAGGCATTTATACAGGGCCTTTCACGCAGGACGGAATGTCCCAAGGCACTTCACAGAGGCGTGAGGGGAGATTAAGCTGGACGCCCGAGCCAAAGAAGGAGATGATTGGAGGGGTAGGCAAAATCTGGTCAAAGAGGTAGGTTTTAAGGAGCGTCTTAAAGGACAAGAGAGAGGGGTAGAGAGGCGGAGGGGTTTAGGGAGGGAATTCCAGAGAGTGAGGTCCAAGGGGCTGCCAATGGTGGGGCGAAGGGAGGGGGCCACATAAAAACAGGAGGAGGCCATTCTGCCCCTCGAGCCCGTTCCGCCATTTAATTAGATCATGGCTGATTTGTATCTCAACTCCATTTAACCGCCTTGGTTCCATATCCTGTGACTATCCTAACCTTGAGAAGTCGCACAACACCAGGTTACTGTCCAACAGTTTTATTTGAAATCACAAGCTTTCGGAGCGCTGCTCCTTCGTCAGGTGAAGTGGTCAGCAGCGCTCCGAAAGCTTGTGATTTCAAATAAAGCTGTTGGACTATAACCTGGTGTTGTGCGACTTCTCACATTTGTCCACCCCAGTCCAACACCGGCATCTCTGCATCATATCCTAACCTTACCTAACAAGAATCCATCATCTCAGTTCTGATATTTGCAATTGACCCCACTGCCACAAAAGCATTTTGGGGGAGAGAGTTCCAGATTTCCACCACCCTTTGTGTGAAGAAGTGCTTCCTGACATCACCCCCGAACGGCCTGGCTCTAATTTTAAGATTTTGCCCCCTCGTTCCGGACCAGAGGAAATAGTTTCCCTGTAGAATAACTTCATCATTTCAAACACCTCGATTACTTTGGCTTTTGGGCAGGTAAACCTCAGGAAGGACGCATCAGCCTCGGAAAAGCACAGATTACACCAGATTGATACCCGGGGCTTAAAGGGTTAAATTATGAGGACAGGTTACATATAAACTTGGCTTGTATTCCCCTTGTGTTCAGAAGGTTGAGATGTGATCGAGGTGTTTAAATGATAAAGGGATTCGATAGAGTAGAAGCAGAGAAACTGCTTCTTTTTTTAAAATTCATTCACAGGATGTGGGCATCGCCGGCATTTAACGCCCTCGAGAAGGTGGTGGTGAGCCGCCTTCTTGAACCGCTACAGTCCGAGTGGTGAAGGCGCTCCTACAGTGTTGACTTTGTCGTAGCGGTTTGGTATAACTGAGTGTCTTGCTGGGCCCATTTCAGAGGGCAGTTAAGAGTCAACCACATTGCTGTGGGTCTGGAGTCACATGTAGGCCCAGACCGGGTTAAGGACGACAAATTTTCTTCCCGAAAGGACATTAGTGAACCAGGTGAGTTTTTACAACAAATCTGGTATTTTCATGGTCACCGTTACTGACACAAGCTTTTATATTCCAGATTTTTTTAATTAACTGAATTTAAAATTTCCCAGCTGCTGTGGTGGTGGGATTTGAATTCATGCACTCCAGGATCATTACTCCAGACTTGTGGATTAGTAGTCCAGTAACATAACCACTATGCTACCGTCCCCGTTCTGGTGGGGAATACGGAACGAAGGGGGCCACGAGAAATCAGGAAGCATTTTTTCCCACGCAAAAGGTAGTGGAAATCTGGAATTCCCTCCCCAGGAGGCTGTGGATGCTGAGGGGTGGATTGAAATTTTCAAGACTGAGGGCAAAAGATTTTTATGAGGTAAGGGTATGAAGGGACGCGGAGAAAAGGCAGGTTAATGGGGTTGAGGTGCAGATCAGCCATACTCTGACTGAATAGTGGGAACAGGCTTGAGGGGCTGAATGGCCTCCTCCTGTTCCTATGGTAACAGGCTCGAGGGGCTGAATGGCCTCCTCCTGTTCCTATGGTAACAGGCTCGAGGGGCTGAATGGCCTCCTCCTGTTCCTGTCTTCCTGTGTCTCTTGACTGAGATCAGCTCAGCACAGAGCAGGGATTGATGCCAAAGCTGCCCTGCCCTGCCCTCCGTGGCCCAGGCTGTAACTGGCCAGTGACCCCCTAAATCACAGAACAATCAGACGGGCCTGAATTTGTTTGCTCAGTCTAGCTTTCTCCCCACATTCTGCCCCTATCAGACAGGGCCACCCAGTGGTCTGGAGGAGAACAGCACCTCCCTCTCCTGTCAGGGAAAGGGTTCCGTCGAAGCGGCACTAATGGGTTCTGTTTGTGCGGGTGTCCTGTAATTGGTAAGATGTTAGTTATCTGTTCCCTGCCCCCCGCCCCCCCCCCCTCCCCCCCCCCCTCAGCGAGCCTCCTTGCGACCTGTTGCCGATCAGACCGTTTGGGGGCCCACCCCTCCCCACCACCACAAAAAGGCTGGAGGTCGATTGAAATTTTCAAGACTGATTTTTGTTAGGTAAGAGTATTGAGGGAGTAAAAGTTGGTAAATGGCGTTGAGGTCCAATAGAATGTCTTGAGGGGCTGAATGGCCTCCTCCTGTTCCTATGTAACAGCCTCGAGGGGCTGAATGGCCTCCTCCTGTTCCTATGTAACAGGTTAGAGAGCCTGAATGGCCTCCTCCTGTTCCTGTGTAACAGGTTCGAGAGGCTGAATGGCCTCCTCCTGTTCCTATGTAACAGCCTCGAGGGGCTGAATGGCCTTCTCCTGTTCCTATGTAACAGGCTCGAGGGGCTGAATGGCTTCCTCCTGTTCCTATGTAACAGGTTAGAGAGCCTGAATGGCCTCCTCCTGTTCCTATGTAACAGCCTCGAGGGGCTGAATGGGCCGCCTCCTGTTCCTATGTAACAGCCTCGAGGGGCTGAATGGCCTCCTCCTGTTCCTGTGTAACAGGTTCAAGGGGCTGAAAGGCCTCCTGTTCCGATGTAACAGCCTCGAGGGGCTGAAAGGCCTCCTGCTCCTATGTAACAGGTTCGAGGGGCTGAAAGGCCTCCTGTTCCGATGTAACAGCCTCGAGGGGCTGAAAGGCCTCCTGCTCCTATGTAACAGGTTCGAGGGGCTGAATGGCCTCCTCCTGTTCCTGTTTCTAGGGATGGGCAATAAATGCTGGCCTTGCCAGCGATGCCCACATCCCATGAACGAATAAATGTACCCTTACCTAACAAAAATCTGTCGATCTCAGTCTTGAAAACTCCAATTGACCCCCAGTATCCACAGGCATTTAGGAGGGAGAGAGTTCCAGATTTCCACGACTCTGTGTGATGAAGTGCTTCCCGACTTCTCTCCTGAATAGCCCATCTCTTGTGCCCTCTTGTTCTGGATTCTCCCACCAGAGGAAATACCTTCTTCTAGTTGAGCTGCAACCAAGGCTAAACAGGCCAAGCTACCCTTTACGATGGGGGGGGGTGAGGGGCTGCCTGCACCCATCGGATGCCAGATGTCAACCCAGTATTCAGAGACGGAGCTCCGGTCTATGGACGTCAAAGATGTCTAGATTTGGGCCCAATCCCGACCTTTCCGAATCAGATGCGAGAATATTACCAACAACAACAACTTGAATTTATATAGCGCTATAAATGTAGTAAAATGTCCCATGGCGCGTGTAAGATTATCAAACAAAATCTGACACCGAGCCACAAAAGGAGATATTAGGTCGGGTGATCAAAAGCTTGGTCAAAGAGGGAGGTTTTAACGAGTGTCTTAAAGGAGGAAAGAGAGGTAGAGAGGCGGAGAGGTTTAGGGAGGGAATTCCAGAGCTTAGGGCCTCGGCAACTGAAGGCACGGCCACCAATGGTGGAATCGAGGATGTGCAAGAGGCCAGAATTGGAGGAGCGCAGAGATCTCATAGGGTTGTAGGGCTGGAGGAGGTTACAGCGATAGGGAGGGGGAGGCGAGGCCATGGAGGGATTTGAAAACAAGGATGAGAATTTTAAAATCGAGGCGTTGCCGGACCGGGAGCCAATGTAGGTAGGGATGATGAGCGACCCCTGAGCCAGTGGTCACTCCATTCGGTCGTGAGTTCCCCCGCCACCACTGGAAGCCATCCCAGTGTTCAGAGACCAAATTCTTGTCTCCACTCACCAGGATTGTCTGGAGCGGAACTGGAACCCTTCGCCTCCTGACTCAGAGGAGGGAAATGCTAGTACTAAGCCAAAGGGCTCAAATTTGAGGCCGAGGGGCAGAATTGCGGGGGAGACCAAAAGTAGGGGTCACTAATATATCCGATAGGGAATTCAGGAGAAACCTCTTTACTCAGAGAGCGGTGAGAATGTGGAGCTCGCTGCCACAGGGAGTGGTTGAGGCGAATAGCACAGATGCATTTAAGGGGAAGCTGGATAAGCACATGAGGGAGAAAGGAACAGAAGGATATTTTGATGGGGTGAGATGAAGTAGGGGTGCGAGGAGGCTCGTGTGGAACATAAACACCGGCACGGACCCTGTTGGGCCGAATGGCCTGTTTCTGTGCTGTAAATTCTAAGTCATTCTATGTACGAATATCTGAACAAATCCTTTCTCCCATCCTTCAAACATTCCCAGCACATGAGAAAATTCCACACAGAATAATAACCTCTCAGTAAGACCACCAGCAGCCTCCTGTCCTTCTCCTAAGCCACATTCCCCACTCAACGACTCGTTGTTGATGCTGTCCCATGACCGTCTGTTCGATATAATCCAGATCCTATTGCTTTAGGTGTTGTAAAACATCGCTTTAATTGCTGCCCGGTTCGTTTTCTGATCTTCAAATCCTTCCCTTATAAAGTTCGCTTTACAAGGACAGAGTGGGGCCTCCGCTGATCCTCTTCGTTGGGTTTATTTTTATTTTCTGTTGGCTTTCCTTTCCTCTCCCGACTCTTGCTGAGGCGGCGTTGCTCCAGCATCAGTGGCCCGTTCCGCATGGGCGAGCTGAGACTGGCGGGTCTTCCTGCCCCCTCGCTGCCCATCGCCACACCCTCCTTCTCCCAGTCCCATCAGCAGTGAGCTGGACCTGGGAATTCGCTGGCATGCTCAGCCCCAGGAGCGACGGAATCTCCATCCCAACCATTGGAGATCGGCTTCTAGAAGGTGACATCAAGTCGACAGCACAGAAACAGGCCATTGGGCCCAACTGGTCCGTGCTGGTGTTTATGCTCCACACGAGCCTCCTCCCACCCCTCTTCATCTCACCCCATCAGCAGAACCCTCTATTTATTTGTCCCTCATGTGTTTATCTAGCCTCCTCTTATAGAAGCATAGAAGATAGGAGCAGGAGTAGGCCATTCGGCCCCTCGAGCCTGCTCCGCCATTTAATGAGATCGTGGCTGATCATCCAAATTCATCACCCTGTCCCTGCTTTCTCCCCATTTCCCTTGATCCCCTTAGCCTTAAGAAATGTATCTATCTCCTTCTTGAATATATTTAATGAATCTTAAATGCATCTATACTATTCGCCTCAACCACTCCCTTGTGGTGGCGAGTTCCACATTCTCACCACTCTCTGGGTAAAGAAGTTTCTCCTGAATTCCCTTTTGGATTTATTGGTGACTATCTTAATATTTATGGTCCCTAGTCTTGGATTCCACCACAAATGTCCGGGGGGAGGGGAGGGGTTTAAAATGAAGAGGTGAAACGTACCTTCCTTGTCTTCGGCCTGACCCCCCCTGCACGACGGCCCTTTGGGGTTAAGGGTCAGGCCATACCGTTGCGTGAGTGTTGCTGCAGCAAAGTGAGGCGACGGTCCAGTAATTGACCCCTCCCACCTCATGAGCACGGCTGTAATTAGCTCTTGGCAACTGCAGGCACAGGCCCAGCTCTGACCTTTCACCTTCTCCCTCCCCCCCCCCCACCACCCCCCGACCACCCCACCAACTCCCCCTCCCCCCCACATCCATCCCCACCAGCAAAGGCCTCGCAATCCCATGGCAACGAAAAGAGGCGGAGAGCTTGTGGAATGGGTCTCCGCCTCAGTTTCCTGATCTGTGTGGCCTTGGGGAAATGGGCATTCCTCAGGAAGCAAGAGTCAGGAAAATTGTCGCCGGCGATGAGGGCTGGATATTTGACCGTGGAGGCGGCATCATGGACCAGACCAATCCCGCTCACAGCTCCCTTTACCCAATCACAAGCAGGCCTCGCTGGAGATCAGGGACAGGACCCTCGGGAGGGTATTTCCCCTCTTAACGCAAAGGTGCTGAGGTCAAAAATAGCACCCTGCAGGTCTCAGTCTACATATATATTGGCTGTTATAACCAAATAAAGTCTGTGTCTATTTCCTAACCATGGGTGAGACTCCCTCTCAAGCCTGTTACCACAACAACAACAACTTGCATTTATATGCCACCTTTAACGTAGTAAAACGTCCCAAGGCGCTTCACAGCAACGTTCTCAGACAAAATTTGACATCGAGCCTCAGAAGGAGATATTAGGACACGTGACCAAAAGCTTGGTCAAAGAGGTAGGTTTTGAGGAGCGTCTTAAAGGAGGAAAGGTAGAGAGATGGAGAGGTTTAGGGAGGGAATTCCAGAGCTTAGGGCCCAGGCAGCTGAAGGCGCGGCCGCCAATGTTGAAGCGATGTAAATCGGGGACACGAAGGAGGTCACAATTAGAGGTGCGCAGAGATCTCGGAGGGTTGTGAGGCTGGAGGAGGTTACAGAGGTAAGGAGGGGCGAGGGCCATGGAGGGATTTGTAAACAGGATGAGAATTTTAAAATCGAGGCGTTGCTGGACCGGGAGCCAATGTAGGTCAGCGAGCACAGGGGTGAGTGATGGGTGAGTGGGACGGTGCGAGTTAGGACACAGGCAGCAGAGTTTTCGATGAGCTCAAGTGTGCGGAGGGTGGAAGATGGGAGGCCAGCCAAGAAAAAATAATCACAAACTTTCTAACATATAGGTTGAGGCGGCAAAGGTGCATTTTTAAACTTGTATGTATGGCGATTGATTTAAAGGGACAGCTTTAGAAGGCTCTGTCTTTAAGGGGAACTGAGGGTGAGACTCTCTCTTTAAGAGGAACTGATGGTGAGACTCTCTCTTTAAGAGGAACTGATGGTGAGACTCTCTCTTTAAGAGGAACTGATGGTGAGACTCTCTCTTTAAGGGGAACTGAGGGTGAGACTCCCTCTTTAAGAGGAACTGATGGTGAGACTCCCTCTTTAAGAGGAACTGATGGTGAGACTCTCTCTTTAAGGGGAACTGATGGTGAGACTCCCTCTTTAAGAGGAACTGATGGTGAGACTCTCTCTTTAAGGGGAACTGATGGTGAGACTCTCTCTTTAAGAGGAACTGATGGTGAGACTCCCTCTTTAAGAGGAACTGATGGTGAGACTCTCTCTTTAAGGGGAACTGATGGTGAGACTCCCTCTTTAAGAGGAACTGATGGTGAGACTCTCTCTTTAAGGGGAGCTGATGGTGAGACTCTCTCTTTAAGGGGAACTAAGGGTGAGACTCTCTCTTTAAGGGGAACTGAGGGTGAGACTCTCTCTTTAAAGGGAACTGAGGGTGAGACTCTCTCTTTAAGGGGAACTGATGGTGAGACTCTCTCTTTAAAGGGGGACTGAGAGTGAGACTCTCTCTTTAAGGGGAACTGAGGGTGAGACTCTCTCTTTAAGGGGAACTGAGGGTGAGACTCTCTCTTTAAAGGGGAACTGAGAGTGAGACTCTTTAAGGGGAACTGAGGGTGAGACTCTCTCTTTAAGGGGAACTGAGGGTGAGACTCTCTATTTATGGGGAACTGAGGGTGAGACTCTCTCTTTATGGGGAACTGAGGGTGAGACTCTCTCTTTATGGGGAACTGAGGGTGAGACTCTCTCTTTAAGGGATCCTCATTTGAGTCCATCTTCGAAGTTCTTGCTGTCCACGAAGCAATCCCTTGCGAGCACCGGGTTCAATCGGAGGAGCGGATGTGAAGAGCGTTCCGGAGACACAAGATGCTGGTGCTTTCTCTGGCAGCAGAAGCCCTTCATAAATCTCAGCTGTTTGGATAAGGGAAGTAGTATAAGCAAATTGTGTTTTTGCTCTCGGCCATTCCATTGATGTGATCGGGCAGGGAAGGGGTTAAGCCAACTGTCAAAACAAAGCTGTAAATACACTCTCGTTACATTTGTCACATTGTTTGCTATGAAAGCTGGGTAATTACTGCAGAAGTAATGGGTGCCACTTGATGACAGCTGCGAGAGCTGGGCTAAAGTAAGACGTGCAATCCTTGTCATTGCCGTCTCCATAGCAACCTCGGTGCGATTTTTTTTTCACTCTTCCCCACCTGTCACGAGCCACATGCAGGAATGTGAAAGTCAAGTAATCGGATCCCCAGTGGCCTAACAAACTCAAGCACCGAGTGCACTTGACCGCCAGTCGCAAGGCCAGAGGGGAGAGTTTGAAGCCTGAGGCCTACCTACCGCCAGTGCGCTGTCAAACCCCGTTTGCCTCTCGTTTGTTTTTTTGTTGTTGGTTGAGCGATCCTTTTTTTCCAAATTGGTGGCGGCTCTTTACTCTGGAAAATACATCGCTGAGGGGTGACCTAACAGAGGTCTTTAAAATCATGAAAGGGTTCGATAGGGTAGACGTAGAGAAGATGATTCTACTTGTGGGGGGATACTAAAACTAGGGACCATCAATATAAGATCGTCACTAATAAACCCAATAGGGAATTCAGGAGAAACTCCTTTACCCAGAGAGGTGGTGAGATTGTGGAACTCGTTACCACAGGGAGTGGTTGAAGCGAATAGTACAGATCCATTTAAGGGGAAGCTGGATAAACACATGAGGGAGAAAGGAATAGAAGGATATGCTGATAGGATGAGATGAAGTAGGGTGGAACGGAGCTCATGTGGAGCATAAACACCGGAATGGACCAGTTGGTCCGAATGGCCTGTTTCTGTGCTGTAGATTCGATGTAATTCTATGGTTCTGGGACTCTGGCTGTACAGTAGGTGCACTGCACTATTAGGAGTCACGTCGTGTCTCAAAGGGAATACGAGGCTGAGCAGAAGGATGGAAGGGAATCAGAACTCTGACTCCTGTGGGTTGTCCTCTTTGCATTGTGCCTGGTTGGCAGAAGATGGCAGGGTGGAGTTCAGAGCGGGAGAGAAGCCATTCCTAACTCAGGCCTACCTTTTCCTCAAAGCACGATATATTATGAGGGGGAGAGCAGTCAGCATCAGCCAGGCCTGGGTCAGCCGTGGCTCGGTGGGTAGCACACTCTCTCTCGTCTCCAAGTCGGCAGGTTGTGGGTTCAAGCCGAACGACAGAGACTTGAGCACAAAATCTAGGCTGACAATTCAGCGCAGCACCGAGGGAGCGCTGCACTGTCGGAGTTGCAGTCTTTCGGATGAGGCGTTTATCAGAGGCTGCTGACCCCTTCTGCTACTGGAAACAGTTTCTCCTCATTTACTTTATCAAAACCCCCTCATGATTGTGAACACCTCGATCAAATCTCCAACCCAGAATTGGGTACAATACTCCAGCTGAGACCCAACCAGTGTTTTAAAGGTTGAGCACAACCTCCTTGCTTTTCTACTCTGTTAATAAAGCCAAGGATTCCGTATGCCTTTTTTAAACAGGCTTCTCAACCTGTCCTGCCACCTTCAGAGATTTGTGCACAGACACCCTCGGGGCTCTCTGTTCCTGCACCCCCTTTAAAATTGTTTATATTGCTTCTCCTCATTCTTCCTACCAAAACGAATCAATTCACACATGCTGGATAGAATCATAACAGCACAGAAGGAGGCCATTCAGAGGCCCATGGTGCTGGCTCTTTGAAGGAGCGATTCAATTAGTGCCACAACACAAGCATACACGCACACACACAATCACACACACACAATCGCACACACACAAACATAAGTCCATGCACATGCTTACACACTTACGTATGCGCACATGTGCGCACACACGCAAAAATATACACACACACAAACCTATACACATACAAACAAGGCCACAAACACACATGCCCGCACACACGCAAACATGTACATACACACACACAAAACCATGCACACGCACATGCACAAAGTATCTTCCTCCAATGTTAACCTTCCCCTGGATCAGGGTTGAGTTAGATGGAATTACTCTCCGACAATATTTCTGTAAGACGATCTGCCACATTTCACTTATGTAGGGCACCAGGAACCGTGATATACGAGGTCTCAGAGCTAAGCCACTGCTCGGCTGTTTATTTATTTTTGCCCAAGGGTAATAGAATTCACTGATCCACCGTGAACAGAGAAAAGACCTGCTGATCAGACAATCAGAGGATTTTCACAGTCCACCGCGCTGTTTTCATTACCTGTCGAGCCGGGCCTGGAGTCCCTCTCGCTGACATGTTGAAATGTAGTGTTGATGAGTTAATCTGGCAGCTGAAGTCACTCTTCAACTTTCACCCCATATTAAGAAGGCGCAAAAGGTGTTCCTGTCCATTTACTGAGGAACACAAGGCACCAGACCGGACCACTGCTCCACATAAAGGCAGTGGGCGCTGCGGCAAACGTCATTATTAAAACTGAGCTCAAAGGATTTTTGTCAGGTGAGGGTACGGAACAAAGGGGTAAACACTCCCAGGGCAGGTACAGCATGGGTTAGATACAGAGTAAAGCTCCCTCTACACTGTCCCATCAAACACTCCCAGGGCAGGTACAGCACGGGTTAGATACAGAGTAAAGCTCCCTCTACACTGTCCCCATCAAACACTCCCAGGGCAGGTACAGCCTGGGTTAGATACAGAGTAAAGCTCCCTCTACACTGTCCCATCAAACACTCCCAGGGCAGGTACAGCACGGGTTAGATACAGAGTAAAGCTCCCTCTACACTGTCCCATCAAACACTCCCAGGGCAGGTACAGCACGGGTTAGATACAGAGTAAAGCTCCCTCTACACTGTCCCATCAAACACTCCCGGGGCAGGTACAGCACGGGTTAGATACAGAGTAAAGCTCCCTCTACACTGTCCCATCAAACACTCCTGGGGCAGGTACAGCACGGGTTAGATACAGAGTAAAGCTTCCTCTACACTGTCCCATCAAACACTCCCAGGGCAGATACAGCACGGGTTAGATACAAAGTAAAGCTCCCTCTACACTGGCCCATCAAACACTCCCAGGGCAGGTACAGCACGGGTTAGATACAAAGTAAAGCTCCCTCTACACTGGCCCATCAAACACTCCCAGGGCAGGTACAGCACGGGTTAGATACAAAGTAAAGCTCCCTCTACATGTCCCATCATACACTCCCAGGGCAGGTACATAGAAACATAGAAAAATAGGAGCAGGAGTAGGCCATTCGGCCCTTCAAGCCTGCTCCGCCATTCAATATGATCATGGCTGATCCTCTATCTCAATACCATATTCCCGCTCTCTCCCCATACCCCTTGATGCCTTTTGTGTCTAGAAATCTATCTATCTCCTTCTTAAATATATTCAGTGACTTGGCCTCCACAGCCTTCTGTGGTAGAGAATTCCATAGGTTCACCACCCTCTGAGTGAAGAAATTTCTCCTCATCTCAGTCCTAAATGTCCTACCCTGTATCCTGAGACTGGGACTCCTGGTTCTGGACTCCTCAGCCAGGGGGAAATTAAGGGTTGCGGCTTGGTATTGGGGGCCCATGTCCTCTGGGAACTGGATCGAGACTGTCTCCAAATCCAGTTCTCATTTGACCCGTACGGGGAGCTGTATTTTAAGCTTGAAAGGGTTAACCAGGGCAGGAGCAAAAGGCAAATAGAGGGAGATAGAGAGAAAGGACAGGCTCAGTATGAATGACAATAGACAGAGCACAAAGCACAGACCTTCCAGTAAATTAATCATGCGGTGAATGGGCACAGATAATCAAGAGTCAAGATCTCGACTGCTGCATCTTTGCACGTCTTTAAATAAAATTCGTTTTCCAACTCACTAAACCGTAGCCAGCTTCAGTCAGACACACTTTCTATCTGATAATAGCGTACACTCTACGTGAGTATATTTTTTCATCCATTCTCACTTCTGGGATTTTTCACTCCATCTAGTTTATCTGGTGAGGAGATTCACTTGTCTGCTTTATAGAGGACACATGGTCATTATCTGAGCTCTCGTCCACTGATATCATCCGCACTGATAAGGTCTGATAAATGGGGAATAAATGAGGGATTTAATTCAGCAGGTCCTAATTAGAATTTATTACAGGTTCAGCATTTGTTGATGTTGCTATCTCAGAGCCACGCTCAGAGTACCTTGTACTGAGGGACTGCTCTCTCAGGCATTTCTCCTGCTGTACTCGCCAATCGCCCCCTGTGCTCGCTGACCTACATAGAATCTAGGAGCAGGAGTAGGCCATTCGGCCCGTCGAGCCTGCTCCGCCATTCAATACGATCATGGCTGATCATCCAAATCCAGTACCCTGTCCCTGCTTTAATCCCCACAGTACACATATCCCACCCTACCCCCGTAACCCCACGTATTTAATTCCCCCTAACATATCCCATCCTATCCCCATAACCCCACATATTTAATCCCCCCTAACACTAAGGGTCAATTTATCATAGCCAAATCAACCTAACCCACACATTTTTGGACTGTGGGAGGAAACCGGAGCACCCGGAGGAAACCCATGCAGACACGGGGAGAATGTGCAAACTCCACACAGACAGTCACCCGAGGTCAGATTCGAACCCGGGTCTCTGGCGCTGTGAGGCACCAGTGCTAACCACTATGCCACCGTGTTGCCCATACATTGGCTCCCGGTCCGGCAACGCATCGATTTTAGAACTCTCATCCTTGTTTTCAAGTCCCGCCATGGCCTCGCCCCTCCCAACTCTGTAACCTCTTCCAGCCCTGCAATCCTCCGAGATCTCTGCGCTCTTCCAATTCTGGCCTCTTGCGCATCTCTGATTTTCGTCGCTCCGCCATTGGCAGCCGTGCCTTCAGCTGCCTGGGCCCTAAGCTCTGGAATTCCCTCCCTAAACCTCTCCGCCTCTCTCTCCTCCTTTAAGTCGCTCCTTAAAACCTACTTCTTTGACCAAGCTTTTGGTCACCTGTCCTAACAACACTTTATGTGGCTCGGTGTCAAATTCTGTTTGAATACACTCCTGTGAAGCGCCTTGGGACGTATTACTATGTTAAAGGCGCTATATAAATGCAAGTTGTTGTGGTAATCTGGGATCTCTTCTCTACCCTGGGTGCTGATTCCAGAGAGTTAAGTGGCCATTTTGTACCTGCCAACTTGGACAGGGAGAATTATTTAACCCTGCGGGAAGCATCACAGTCAACCGACTCTTGTTCACACCCAATACTCTTTCCAGCATAAATTATTGGGCAGTGATCAGCAACAGGAACAACGGCCAACTCGCTCCATCCTCCTCTCCTCTCCACCCCCTCCCTAACTGAGACCAATTGTGGATACGTTGCCAACCCGCCTGGAATCAGCAGGCAGATCAATCCCGGACCTTCCTGATCATGCGCAGAGTAACATACAGGGCAGTGTATTTACCTACAGTCCATTGGCCAAGAAGGAAGAACTTGCATTTCTATAGCGCCTTTCATGACCTCAGGATGTCCCAAAGTGCTTTACAGCCAACGAAGTACTTTTTGAAGTGTAGTCACTGTTGTAACATAGGGAACACGGCAGCCAATTTGCGCACAGCAAGCTCCCACAAACAGCAATGTGATGATGACCAGATCATCTGTTTTTTTTTAGTGATGTTGGTTGAGCGATAATAATTGGCCAGGACACCGGGGATAACTCCCCTGCGCTTCTTCGAAATAGTGTCATGGGATCCTTTACGTCCACCTGAGGCAGCAGACGGGGACCTCGGTTTAACAACTCATCCAAAAGACGGCACCCCCGACAGTGCAGCACTCCCTCAGTACTGCACTGTGGAGTGTCAGCCTGGATTATGTGCTCAGGTCTCTTGGGGCGGTGCTTGAACCCATGACTTTTCTGGTTCAGAGGAGAGCGAGCTACCCGCTGAGCCAGGGCTGACACAGTGCACGGTGTACTCATCCAACTAAGTGACTGCTGCCCAGTATTGGGAAGGGTACCAGACTGCTGCACTACCAACAGAGCCACAATGACTTTCACAGTGGTGGCAATGTTACTGGACTAGTTAATCCAGTAGGACCAGAGTTCAAATCCCACCATGGGGGTTTGAGAATTTGAATTCAGTTTTTTTTAAAAAGGAGCAATTAACTTGACCTAGAGGGTATATTAAAGTTTTGATGGGTGGGGAGGAGGGACTTCATCATCTGTTGAAAGGGGGACAGTCGAGGTGCGCGACAGCCTCTTGTGGGCTGGGGCCCTGAACTATTATGATGGCTCCGTCAGTTCAACTGGAGATCAAGCTGGTGGATGTGTGGATCAGTGAGGATGTCAGTATAGAGGGATGGCGGGGGCTGGGGCGGTGGGGTCGCAGGGTAAGCATGGTCGCGTTGCCGTACCAACAACAACCACTTGTATTTATGTATCTTCGACATAGTAAAATGTCCCAGGGCACTTCACAAGAGTGTTTTAAACAAAATTTGACACCGAGCCACATAAGGAGAAATTAGGACCGATAACCAAAAGCTGAGGAACATAGGAACAGGAGGAGGCCATTCAGCCCCTCGAGCCTGTCCGCCATTCAATGAGATCATGGCTGATCTGCTGACCTAACTCCATATACCCACCTTTGGTCCAAATCCCTTAATACCTTTGGTTAACAGAAAGCTATCACTCAGATTTAAAATTAACAATTGATCTAGCATCAATTGCTGTTTGCGGAAGAGAGTTCCAAACCTCTACTGCCCTTTGTGTGTAGAAGTGTTTCCTAATTTCACTCCTGAAAGGTCTGGCTCTAATTTTTAGACTATGCCCCCTAGTCCTAGACTCCCCAACCAGCAGAAATAGTTTCTCTCTATCTACCCAATCTGTTCCCCTTAATATCATGAAAACTTCGATCAGATCAACCCTTAACCTTCTAAATTCTAGGGAATACAACCCTAGTTTGTGTAATCTCTCCTCGTAATTTAACCCTTGAAGTCCAGGTATCATTCTGGTAAACCTACACTACGCTCCCTCCAAGGCCAGTATATCCTTCCTAAGGTGTGGTGCCCAGAACTGCTCACGGCACTCCAGGTGTGGTCTAACCAGGGTTTTGTATAGCTGCAGCATAACTTCTACCCCCTTGTATTCTAGTCCTCTAGATATAAAGGCCAGCATTCCATTAGCCTTTTTGATTATTTTCTGTACCTGTTCATGACATTTTAATGATCTATGTACCTGGACTTTGGACATCCACTGTTTTTAGCTTTTCACCATTGAGAAAGTACCCCTGGTCAAAGAGGTAGGTTCAAGGAGTGTCACAAAGGACGAAGGAGATGTAAAGCAGCGGAAAGGTTTAGGGAGGGAATTCCAGAGCTTAGTGCCTTGGCAGCTGAAGGTATGGCTGCAAATGGTGGAGCGATTAAAATCAGGGATACTCAATAGGCCAGCAAGGCACTGTGCTGGTTGAACGAGCACCGTGAGGGGTGGTCGGGGCGGGGCGGGAACATTGTACCAGCATAGTGACCGTCAACTGGTAGGGGTAGGGGACGGGAGGAGAGGGAGGTGGAGAAGCTGAGGATACGGCATCAGGAGAGTGGCCTCTGAGGTGAATGGCGAAAAAGGCAGAAGGTTGGAATTGGCGTGTCGGGCCGGGAGATCTTTATCAAGTGAGAAAAATGAGCTGCGATGCAGAACAGAGCAGAGAGTCATTCAGAAGTGGGAGGAAAGGTTAGGGAGCATTGGAAAGGTATGAAGTCGGATGAGTGACGAGGCATGGAAGAGATAAAAGAGACAGACGAGGTGACAATATAACTTAACTCAGCCAAACTAAAGAGAAGCTGCTCTTTTCTCTCTCAAATCCAGCCATTCCTTACACCAGTGTCCATTTAGAAAGTAGGTAGTACACTGGGTTCACACACCCGCAGGACCCGGGTTTGGTTCTGTTTTATTTTCAGTAACTACCAGGATATATGTCTCCTAATTTTGCCTAATAACTTGAGTTTCCCTGTGTCCATTCACATGCTCCTTTTGGATGCCGCTCTGGACCCAAGCCCATTACTCCTATTTCCACTTTTTTCTCCCCCTTTTCTCTGTAACCCTCCTAGAACCCTTTCTCCTGTCATCATCCCTCCTTTCATTTCTCCCCTCTCGGGTACTCTGCCCTCCCAAATCCCGACCCCAACCCTTCAGCGCTCCTCGACCTTCCTACTCGCCTGAGACGGGGATGGGGTGGAGGGCGGGGTGAGGGGGGGGGGGTTCTGCCAACCTTCCTACGAAGTTACGGTGTGAGGTCAGGAGGATCCCCCCACAGCGGAAATTCCTGCCGTTATTTTTTTTCCCTCAGGTGTTCAGGAGAACTCCCCCGCTCTGCTTTGAAGTCGTGCCGTGGGATCCTTAATCCCTGTCTGACACTTGGCAGATGGGGGCCTCGGTTAATTTTTTGTCAGCTGTGGCTCAGCGGGTAGCGCCCTTGCCTCTGAGTCAGGAGGTTGTGGGTTCAAGTCCCACTCCAGAGACTTGAGCACTAAAATCTAGGCTGATGCTCCCAGTGCAGTGCTGAGGGAGCGCTGCACTGTCGGAGGTGCCGTCTTTCGGATGAGATGTTAAACCAAGGCCCCGTCTGCTCTCCCAGGTGGGTGTAAAAGATCCTATGACACTATTTCGAAGAAGAGTTATCCCTGGCCAATATTTATCCCTCAATCAACATCACTAAAACAGATGATCTGGTCATTATCACATTGCTGTTTGTGGGAGCTTGCTGTGCGCAAATTGGCTGCCGCGTTTCCCACATTACAACAGTGACTACACTTCAAAAGTACTTCATTGGCTGTAAAGTGCTTTGGGACATCCGGTGGTCGTGAAAGGTGCTGTATAAATGCAAGTCTTTCTTTAAAGAGCTTCTTACATCAAAGTGCGAGTTTGTGAGGGGTTCGGAGTCATTAGCTGGTTCGGAATGATCGCAGGTTTCTCCACCGGCTGATTGTTCCAAAGACCCTTTGTCTTGCTGCGCTGTGAGTTGATTAAGGAAGTCCCAGTCACTGAGCAGAAATCAAAGCTTCGCGCCTTGTGAGTTGCTGCTCACTAACGGCCTGCCTCAGTTGCACTACACGAGGCAGAGCTCACTAACGGCCTGCCTCAGTTGCACTACACGAGGCAGAGCTCACTAACGGCCTGCCTCAGTTGCACTACACGAGGCAGAGCTCACTAACGGCCTGCCTCAGTTGCACTACACGAGGCAGAGCTCACTAACGGCCTGCCTCAGTTGCACTACACGAGGCAGCGCTCTCTGTCTGGCGCTGGGGAAATTCAGTATGGGGATCGGGCGGGAAAGTGGAGTTGATGTCGAAGTTCAGCCACGATCTTATTGAATGGCGGAGAAGGCTCCAGGGGCAGTGCGGCCTTCTCCCACACCTGCCCTAATTTCTCCTTAAGTGGCTCGGTCAATTTTTTTGTCTTTTAATGCTCCTGTGAAGCGCCTTGGGACGTTTTACTATGTTAAAGGCGCTATATAAATACAAGTTGTTGTTGTTGATGTCAGAGATCGTGATCTTCAAATTGGCAGATGTAGAGACACAATCATGAGGGTTTTGAAAGTGTAAATAGGGAGAAACTGTTTCCAGTGGCAGGAGGGTCGATAGCCAGAGGACACAGATTGAAGGTAATTGGCAACATACCGTCACAACATGTTGCAGCCATGCTACGAACTCACCTCATTTATATTTATATTGGATCGGTGGTGGGGGTGGGGGAAGATGAGGAGAATTTTTTTTACGCAGCGAGTCGTTACGATCTGGAATGCACTGCCTGAGAGGGCGGTGGAAGCAGATTCAACAATAACTTTTAAAAGCAAATTGGATATATACCTGAAAAAGGGAAAAAAATTACAGGGCTATAGGAGAGAGCCCTAAAGCAGTTTGATACAACAGAGTCAACCATATAGGCCCAGACCAGGTAAGGACCGCAGGTTTTCTTCCCTAAAGAGGGAATTAGTGAACCAGTTGGGTTTGTTATGATAATTTTCTTTAATTCATTGGACGTGGATGTCACTGGCAAGGCTGGCATTTATTGTCCATCCCTAATATGCCCTTGAGAAGGTAGTGGTGAGCTGCCTTCTTGAATACAGTGGCTTGCTAGGCCATTATCAGAGGGCAGTTAAGAGTCAACCACATTGCTGTGGGTCTGGAGTCACATATAGGCCCAGACCGGGTAAGGACAGGCAGATTTCCTTCCATGAACAACATTAGTGAACCAGATGGGTTTTATACAACAATCCAGTAGTTTCATGGTTCACCATTACTAATACAAGCTTTTTAACTCCAGATTTATTTAATTAACTGAATTTAAATTCCCCTGCTGCTATGGTGGGATTTGAACACACAGTCTAACGAGGATCATTCATACCAGGCCTCTGGATTACAAGTCCAGTAACATAACCACTATGCTACCGTACCCCATGATGGCTTCCTGGTCACTTTACTGGTACCTCCTCTCCCCACCCCTCCACCCCCGGCTCTGGGACACTGTTCTACTTGAAGGCGCTGGATATAAACACCAGTTGTTGTTGCTGATGGAATTGTCCAACCCACCCACGACCAGGAGAAAATGGCGGAGTCCCTGGCCCAGGCTGTGATTTTGTTCCTGTGCTGGTGATGCCTCTTCAACTCTTCAAGAAGGTGTCAGCCATGGCTCAGTGGGTAGCACACTCACTCTCTGACTCCGTAGGTTAGTGCAGCTCAAGTCCTGCTCCAGACACTTGTCAACACATTGGCCTAGAAATTCGCGTGGCCGGCTTGCCGCGGGGGTAAGGTTCGCGCCCACTCTTACCCACCGCGCCTGCCGTTGTGTTTTAGGCCCACAGGAACTTCGGGTCCTGGGCCTCTCCCAAGAGCCGGTGCGCAGTGCTTGCGTGTTCCAGGGGCGCAGTTAGTGTGATGCGACCCCTGTGATCACGTGGGCCATGGAGAGCCAATGGCAGCAGACCATCTTTCACTCATAGATTTGACAGGAGACCTGTCAAATCTGTGAATTGAAATCGGCCCCAAAAGAACAGCTAAACCTCAAATAATTTTTTTTAAAAAACCATCACATTTATAAAATAACTATAGTTAAATAAATTAACCACTTTAAACAAAAATTTTAATTTTTGAAAAAATTAAAATACTTTTTAAAAGTTATAAAAATAAACTTACCTTTCTTTAAAGTATCTAAAAAAGATAAACCTGTTGAAAAAAATTTAAATTTATACTTAATTAACTACTTACCTTGTTCAAAAGGGGTCTTACGCCTCCTTTTTACTAGCGTAGAATCTTCCATACTTACCCTCGCGTTGAAACCTGAAAAAAAATCTAAGTTTGCTGCGTGTGCGCAGCCTCTACCGCGCACACGGTTCACCTAGGAACCGCCCCCTTCACCATACCAGAAGTGCCGGTTTCCCGCGCATGCGCAGTGCATGCAGGAAACCGGCACTTCGGGAATGAATACGGGTGAGTACGGACTGAGTACTCACCCGAGAAAGGCCGAATTTTTGGGCCACTATCTAGGTTGACACTCCTGGTGCAGCACTGAGGGAGTACCTACATTGTCAGAGGTGCCGTCTTTTAGATGAGGAGTTAAACCAAGACCCTGTCTGCTCTCTCAGGTGGATGTTATAGACCCCCATAGCACTATTTGAAGAAGAACAGGGGAGTTGTCCTGGGACAATATTTATCCCTCAATCAGCATCACCAAAAAACAGATGATCTGGTCATTACCACATTGCTGTTTGTGGGAGCTTGCTGTGCGCAAATTGGCTGCCGCGTTTCCTACATTACAACAGCGACCACACTTCCAAATGACTTCATTGTAAAGCGCTTTGGGACATCCTGAAGTCGTGAAAGGCGCTATGTAAATGCAGGTGCTTTCTTCTTTCTTTCAAGTGGGACATCGAGGCAGCATCTCCGCCTCGCTTACCGCAGACCTCTGCCGCTGAACTTAGTGTTGGCATTGGGCTGCCAACCCTCCAGGAATGCCCTGGAGTCTCTTAGAATTGAAGGTTAATCTCCTGGACACTGTTGTGAACAAACCCCAGGGTGATAAATCACAGGGGCGTGACAAAAAATTGTCTGTTATCTCAATTTCGTTGAATACTTTTGTTTATCAGAGACGGGTGAAGGAGAGACTGTTGGAGCGGGCGGGGCGGTTGGAAGTGGGAGGTCATGTGATGAAACCATCCAGGAATACTCCCAGCCAGAGTTGGCATCTCTCGGCTGGCGTGGGTCCAATTCAAAAGCACAGCCGGGCAATCGGAGCCCAGGAGCGGTCGCTGGGAGTAAATGGATGCGCGGGTCTGTACCAGGAGCCGTGTCTCTTCCTCTCAGTCCCTACTCCCACCAGATCCTCCAGCTGGGGAAAGAGCAGCGATCCAACATGCTCGTTTATTTACCTGCTTGAATCTGGACAGGTCCATTTCGCTCCGCTGCAAGGAGAGAGATCGGCCTCTCTTTTAATGGGACTGGCATCGTATTTCAAACAAATTAACTCTCTGATGTACATCCACGCATATTATTTTAACAGTAAAGGGCAGATTTACATGAGCAGGTCCCAAGCTTATTGACTTGACTGATTGTGGTAAGGATATCTTGTTTTAATACACAGTATAAAACACGTCTTTAAACCGCTCAGTACCTATCAGGTATCCGTGCAATGTTTTCATAGGAATAATCCGGACAGTATCTATTCGACCTGAAGTAACATTAAACAGGGCCTCATGGATTTGGAAACAATTGCACTGAGAGGGTAACATTGGGCTGTGGCTCAGTGGGTAGCACTCTTTGCCTCTGATGTTATGAAGGTTGTAGGTTCAAGACCCCCTCCAGAGTCTTCAGTACCAAATCTCTGTTGACAATCACAGTACAGTGGAGTACTGAAGAGAATCATAGAATGGTTACAGCACGGAATAAGGCCATTTGGCCCATCGAGCCCGTGCCAGGCTCTCTGCAAGAGCACTTCAGCTAGTCCCTTTCCCCGTAGCCCTGCAAATTTCTTTCCTTCAGATACTTATCCAACTCCCTTTTGAAAGCCATGATTGAATCTGTCGGAGGTGCTGTCTTTTGGGATGAGACGTTAAACTAAGTCTGCCCCCTCAGGTGGACATTAAAGATCCCATGGCACTATTTCAAAGAAGAACAGGGGGAGTTCTCCCTGATGTCCTGGCCAAGATTTATCCCTCAACCAACACCTAAAAAACCCCCCAGAGGATCTGGTCGTTATCACATTGCTGTTTGTGGGAGCTTGCTGTGCGCAAATTACAACAGTGGCTACACTTCAAAAGGTACTTCATTGGATGTAAAGTGCTTTGGGATGTCCTGAGGTGGTGAAAGGCGCTGTATCAATGCAAGTCCTTTTCATCCTGGCTGGTTTCTGTTTATTCGTCTCTTCCCTCTGGTTACCTGTCTGGGGAACAGTTCCAACATCATCCCATCACTCACACGGCCGATCAGCAACGCTTCACCTAAGAACAGAAGACGTAGGAGCAGGAGTCAGTCATTCGGCCCCTCGAGCCTGCTCCGCCATTCAATAAGATCATGGCTGATCTGATCTTGGCCTCAACTCCACTTCCCTGCCCGCTCCCCATAACCCTTGACTCCCTTACCTTTCAAAAATCTGTCTATCCATGGGTCTGGGCAGATCAAGAGGCCCATCCCTAGATGCTGCTTGAGAAGGGGGGGGTGGGCCTTCTTCTTACTGCACAGCAGTTGTTTGTACAACTGAGTGGTTTGTTCAGCCCACTTCAAGGGGGTGGGAGGGGGTATTAAAGTGGAGTCACATGACCAGGTGGGGGTGTTTGGCAGGTTCACTTCCCTAAGGGCCGGTTGGGTTTCTAGAACAATCCGACAGATTGTAATGCCGATATCAGGTGAGATTTGTACTCCCATTCTGATGGGTTGTTAGTCCACCACTATAACCACTAGACCCCCATAGCTATTCAGCCATGGGGAACATCACAGTCGAGTCCAACCCCAATGCCAATGCACAGGCATATTATCCAACATATTATTCAGCTGCCAAGGCCCTAAGCTCTGGAATTCGCTCCCGAAACCTCGCCACATCGCTGCCTCGCTTTCCTCCTTTAAACCTACCTCTATGACCAAGCATCTGTCCTAATAGCTCCTTGTGTCAGCCATGGCTCAGTGGGTAGCACCCTCGCCTCCAAGTTCATGAAGGTTGGGGGTTCAAGTCCCACTCCAGAGACTTGAGCACAAAAATCTAGGCTGACGCTCCAGTGCAGTGCTGAGGGAGTGCTGCACTGTCGAAGGTGCCGTCTTTCGGATGAGACGTTAAACCGAGGCCCCGTCTGCCCTCTCAGGTGGAAGTAAAAGATCCCACGGCCACTATTTTGAAGAGGAGCAGGGGAGTTATCCCCAGTGTCCTGGCCAATATTTATTGCTCAATCTCAACATCACTAAAACAGATTATCTGATCATTATCACATTGCTGTTTGTGAGAGCTTGCTGTGCGCAAATTGGTTGCCGCGTTTCCCACATTACACCAGTGACTACACGTCAAAGAAAAAGTACTTCATTGGCTGTAAAGCGGTTTGGGACGTCCGGTGGTCGTGAAAGGCGCTGTATAAATGCAAGTCTTTCTTTATGTGGCTCAGTGTTAAATTTTGTTTGATAACGCTTCTGTGAAGCGCCTGGGATGTTTTACTACGTTAAATCTGCTTTATAAATACAAGTTGTTGTTGTTGTTGGTTGCTGGGCCAAGCAATCAGAAGCAGGGCTTACACTCCACCTGCTTCAGACAGCCGCCCCCAACTACGAATCAACAAAAATGACGGACAGGAAGAGAGCTACTGCTCCATCCAGCCTGGCCCACACAGATGGGACGCCTTGTGTGACACAATACACAGACACTCCCCACCCCACCCGGAGTCGTGTGATCTCCCGGGAGAGGCGGAAAAAATCCCAGGCCTGTTAGGGAAAACAAAATCTGGAAAATTCCACTCCGACCCCCTTTAGACGATCAAAACTAGTCCAGGAGACTACTCTGGCCCTAATTAGTGTTAGCAGGTACCTTGTATGAGGGGATCTCCACCCCAGCCAGAAACAGGTCCAGCTCTCACCTGAAGGAACTCAGCGAATCAGCATCCACCCCATGGGCCGGCAGCCTGTTCCAGAGGTCCACTATTCTCTGGGAAAAGAACCAACCTCCTGACATCCAACCTAGCTCTGCCTTTACGCAGCTTGTAAGCGTGACCCCTGGTCCTCCCTAACTTATCCAGTAGTAATGAATGTACACAGTTCAGTACCACATGGCTATGGGATCGAGCTGGGATGGACATCTCTCCATCAGAACCCCTTAACCAGGACGTCTCTCCATCAGAACACCTTAACCAGGACATCTCTCCATCAGAACCCCTTAACCAGGACATCTCTCCATCAGAACCCCTTAACCAGGACATCTCTCCATCAGAACCCCTTAACCAGGACATCTCTCCATCAGAACCCCTTAACCAGGACATCTCTCCATCAGAACCCCTTAACCAGGACATCTCTCCATCAGAACCCCTTAACCAGGACATCTCTCCATCAGAACCCCTTAACCAGGACATCTCTCCATCAGAACCCCTTAACCAGGACATCTCTCCATCAGAACCCCTTAACCAGGACATCTCTCCTTCAGTACCCCTTAACCAGGACCTCTCTCCATCAGAACCCCTTAACCAGGACATCTCTCCATCAGAACCCCTTAACCAGGACATCTCTCCATCAGAACCCCTTAACCAGAACATTCTCCTTCAGTAACCCTTAACCAGGACATCTCTCCATCAGAACCCCTTAACCAGGACATCTCTCCATCAGAACCCCTTAACCAGAACATTCTCCTTCAGTAACCCTTAACCAGGACATCTCTCCATCAGAACCCCTTAACCAGGACATCTCTCCATCAGAACCCCTTAACCAGAACATTCTCCTTCAGTAACCCATAACCAGGACATCTCTCCATCAGAACCCCTTAACCAGGACATCTCTCCATCAGAACCCCTTAACCAGAACATTCTCCTTCAGTAACCCTTAACCAGGACATCTCTCCATCAGAACCCCTTAACCAGGACATCTCTCCATCAGAACCCCTTAACCAGAACATTCTCCTTCAGTAACCCTTAACCAGGACATCTCTCCATCAGAACCCCTTAACCAGGACATCTCTCCATCAGAACCCCTTAACCAGGACATCTCTCCATCAGTAACCCTTTACCAGGAAAACCCTCCATCAGTACCACTTAACAAGGCTGTTGCACCATTGGGCTCCTTACAAAGAGTCTCACCATCTAGTTCCCCTTAAAGAGTCTTGCCATCCGTACCCATAATAAAGAGAGTATCAGTTTCCATTAAACAAGGTGCCTCACCAGTGGTGGTGCATCAAGTGAATCTCGCGCTCACTATTCTCCTTCTTGGTGGGAGGAGGATAAATGGGTTCGAGGTGGCTCCATGTTGATACACCTGGTAGATTCCACCCTCTATGGCAGACACCCTGATCCAACACCCGTGCCAGGCAAGTGAACTGTTCTGAGCAAACTGCTGGTGTTCAACCAGCCGGCTCTGCTCGTTGGTGAACTTTGGAGGACTAGACCTATTGCCGGGGGCTGGCCCAGACAGCATCCGAAGGACGGCACCTCCGACAGTGCAGCGCTGGATTGTCAGCGCATATTATGTGCTCAAGTCTCTGGAGTGGGACTTCGAACCCACAACCTTCTGACTTAAAGGCAAGAGTGCTACCCACTGAGCCACGGCTGACACTTCTGTACAAGAGTAAAACAGCACTGGGCGATGGTCACCTACTCTATGTGTGGGTCATTCTTCTATCACTTCATGGCGATAGAAAATGGCAGCCTCACCAGTGGCCACCCCATTGCTTGATTTGAATTTACTCATGTTTTGCCCGTCAGAGGTACCAAGTACCAGTGCCTGACCATACAGCGAAGGCAAGGAGTTCAGCCGCAACACAAAAAAGGCAAAGCAAAGGGGCTGGATGGGTAAATGCACTACCTGGGCTGGTACTAAGCCCACGTAGAGTGGGAAGGCTCTCGAGCCTGGCCACTGGTTTGGCTGAATTCAGCAGCGCTACAGAATGGCCTCAGCACTGCTCGGAGAGGAGAAATAAACTCAGCCAGGGTCCCCAGCACTGATCGCCGTCCCAAGTGTGCGTGAGAGCTCTGATGCCTTCCACAGTCAAACAGCCAGCTAACCTGCTCACTTCTCGGCACCACACATGGAGAATGGCAAGTTGGTTGAACATAGGAATTACTGGATGAAAACAGACTAAGGTCCATCTAGTTCATCTTCTACCATCCTGGGAGTCGCACGATACAACGATAATGGAGTTGCTTACTAATCATAGCAATCAATCCCTTATCGATCAGTCTACAACAGACCCAGACATGAGGCGAGGAAAACCCCCAGTGGTGGAGAGCTTTGGGAACCAGAGGTCCAAAGAAAGAATAGAAATAATGAAAGACTTGCATTTCTATCGCACCTTTCACGATTTCAGGACGTCCCAAGGCGCTTCACAGCCAATGAAGTACTTTTTGAAGTGTAGTCACTGTTGTAATGTAGGAAACGCGGCAGCCAATTTGCGCACAGCAAGCTCCCACAAACAGCAATGAGGTGATGATTTATTTTAGTGATGTTGGTTGAGGGATCATATTGGCCGAGACAAAGTCACCTATACCTCCCAAGCACGCCACACTCGTCCCACGCCATGTTTCAAATGACTGTTATTCCCAAAATGTTATTTTCTGAAAGAATCTATCTAATTTGCATTTGAATGAATCAATACTCGCTGCTTCCACCGTCTCCCGAGGGAGCCTGTTCCATAGATTGACCAGAAGACGTTGAACCAATACCCCATCCTGCAGGAGAGAAGGGCGGGGGGGGGGGGGAGGAGGGCGGAGCATTAAGTGAAATGGATAGAGGGCTGTGTGTTTTCTTGATGTACAAACTAGGTGTGAGTCAGCCCCATTGCCCCTTCCCCCCAATCCCCGTAAAGGGAGTCACAACCTTAAATTCCCATCTCTTGGCATCTGTAGAAGGAGTTAATCCATCTGCAAACACAATGATTGATGGATCCCAGTGAAACCCTTTGATTCCTAATTAAGAGAATGAGACAGACAGCACTTAAGATAAAGAGAGAAGAGATACATGGGACTTTAATGTGACACTATCTGACCTCAGATAACAGGCTTGGGTTCCCCAATAAAAAGGAAGCAGCCTTATAACCAGGCAATTAGAAACCAATAAACAGCTATTAAAGAGCCTAGTGATATGGACTAAAAGAATTATAGCTGCACTGGACTACATCCATATTGCTAGCTCAGGAAATAATTTCTTGTACATACATTTAAGATCCAGTCTCAGTTCCACCCTACGTAAACTTGAGGTCATCCAAAAACTCAGCTGCCCGTGTCCTAACTCGCATCGAGTCCTGTTCGCCCATCGAGTCCTGTTCGCCCATCGAGTCCTGTGCTCGCTGACCTACATTGGCTCCCGGTTAAGCAACGCCTCGATTTTAAAATTCTCATCCTTGCTTTCAAATCCCTCCATGGCCCTCGCCCCTCCCTGTCTCTGCAATCTGCTCCAGCCCCACAACCCCCCGAGATATCTGCGCTCCTCTAATTCTGGCCTCTTGAGCTTCCCCGATTTTAATCGCTCCACCATTGGCGGCCGTACCTTCTGCTGCTTCGGCCCTAAGCTCTGGAATTTCCTCCCTAACCCTCTCCGCCTCTCTCCCTTCCTCTTCCTCCTTTAAGACGCTCCTTAAAACCGACCTCTTTGATCGAGCTTTTGGTCACCTGCCCTAATATCTCCTTATCTGGCTCGGTGTCAAATGTTAATTTATAACGCTCCCGTGAAGCGCCTTGGGACGTTTTATTACATTAAAGGTGCTATATAAATGTAAGTTGTTGTAGTTGTTTGGCTTGTCCCTCCATGACTTTGTTTCAGGTTACTTCTCCAATCTTCAGCAGCTCAAAGTCCCAGGTCCCTCCCTCTTGCTCGTCCAGCTCTGAGAGTCGCTCCGTTCTACCACCAGTCTCCAATCCTTCACTCACACCATTCGCCCCTCCCCCGCTGCACTCTGAAACTTCCTCCAACAATCCTGCCCCACCCGTTCCCCCCCTCCCCCAATTCGCAAACCTCTCACCCCACCTTCGAATGTCACCCCATAAACCTTACTTGCCTCTTTGACCGTGGTTTCAGTCACCATGGTGACTGTTCTCTCCTAAGCCCTGCTTGGGCTCACTGAGATGAGGAGAAATTTCTTCACTCAGAGGATGGTGAATCTTTGGAATTCTCTACCCCAGAGGGCTGTGGAGGCTCAGTCGTTCAGTATATTCAAATGTGAGAAGTCGCACAACACCAGGTTATAGTCCAACAGCTTTATTTGAAATCACAAGCTTTTGGAGCGCTGCTCCTTCGTCTTCACCTGACAAAGGAGCAGCGCTCCGAAAGCTTGTGATTTCAAATAAAACTGTTGGACTATAACCTGGTGTTGTGCGACTTCTCACAGTTGTCCACCCCAGTCCAACACCGGCATCTCCACATCATGAGTATATTCAAGACAGAGATCGATAGATTTTTGGATATTAAGGGAATCAAGGGATATGGGGATCGGGCGGGAAAGTGGAGTTGAGGCAGAAGATCAGCCATGATCTTATTGAATGGCGGAGCAGGCTCGAGGGGGCGAATGGCCGACTCCTGCTCCTATTTCTTATGTTCTTATGCTCCCAATTAGAAGAGTCTTGGCGAAGGCCATCACAACAATGTAAACTGTTCCGTGCGCATTTTTCGCCCCTCACACTCTCTGGGGACAATTTAAATTGAATGGGATCCGATCGACCTCCCATTTTACACTCGGTCCGATTTTTCTTTCCCTTGAATTCAGCAGAGAGTAAAATCAGGCGGGATATAAAACGGAGACCGACTCGATCTCGTCAGTTTCCCGATGGGTTAAAACTGTCCCTTCTCTTACTACAACCTACCGCCAGAGAGTCTTTGGAGTAATTCAGTCAGCGGTGGCTCAGTGGGTAGCACTCTCGGCTCTGAGTCAGAACATCGTGGATTCAATCCCACTCCAGAAATTTCAGCACATAATCCAGGCTGTCACTCCCAGTGCAGAACTGAGGGAGCACCGCACTGTCGGAGGTGCTGGCTTTCGGATGAGACGTTAAACCGAGGCCCCGTCTGCTCTCTCAGGTGGACGTAAAAGATCCCACGGCCACTATTTGAAGAAGAGCAGGGGAGTTATCCCCGGTGTCCAGGCCAATATTTATCCCTCAACCAACATCAATAAAAAAAGATTATCTGGTCATCATCACATTGTTGTTTGTGGGAGCTTGCTGTGTGTAAATTGGCTGCCGCATTTCCTACATTACAACAGTGACTAGACTCCAAAAGTACTTCATTGGCTGTAAAGCACTTTGGAACGTCCTGAGATTGTCTAATGCACTATATAGATGCAAGTTCTTCCTTTCTAATTTAAGCGTTTTTAAATTATGTTATTATGGGTAAAGTGATTTTGTTTCTCCATTTCAGGCGCCCAGTGTCAGTATCATTCACTCCCAGGGCAAGTACTGCACGGGTTAGATACAGAGTAAAGCTCCCTCTACACTGTCCCATCAAACACTCCCAGGGCAGGTACAGCACGGGTTAGATACAGAGTAAAGCTCCCTCTACACTGTCCCATCAAACACTCCCAGGGCAGGTACTGCACGGGTTAGATACAGAGTAAAGCTCCCTCTACACTGTCCCATCAAACACTCCCAGGGCAGGTACTGCACGGGTTAGATACAGAGTAAAGCTCCCTCTACACTGTCCCATCAAACACTCCCAGGGCAGGTACAGACTACGAGGTAAATGACCAATTAATCTGTTTTTGGTTAGGACACTGGGGAGAACTCCCTACTTTTCTTTGAAATAGTGTTGTGGGATTTTTACATCCACCTGGAAGGGTAGACGGGGCCACCGATTAATGTCTCATCTGAAAGTTCACCAAAGAATGGGATTCCATTCACACAACTATAAGAATGAAGTAAGTATGATTGCCAGACTGAAGGAGGGGTCGGTGCAGATTATAGAGAATCTGATTAAGAAGGACTGAATCAATGGGAACGAGGTGTATAGCAAATGTGAAATGATTAAGAAAGAGGATCTTGTGCCTCGGTGCGCCAGGTGTTTAGAAGCTCAAGGACGTGGCATAGTGGTTAGCATGGTGGGCAACACATTGGCATAGTGGTTAGCACTGTTGCCTCACAGCGCCAGGGACCCGGGTTCAAATCCGGCCAAGGGTGACTGTCTGTGTGGAGTTTGCACATTGTCTGCGTGGGTTTCCTCCGGGTGCTCCGGTTTCCTCCTACAGTCCAAAGATGTGCGGGTTAGGTTGATTTGGCTATGATAAATTGACCCTTAGTGTTAGGGGGATTAAATACGTGGGGTTACGGGGATATGTGTCGGTGCAGGCTCGATGGGCCCAAATGGCCTCTATCTGCACTGTGGGGATTCTGTGACGTGTGTTATCCCCTCAACCCTTGGCTCACATTGGGTTGCCAACTCTAGTTGGACGTAGACCTGGAGGTTTCATCACATGACTTCAACCGCCCCGCCCCCACACTCCCACCATTGGTCACCTGACGCGTCCATCCTCGCTGTGCCCCGCCTCCCCACGGTCAATCGGGTTTTTGCTCACAGCGGTGTCCTGGAGATTAATCTTTAATTCCTGGAAACTCCAGAGCATTCCTGTAAGGACGGCAACCCGAGCCCTTTCCCATTCCATTGTAATCAGAGGATAGGAGAGGCTGATCCGAAAGTATCTGGAGAAATGATTAGCACAACTCTCATTCCCAGCTGGTGCAGCAGCTCCAGTTGAATGCAGTTTCATTTTATTAAGTAGTAAACACACTGACATAGTTAAATATAGACTTTCCAAAAACTCATGGCCCCCAGCCAAGCACCCTGGATACTGTGGCTAAATACGCTGCTCCTGAATAGCATCTGCGCTGCGGAATGAAAACAAACTCTGTGAGCAGCATCTGCTTCCCTCTTCCTCGTACATACAGTCACAGTGAGACAGAGAGACACAGACTGAGAGAGAGACACAGACAGAGACATGGACAGAGAGAGGGACACAGAGCGAGAGACACAGAGAAACACAATGAGACAGAGAGACACAGACTGAGAGAGAGACACAGACAGAGACATGGACAGAGAGAGGGACACAGAGCGAGAGACACAGAGAAACACAATGAGACAGAGAGACACAGACTGAGAGAGAGACACAGACAGAGACATGGACAGAGAGAGGGACACAGAGCGAGAGACACAGAGAAACACAATGAGACAGAGAGACACAGACTGAGAGAGAGAGACACAGACAGAGACATGGACAGAGAGAGAGGCACAGAGCGAGAGACACAGAGAAACACAATGAGACAGAGAGACACAGACTGAGAGAGAGACACAGACAGAGACATGGACAGAGAGAGGGACACAGAGCGAGAGACACAGAGAAACACAATGAGACAGAGAGACACAGACTGAGAGAGAGAGACACAGACAGAGACATGGACAGAGAGAGAGGCACAGACAGACAGAAAGAGACACAGACAGAGACATAGACAGAGAGAGAGACACAGACTGAGAGAGAGACAGAGACAGAGACATGGACAGAGAGAGAGACACAGCGAGAGACACAGAGAGACACAGACTGAGAGAGAGAGACACAGACAGAGACATGGACAGAGAGAGAGGCACAGACAGACAGAAAGAGACACAGTCAGAGACATAGACAGAAAGAGAGACACAGAGTGAGAGAGAGACACAGAGAAACACAGGGAGATAGAGAGAGATAGAGAGAGAGACGCATCAGAAACATGGACAGAGAGAGAGACACAGAGCGAGAGGGAGGCACAGACAGACAGAAAGAGACACAGTCAGAGACATAGACAGAGAGAGAGACAGAGAGAGAGACAGAGAGAGAGACACAGAGAGAGAGACACAGAGAAACACAGGGAGGCAGAGAGAGACAGAGAGAGAGGGAAACAGAACCTGGAGGTGACCACTTTGCGGAACACCTCCGTTCAGTCCGTAAGGGTGACCCCGAGCTTCCGGTCGCCTGTCACTTTAATTCTCCGCTCCACTCCCACTCAGACCTCACCGTCCACGGCCTCTTACACTGTTCCAATGAATCTCAACGTAAACTCGAGGAACAGCACCTCATCTTTCAATTAGGCACTTTACAGCCTTCTGGACTCAACTTAGAGTTCAACAATTTCAGACCATACCCTCTGCCCCTATCCTTTTTTTCCCATTTATTTTATTTATTTATTTATTTATGTTCTTCTCTCTCCCACATGGCAGCTGTCTTCCATTCTGCCATTGCCATTTACACTTCCTCTAGAGCCATCTTTTGTTTCTTAACTTGTCCCATTACCATCTCCTTTTGCCTTGCACCATCTCTTAATCTCTCTTAATCTCTCCTGCCTTCCATCCTATCACAGACCTTCCCTTTTGTTCTTTCCTCCCTTCCCCCTTTCCCTGCCCCTGCACTTGCTTAAAAATCTGTTCCATCTTCAGCTTTTTCCAGTTCTGACGAAGGGTCATCGACCTGAAACGTTAACTCTGTTTCTCTCTCCACAGATACTGCCTGACTTACTGAGTATTTCCAGCATTTTCTGTTTTTATTTCAGAACTAGGGGGCACAGTCTCAGGATAAGGGGATGGCCTTTTATGACTGAGACGAGGAGGAATTTCTTCACTCGGAGGGTTGTGAATCTTTGGATTTCTCTGCCCCAAAGGGGTGTGGATGCTAAGTCGTTGAGTATATTCAAGGTTGAGATCGATAGATTTTTGGACTCTAGGGGAATCAAGGGATATGGAGATCGGGCGGGAAAGTGGAGTGCAGGTTGTAGATCAGCCATGATCTTATTGAATGGTGGAGCAGGCTCGAGGGGCCGTATGGCCTACTCCTGCTCCTATTTCTTACGTTGTTATGTTCTTAAAAAGAGAAATGCAGAGAGAGAGAGGCAGGGAGATGGAGAGAGAGGGGGAGAGAGAAAGACACAGAGGGACAGAGAGAGAGACAAAGAAACACAGGGAGACAGAGACAAAGAAACAGAAATAAAATCACAGACAGTGATAGACACAGAGGGCAAGAGACACAGAGGGCCAGCGACACAGAGGGCAAGAGACACAGAGGGCAAAAGACACAGAGGGCAAGGGACACAGCGGGCAAGGGACACAGAGAGCGATGGACACAGAGAGCGATAGACACAGAGAGCGATAGACACAGAGAGCGATGGACACAGAGGGCGATGGACACAGAGAGCAATAGACACAGAGAGCAATAGACACAGAGAGCGATAGACACGGAGACAGTGTAAAACAGGCGATATCGATTCAGCCGCTCGTTAAACATCTCTCCCGATTTGAATTTCCGTTGACTTCAATCCTCTTCGCCGGCAAACTTCCTGAGGAGGGCCAGCAAGCAGTCTGCAGCTCACCGACCTCATGTAAATGAGGCCCGAGGTCCAATATCAGGCTTCATTTACATCCTTGGGCCCGGTTTGTGTCGGCCTGGGCCACCGAAACACAGGGAGGCATGGCAACGTAGGGGTAGCAATTGGTCATTTTTGCTCCCATTTTCAGGGCGTAACTTCCCGAGCTCGAGTTGCGGCTGCGTTACGGGCGCCATAATATCGGTAAAGGACCCCTCTGCCAAATCGGGCTGCCCTGAGAGTCGGGCCTGCTCCGATCACCTTTCCCCGTGGAGGATGCGGCCCAGCAAACGGCCGCCACCAGGAAGGTAAGTTTATTTTTGTTTTAACAGCTTGACAGGGAGCCGGGGGGGGAGGGGGGGGAAAGCAGGAGTGCCTGGCGATCGGTCCGCCCTCCCTCTTGTTGTCTTTCCCCCCCCCACCCCTGAAACCTCCGGGAATGACCTGAGGGGCCGCTGTCGGTGAGGGGAAGTAACCCAAATTCCATCGCGTTGAAACTGCCTCTCGGGATGCGACAGGCTCAAACTGTTGAATTGAGGCCCAGGGCTCAATTTCAGTTGCGCCTCGGGCCTTCTGGTTGGGATGCGCCTGGCCATAAAATGGGCCATAGCCAATTTCCACCACACGCAGAGAGAGAGAGAGAGAGAGAGAGACATGGGGGGGTGGGGCTATTTTAACCCTACCCGCCCATCAAAAGCCGCCAGGATCCCACAGTTCCGAACTTGAACCTGCTCTGCTGAGCAGGCAGCAAGGACGGCCGCCCAAAGCCGGTGGGGTCCTTCCTCACGAGCACGCGTCGGGTCCTGATGATGTCATTGGGCCCCCACTGCAATTTTCAACCAGGCCTGAAGGGGGCAAGCTTCTGTGGATCTCCCACCGGGTGAAGACAGCGGGGAAGAGGAGGCGGGCTCGATGTCAGGGTGACGGTAGTGTAGTGGTTATGTTACTGGACTGATAATCCAGAGAGCACAAGTTCAAATCCTAGGCAGTTTGAGAATTTCGATTCTGTTTAAAAAATCTGGAAATGAAAAGCTAACATAAGAAACGGGGCAGGAGAAGGCCATCCACCCCTTCGAGCCTGCTCCGCCATTCAATAAGATCATGGCTGATCTTCTACCTCATGTCCACTTTCCTGCACTATCCCCATATCCCTTGATTCCCTTAGTATCCAAAAATCTATTGATCTCTGTCTTGAATATACTCAACGACTGAGCATCCAGAGCCCTCTGGGGTAGAGAATTCCAAAGATTCACCACCCTCTGAGTGAAGACATTTCTCCTCATTTCAGTCCTAAATGGCCGACCCCTTATTCTGAGACTGTGACCCCTGGCAAATGGGAACATAAGAACATAAGAAATAGGAGCAGGAGTAGGCCAATTGGCCCCTCGAGCCTACTCCGCCATTCAATAAGATCATGGCTGATCTGATCCCAACCGCCAATCTACTATCACAGAACCATCTCCTGAACCTAACAGAATTGCACACACGAAATAGGAGCAGGATCAGGCTACACGGCCCCTGGGCCTGCTACGCTACCCACAGGGCCATGACCGATCCGAACCTAGACTCATGTCCAAATTCCTGCCCGCTCCCCGTAACCCTTAATTCCCTTTACTTCTAGGAAACTGTCTATTTCTGTTTTAAATTTATGTAATGATGTAGCTAAAATGGGAAATGGGAAAACTGCCTCAGCACTAACACAAATGGCTCAGCAAGCCAGGGAAGGGGCACCCAGGGTCTCGCACGCAGCACTCCAGCTTTATGCAGGGTGGTCAACACTGCAAAAGCGGCCCTCTACCCACAGGGGCCAGGAGGCCCTCCAGAAAGAATAATGTGGGACCACATCACCGAGGCCGTCACTGCCAGCAGTGTCACCCCCACCACCTGGCTGCAGTGCCCAAAGAAGCTTCATGACCTCAGACCATTGGACAAGGTCAGTGAATGCATCTTCAAAAGCCGTCTCCTACCAACTGCACCACTAGCCTCACACACTGCTCAATGCACAACCCCCCAATCACTCACCTACCAACAACCTGCACCAATGACAAGGCACATCTCCCATTCATAGCTTCACCTCACCCCTTGGAGGAGACGGTGCAGGCCATTCTTGGCAGGGGCATGGCTGAGCCCTTGACCAGCGGTGGGGCTGAAAGGATACAAGATGCTGGTATCCTCGTTCTGGCATTCACCTCTTGCTTTCCCACCCTCCCATCAGCATAACTCCACTCTTTTGCCTTCCTCATTTCACACACCCAAGAAATGCAGCCTTCCCAGCCAGTGGGACCGCAGGCAGATGATTCGATCCCAGATATCCCAGCCACAAAGGGGCTGTCTGGGATGCATCCTTCCGTCTGATTCCTCCTCTTTGGCTTCCTCCTCTTCTGTGTCTTCCTCTTCTGTGTCTTCCTCTTCTGTGCCTTCCTCTTCTGCGTCTTCCTCTTCCCTGTGCAAGCGGATGCTGTAAATGTGAAATGACAGCATAAAATGCTGGAAATACTCAGTTGGTCAGGCAGCATGTCGACCTGAGACGTGAACTCTGTTTTTCTCTCCACGGATGTTTCGTGACCTGCTGAATATTCGCAGCATGTTCTGACTTCTCAAAGGCCTTCATTTACCATCCAAGCCCTTGCAAGCATCCAGCAGCACTCCCTGCAGCAAGCCACCACTTCAGTAAAACCAAAAAAAACCAGTCCAAACCCTTCAATTCAAACTTACCTGAATGATGTGTGTGTCCCTTTAAGAGCTGCAGACATCGCCACTGTCAGCCTGCTTGCACGCCAGGTTAACCTGGCATGCTTAGGACCCAGCGCTGAATGCAGCACTAGGGTTGAAGTTCGCGTCGGTGACGTTAAGTCGGCATTGCACGCCGAACGCCGCCATTTCTTTTCCAGGGCGCTGCCGGTTACCAGCAGCGCAAAGGGGGAGAGGAATATGGAGGCCATCGCGGGACCCGCCACCAGCTGGCGAAAGAGCGGTGGCCGCCATTTTATCACCATTTCATGGCACTACGGAGTGTCGGTAAGTAGATGAATTTCTAGCCCAAAGCCTCTATTTATGAAGCCCAGGATCCCATATGCTTTTTTAACCGCTTTCTCAACCTGCCCTGCCAACTTCAACGATTTGTGCACATCTCCCCACAGGTGTCTCTGTTCCTGCACCCCCTTGAGAATTGTACTCTTTAGTTTATATTGCCTCTCCTCGTTCTTCCTACCAAAATGTATCACTTTGCACTTTTCTGCGTTAAATTTCATCTGCCACGTGTCCGCCCATTCCACCAGCCTGTCTATGTCCTCTTGAAGTCTATCCCTATCCTCCTCACTGTTCACTATACTTCCAAGTTTTGTGTCATTAGAGAGCGAGATGCACTCGGGGGATTCCTGCACTAACTGCCTGGTCCTCCTTTTCTGTCTGGCGGTCACCCATTCCCTCTCCGCCTGCACTCTCCTGAAACGTGCTATCCACGAAGCTCTCAGCCTCGCAGGTGTACCCCAGTGACGGCAGCTGCTGCTCAAGCTCCAAAACCCGGAGCTCGAGCTCTTCCAGCCGACGACACTTCCTGCACACGTGGTTGTCCAGGACACGAGTAGCATCCTGGAGTTCCCACATGGCACAGGATGTGCATTCCACGGGATGAGGTGCCCTGCCATGCCTTTATTTGCTATACTACTTAACTAAACTTCTTAGCTAACCCACTGACTTAACGTAGAGAGAAAAAGACAAAGGTAATACTGACCAACCAATCACCTACCTGCTGCTCTATGACGTCACTCCTTGATTTTTCTTTGTTGTTTTTGAATTCGAAGGTGCCGCCGCTCTGCCCGAGGCCTTCCCTCCCGCTGTATTATTACAGGCGCTCCTCCTCTTGCTGCCGTTCAGGTCCTTGAGTATATTCAAGACAGAGATCGGTAGATTTTTGGACACCAAGGGAATCAAGGGATATGGGGATAGGGCGGGAAAGTGGAATTGAGGTAGAAGATCAGCCATGATCTCATTGAATGGTGGAACAGGCTCGAGGGGCCGTATGGCCGACTCCTGTTCCTATTTCTTATGTTCTTATGAAAGGTTCCATATAAATGCAAGTTCTTTCTTTATGTGTCAGCCGTGGCTCAGTGGGCAGCACTCTCGCCTCTGAGTCAGAAAGTTGCGGGTTCAAGTCCCACTCCAGAGTCTGGAACCCAAAAATCTAGACTGACAGTCTAGTGCAGTGCTGAGGGAGCGCGGCACTGTCAGAGGTGCTGTCTTTCAGGTGAGACATTAAACCGAGGCCCCATCTGCTCTCTCAGGTGGCTGTAAAAGATCCCATGGCACTGTTTCGAAGAAGAGCAGGGGAATTCTGCCCGGTGTCCTGGGCTAATATTTATCCCTCAAAAAACAGATGATCAGGCCATTATCGCATTGCTGTTTGTGAGAGCTTGGCTGTGTGCAAATTGGCTGCCGTGTTTCCTACATTACAACAGTGTTCTTCAAAAAAAAGTACTTCATTGGCTATAAAGTGCTTTGGGAGGTCGTGAGAGGTGCTATAGAAATGCAAGTCTTTCTTTCTATTTAAATTCACCAAGATGGGGAGAGGAGGAGGGAGGAGGCCTCCCCTGTGATACAATCCCTCCCACCCTTCTCACTTAATAAAACAAACCCCACCGATTGCACGCTGTAAGGAACCCTCACTTCCCAAGGGCAGCCTTTCTGTACCCAAGGTCATCCTTGAACGTGCCGTTTATATAACTCGGTTCCTGCAGGAGATTCCCACTGGGAACGTTACAGCCAGGAGGGAGGTTGCCTGCTGTAATTAACCTTTTCAACATCAGCAACAAATATATTCTCCGAACACTGTAGAGGACAACTGCGGCCTCTCCAAATGCTTTCTAAGGTGCAGACATTTCTCTCAGACCAGTCCCATTTCCTGCCCTCATTAATCATCGGGTGGCAGGGTTTTGATGGAGTGGTTTATGTATTTATTTTAAACCTTATGTTCCAATAGCCAGATCTCATTGTTCAAATGTTTCTCGGGTCGTGTTATGGAAAAGATCATTGTTGGTTGGATTCGTGTCTCCAAGCCCAGGTTGTGGAACTCTCGTCCCCGAAACGGCTGAGGATGTTGGGGGACAATGGGAGCCTGATATCGATAGATTTTTGTTAGAAAGAAAGATTTGCATTTATTTGGCGCCTTTCAAGAACTCAGGACGTCCCAAAGGCACTTTAAAGTCAATGAAGTACTTGCAATGTAGGGAAACGTGGCAGCCAAAATTGCGCACAGCAAGCTCCCACAAACAGCAATGAGATAAATGGTCATGAATCTGTTCTAGTGATCTTGTTTTTACTGGCCAGGACACTGGGGAGGACTCCCCTGCTCTTCTTCAAAATAGTGTTGTGGGATCTTTTACATCCCTCGGTGTAACGCCTCATCCGAAAGACGGCACCTCCGACAGTGCAGCACTCCCTCAGTACTGCACTGCAGTGTCAGCCTGGATTATGTGTTCAAGTTTCTGGCGTGGGACTCAAACCCATGTCCTTCTAACTAAACCTGGTAATGTATGGGCAGTGATAAAAACCCAACAGAAAAAATAACCTGCCACCCCTACCCGGTGTGGCCTACACGTGACTCCTTACGATGGGAATTTCTTTGTGGGTTATCCCGAAGCCCCATTTCCGACAACCTCCTGCCGAAGTTACGGCAGTGGATCAGGCAAATCCCGGAGGAAAGTCGCCACCTTAAGGTTCTCAGAGAGACGAGCAAGTCATTCAAACAAATGCTACCAATCAAGAAGGCCCACCACCACCTGCTCAAGGGCAACTAGGGGCGGGTAATATACTCCAGCCTTGCCAGCGACGCCCGCATCCTGATAACAAGCTGCTCCCCATGGGTGCTGAGGCCAATTGTAGCATCCCAACTGAGGTCAGTTAGCATGGGAGTCCAATAGGAATCTTGGCTTTGTAAATAGGGACGTTGAATCGCAAACAACAAGGAAGTCATGCTCAACCTTTACAAATCACAGGTTAGGCCTCAGCTGGAGTGTTGTGTCCAATTCTGGGCACCGTACTTTGTGAAGAATGTCAAGGCCTTGGAAAGGATACAGAGGAGGTTTACCAGGATGATACCAGGGATGAGTGAGTTCAGTTATGTGGAGAGATTGGAGAAGCTGGGATTGTTCTCCTTAGAGCAGAGAAGGTTAAGGGGAGACCTAAATAATTGGCAAAGGAACTAGAAGGGAAATGAGGAGAAATTTTTTCACACAGAGGGTTGTTAAGATGTGGAACGCACTAACTGAAAGGGTGGTGGAATCGAACATTCAGAAGGCAATGGGTCATGTACCTGAAGAGGACTAATTTGCAGGTTTATGGGGAAAATGCTCCCTCTAATTTTTTCGGGACGCTGCGCGGCCCCTTTAAGGGGCTGCACAGGCCAGTCAAAATACCGCACATGCGCATTTTTTTGCATTGAAAAGTCGGCTGCGCGGGATCCCTGGAGCGCGGCCACGCAGCTTAAAGGAACATTGGCTGAGGTGTGGGGCTAAATTGGACAGCTCTCTCGACGAGTCTGCACAGGCCGAATGCAATGTTCCCTGTAATTTTTTTGGGGGGGCTGCGTGGCCCCTTTAATGGGCTGTATGGCCCATTCAAAATTCCGCGCGTGCCCGGTTTGTCTATTTAAAAGCCGGCTCACTGGCTGTGCGGGACCTCCGGAGTGCTGCGGGACCTCCGGAGTGCTGCGGGACCGCGAGGCCGTGCAGCTTAAAGTGAGCGCTGGCCGAATGTCCTCCTCATTTGCTTGGCTTAGTACCACACCAGGAAACGTATCTATCCACTCGTGGTCATCATTAGCTCTCCCTGCGTAACCAAAACACGATTTGAGATGACTGGAGGCACGTTGCTGACAATGAGCAGTCAGAACAGCTTGCGATTTGATGTAAAATCAGAAAATGCTGGAAACACTCAGCAGGCCAGGCAGCATCTGTGGAGAGTTAACAGAGTTTACGTTTCAGCTCGATGACCCCTTCGTCAGAACTGGAAGAAGTGAGAGATGTAACAGGTTTTGAGCAAGTGCAGAGGCAGGGAAACGAGGGGGTTGAAGGAAAGACCAAAGGTCTGTGATAGGGTGGAAGGCAGGAGTGATTGACTGACAAAAGTGATGATGGTGCGAGGCGATGGGACAAGTAAAGAAACAAAAGGTGGGTCTAGAGGAGGCTACAGCAGAAGCATTACCAGTGCAGCTTGGGAATTGAATTCAATTCAGGCCATCTGAAAATTGGAATCGTAAAATAAGAGGCAACAGCGTGTGAACCTCATGGGATATCTCACCGCACCAGCAGGGAGCTGACCACTCTTCACTGCCTAACTACAGCGCTGCGGGGCTCAGATACACCTCACACTGAAGAAAGACTTGCATTTATACAACGCCTTTCACGACCACCGGACGTCCCAAAGCGCTTTACAGCCAATGAAGTACTTTTTGAAGTGTAGTCACTGTTGTAATGTAGGAAACGTGACAGCCAATTTGCGCTCAACAGGATCCCACAAACAGCAATGTGATAATGACCAGATAATCTGTTTTTAGTGATGTTGATTGAGGGATAAATATTGGCCCAGGACACCGGGGAGAACTCCCCAGCTCTTCTTTGAAATAGTGCCTTGGGATCTTTTACGTCCACCTGAGAGAGCAGTCGGGGCCTCGGTTTAACATCTCATCTGAAAGACGGCACCTCCGACAGTGCAGCACCCCCTCAGCACTGCACTGGAGTGTCAGCCTAGCTTTATGTGCTCAAGTCTCTGGAGTGGGACTATTGAACCCACAACCTTCTGACTCAGAGGCGAGAGAGTGCTACCCACTGAGCCACAGCTGGCAGCAGGCAGATGGGATACTTTTCAATCCAGACCAGTCGGGAGCTAGGATACATTGCAATCTAGACAAGCAGGAAAGTAGGATAGACGTCACACCAGTCCAGCCAGGAGATGGGGTACAGCTGACACCAGACCGGCAGCGAGAATGGATACCCTCACACCAGACCAACAGGGAGACAGGATACAACTCAAACCAACAAGGAGATCAGGTACAAAGCACACCAGAACAACAAGGCGATGGAATACAACTCACATCAGACCAGGAGAGAAATCTGATACAGCTCACAGAAGACCAGCAGAGAACTGGGAGACATCTCACATTAGACTGACCCATGAGATCTCTGTCCCAGTCAGGAACTGGTCCAGCTCTCCCTCTTGAAGGCACGGAGAGAGTCGGCACCCACCGCACCAGCCGACAACGCATTCCAGAGGCTCACTACTCCCTGGGAAAAGAAGAACCACCCAGCATCTAGTTAGCCTTCGCTCAGCAGCATTATAGGAGATTGCCCCTTACTACCAGAGGAATAGGGGCCTCAATAAGCATAGCGCAAAGTGTTGTCTTGTTTAATTCATTCTTGGGATGTGGGCATCGCTGGCAAGGCCGGCATTTATTTCCCATCCCTGGTTGTCCTTGAGAAGGTGGTGGTGGGCCTTCTTCTTGAACCGCTGCAGTCCGTGTGGTGAAGGTGCACAGGCTACGTGAGTTGCCAGCACTTGGGACATGCACTATGGGTCCTTGTGCACATTGGGCATTCAGTAGGGCTCAGTACCTGGCATTGCAAGTCGCTTGGAGTTTTTTATCTCTCTTCAGTCTGGGGACACTGAAGCCACTTGCTGCAGCCTCTCCAAGTTGATCAACACCTTCCTCTTCTACGTGACATTCAGCTCAATTGGTAGTACTCTTGCCTCCGTGGGTTCGAAGCCCCCCACTCTAGGCCTTGACACTCCACCACAGTCCTGAACAGGCTTGTCAGCCCTCCAGCATTGTCCTGGAGTCTCCAGGGATTAAAGGTCAACCTCCTGGATACTACTGTAAGCGATCCAGGAGAATATGGAGCCAAGGCAGGTGGATGGAGTTAAGATACAGATCAGCCATGATTTCATTGAATGGCAGAACAGGCTGAATGGCCAACTATGTTCCTATAATCATAGGTGGCATTAAGAAAAAATTGTTCTTTAACATTTTCTTTGATCACTTTTGTTTATTAGTTATAGTGTCAGCTGTGGCTCAGTTGGTAACACACTTGCCTCTGAGTCAGAAGGTTTGTGGGTTCATAGTCCCACTCCAGGGACTTGAGCCCATAAAGCTAGGCTGACACTCCAGTGCAGTACTGAGGGAACGCTGCACTGTCGGAGGTGCCATCTTTCGGATGAGAAGCTAAACCGAGGCCCCGTCTGCCCTCTCTCAGGTGGACGTAAAGATCCCATGGCACTATTTCGAACAAAAACAGATTATCTGGTCATTATCACATTGCTGTTTGTGGGAGCTTGCTGTGCGCAATTTTGGCTGCCGCGTTTCCCACATTACAACAGTGACTCCGCTTCAAAAATACTTCATTGGCTGTAAAGTGCTTTGGGATGTCCGGTGGTCGGGAGAGGTGCTGTAGAAATGCAAGTCTTTCTTTTATATAAATATTGGAGATGGCTGGGGTGGGGAGGGAGGTGGGGGGGCAAGGGTATGTACACTGACAGCCAAGATCATCCAATTGGGCAATGAAGAGTCTGTTCACTTTCCAATTGGGTGGGAAGGCGACCAATGGCGGGGCAGGTCGGTTGGAGGTGGGAGGTCATGTGATGAAACCTCCAGGAATACGTCCAATCAGAGTTGGCAATCCTAGTACTGAGGGAGCGATGCATCGTTGAAGGCGATGTTCTTAGGATGAGGCTTTAAACTGAGGCTCCGAGCGTCTGCCTATTCTGGTCATGCTGTACATGAAAGGTTTGAAGACGAGCAGGGAGTTTCCCAGATGTCCTGACCAGCATTCATCCACACACCCCCACCCCCCACCGTCCGCCCCAACACCCCCAATAAATCAGATTAACTGATCATTGCTGTTGGTGGGATCTAGCTGTGCGCAAAATGGCTGATGGATTTGCCTGAATAACAGCAGTCACCGTGTCTCAAAGTAATTGATTGGATGTGACGTGCTTTGAGATGGAGAACCATCTCTTTCCTTTCTGTTGTGTCACTTTCTTGGGGAACTATCTACAACGTTTGAAGATGAAGGGAGGAGAGGAAGAAAATAAAAAGTTAAAATTGGCCCTGTGTGCAGTTTCTGGACGGATCGAATTTTGATCTGTTGACGTTAAGGCCAAGGCCCAGCGCTGCTGTTGCCCAGGTGACCAAATCTCGGCCTGTAAAAATAGGGCCTGCAACACCACCAGGGATAGTGTCTCCAGCGCCAATGTGTTTTGCAGCAATCGCTGATTGATTTAAGCTGCTCGCATTCATCTTCATTACAAGGGTAGGGAGCCGGGGTCAGAAGGAAAAGGCACGTTTCCCCCTCCTTTGACTGAAATAAATGATCATTAATTCATCCGCTGTTCAGGAATTTCCTCTTCTTTAAGGAATCTCAGCTTCCTAGTACAAATGTCAAGGCATCTTATCCCAAAGCTGGCCTCATGCTGAGAGGCTTGGTTGGTCAGGCTGAGGAGTGCTTGGGGTTTGGAATACGCCAGAGGCTGGAACTTGAATCCTTGGACAAGGGGGTATAACCTTAAAAATGGAGCCAGGCCCATTCAGGGGTGAGGTCAGGAAGCACGTCTTCACACAAAGGGTAGTGGAAATCTGGAACTCTCTTTCTCCAAAAGGCTATGGATGCTGGGGGTCAATTGACAATTTCAAAACTGAGATTGATAGACTTTTCTTAAGGTAAGGGCCTCACCCCCTGTGCTCACTGACCTACATTGGCTTCAAATTTAAAATTCTCATCCATGGGTTCAAATCCCTCCAAGGTCTCGCCCCCAACACTGCCCCACCACACCCGCCCCCCCCACCCCCACCCCCCACCCCTTCCTCTCTCTGTAACCTCTTCCAGCCCTACAAACCTCTCAGATCTCTGCGTTCCTCCAATTATTGCACATCCCCCGATTTCCTTTGCCCTACCATTGGCGGCCATGCCTTCAGCCCTAAGCTCTGGAATTCCCTCCCTGAACCTCTCCGCCACTCTACCTCTCTCTCTCTCCTCCTTTAAAACGCCCCATAAAACCGACCTCTTTGACCAAGCTTTTGGTCACCTGTCCTAATAGCTCCTTATGTGGCTCGGTGCCAAATTTTGTTCGATAACATTCCTGTGAAGCACCTTGGGACGTTTTGATATGTTAAAGAAGGTACTGATCAAGAACGTTCTCTTGTACACATTTCAGGAATTCCTCCCCCTCTCTGCCCTTTACACTGTTACTATCCCAGTCTAAATTAGGATAATTGAAGTCCCCCATTATCACTACACTGAAGTTCTTGCATCTTTCAGTAATTTACCGACACATTTGCTCCTCTATCTCCTTCCGACTATTTGGTGGCCTATAGTATACACCCAGTAATATAGCAGCTCCTCTATTGTTCCTTATTTCTAACCAAATAAACTCTGTCTTTGACCCCCTCAGACATATCATCCCTTTCCAGTACTAGAATATTGCTTTGATTAAGAATGCCATCCCCCTCCTTTTCTTCCTTCCCTATCTTTCCTGAATACCTTGCAGCCAGGAATATTAAGTTCCCACTCCTTCCCTTCTTTGAGCCTGCTCTCTGTTATTGCCACTATATTATAATCCTTGTGCCTACAGCTCACCAACCTTATTTACCACGCACCGTACATTTACGTAAATGCACCCCAAACCCATCTTAGACTGCCTTGTATTTGCCCCCTGCCTGATCCCTCCTATTTCTGAACTATTCCTTATTCTAGTGCTGTTTGCCTCTCACAGTCCTCTGTGCGCATTGTTCCTCCTCTCGAATGTTTCATCCTGGTGCCCATCCTCCTGCCAGCACTAGTTTTTTCTATTCATTCATGGGATGTGGGTAGAAACATAGAAACATAGAAAAATAGGAGCAGGAGTAGGCCATTCAGCCCTTCGAGCCTGCTCCGTCGTTCAATATGATCATGGAAGATCTTCTACCTCTACCATATTCCCACTCTCTCCCCATACCCCTTGATGCCTTTTGTGTCTAGAAATCTATCTATCTCCTTCTTAAATATATTCAGTGACGTGGCCTCCACAGCCTCCTGTGGTAGAGAATTCCACAGGTTCACCACCCTCTGAGTGAAGAAATTTCTCCTCATCTCAGTCCTAAATGTCCTACCCCGTATCCTTAGACTGTGACCCCTCGTTCTAGACCCCCCAGCCAGGGGAAACATTCTCCCTGCATCCAGTCTGTCTAGCCCTGTCAGAATTTTATACGTTTCAATGAGGTCCCCTCTCATTCTTCTAAACTCTAGTGAATACAGGCCTACAGGGTATTGCTGGCAAGGCCAGCATTTATTGCCCATCCCTAATTGCCCTTGAGAAGGTGGTGGTGAGCCATCTTCTTGAACCGCTGCAGTCCATGTGGTGAAGGTACTCCCACAGTGCTGTTAGGTAGGGAGTTCCAGGATTTTGACCCAGTGACGATGAAGGAACGGTGATATATTTCCAAGTCAGGATGATGTGTGACTTGGAGGGGAACTTGGAGGTGGTGGTGTTCCCATGCGCCTGCTGCCCTTGTCCTTCTAGGTGGTAGAGGTCACGGGTTTGGGAAGTTAGCCTTCCCAAGAGGACATTGGTCCCAACTCTGTTGAGGTGCAACCCCTCCATCTTACATGCATACACACACACGAACGCAGACACATATACTTATATAAAATATACTTATACATACACATATAATATGTAGATATATAAATAATATGCACATATAAAGATATATATTTATATATATATATATACACGCACATACATATATATAATTTACACATACACAGATATATATGCAATATACTTACACACACACCGTGAATTGACTTCAGGAAATTGCTGTCCAAGTTGATTAAGTTTGGTTTTCCCAGACTTTGCTAATTTGTACAAATGGGATATGAGGGAAGACATGCATCAGCTCCCTGTAGCCCAGTAGCAGTGGGTAGTAAAAGCGAAGGGTATTGATGGGGGAGTTTGAAACGTCAGGTACTGGGGTTGTATGGGGAGGGCAGTCTGGAAATCCAGAGCCCATCGCCATACGATACATTCCATTTAACCAAAGTCATTTGTTTTAAAATTCCACGTTCCTTTTTGTCTTGATTTCTAGATATTTTTTAGTTGGGTGGGGGGAGGATTTTTCTCAGCGTCTGTTTATCGTCTCCAAGCTCGTTGTAATGTACATTTCACACAAGTGACACTTGGCAAAATACTCGTAAGCCGATGAGTTAATGGCTTTCACTCTTTTCTCCTGGTTTTTCTTGTTCCTTTTTTTGTTAGCTTCTCTGGCAGTTTTTCTCTCGTCCTTCTCACCTAAGCCCCAATTTTAACCTAACTCTTTCCCCCCGACTCCCCCCGCCCCCCCAGTGGGTTCGGGGGTTGATTTCTGGAGTTGCTGAGAAAACTGCCATTGCTGTTGGAAAACATATGGGGGTGGATCTCACCGCTGGGCGTCAGCCGAGGCTCAGTGGGTCGCACTCGCTCTCGCCTCTGACTCAGAAAGTCATGGGTTCAAGTCCCACTCCAGAGACTTGAGCATAAAATCTAGGCTGACACTCCCAGTGCAGTGCTGAGGGAGCGCTGCACTGTCGGAGGTGCCGTCTTTCGGATGAGACGTTAAACCGAGGCCCCGTCTGCTATCTCAGGTGAATGTAAATGATTCCACGGCCACTATTTCGAAGAAGAGCAGGGGAGTTCTCCCCGGTGTCTTGGACAATATTTATCCCTCAACCAACATCACTAAAAACAGATGATCTGGTCATTATCACATTGCTGTTTATGGGAGCTTGCTGTGCGCTAATTGGCTGCCACGTTTTCCTACATTACAACAGTGACTACACTTCAAAAAGTACTTCATTGGCTGTAAAGCACTTTGGGACGTCCTGAGGTCGTGAAAGGCGTTATAGAAATGCAAGTCTTTCTTTATAGTGTATAACGGGTGATAGCGAGTCGGCAGTCAGTTTTACCTCTCTCCTGATTGACTTCAATGGAAATAAAAGTCGAGAGAGCTGTAAAATGGGCTGCCAACTCGCTGTCACCCGTTTCACACTATCGCACAGAGTCAGGAGCTACCCCAAGGAGTCTACTGATGCCTTAAGTTGAAAAGCCATTGCTAGGCCTCATTCACGGCACACTGCTCATTTTATGATGCATGATGCTTCTATTACAACAACAGCAGCTTTAGATAGCACCTTTTAACATAGTAAAACATCCCAAGGTACGTCACGGGAGCGTTATCAGACATAATTTCACGCCGAGCTACATAGGGAGATATTGGGGCAGGTGACCAAACATAAGGAGCGTCTTAAAGGAGGAGAGAGAGGTGGAGAAATTTAAGGAAGGAATTCCAGAGCTTAGGATAGCTGAAGGCAATGGTGGAGCGATTAAAATCCGGGGATGTGCAGAAGGCCAGAGTTGGAGGAGCGCAGGGATCTTGGAGGGTTGTAGGGCTGGAGGAGATTATAGAGATAGGGAGGGTAGAGGCCATGCGGGGGGATTTGGAACATGGGTGATGGGTGAACGGGACTTGGTGCGAGTTAGGACCCGGCCAGCAGAGTTTTGGATGAGCTCAAGTTTACAGAGGGTGCAAGCTGGGAGGCCGGCCAGGTGGCCATTGGAGTAGTCGGGTCCAGAGAGGCAACAAAGGCATGGATGAGAGTTTCAGCAACAGCTGAGCTGAGGCAAGTCATAATAAACCTGTATAATTCATCTGCAATGCATGGCGGAGGTCTGTAAAAAAAAAAAATGTTTTTGAAGCTCGTCGTGGACATCTCCCAGCCCTGGGAGTCTCGCACTCACTCAGCGAGCTCCTCAGGCAATGCCTCACAGTCCCCGCACATTGGAGGAGGTCTTCAAGCCTCTCCTGATGAGAGGCTCCCACCACATGAAGTTGGGGGAAGTGTACCTGAAACTACAGGAGCAGGAAGAGTAATGATGTGAACGTACTGGGATCCCGATGAGCGGCAGAGCTGGTTGGCCAAGACTCAACATGCTTGGATGCTGCTTTGCGTTTAAATTACATTTGGAGACTGATTGATGTGCAATATTTGGACAACTGCCCATTTACATAAATCATTCTGTAACTAAATCTAATTAAAACCACATAAAACTCTTTGGTATCAACCTCTGACCTTTCCTGTCAGTTCTATTTTCTTTCCTGTTTTTTCCCCATCTACCTTCACTTCCGCTCTGGAGCTATTTTTCATTTTTTTCTTCTCGTCTTTCCACTTACAAAAGCATTGCAGAGTAGTTACAGCACAGAAACAGGCCATTCGGCCCAACTGGTCTGTGCCGGTATTTATGTTCCACACGAGCCTCCTCCCACCTCTCTTCATCTCACCCGAACAACATATCCTTCTATTCCTTTCTCCCTCATGTGTTTATCTAGCCTCCCCTTAAATGCATCTGTGCTATTCGCCTCAACCACTCCCTGTGGTAGCGAGTTCCACATTCTCACCGCTCTCTGAGTAAACAAGTTTCTCTTAAATTCCCTATTGGGTTTATTAGTGACCATCTTATATTGATGGCCCCTAGTTCTGGTCTCCCCCACAAGTGGAAACCCCTTCTCTACGTCTACCCTATCAAACCCTTTCATAATCTTGAAGACCTCTATCAGGTCATCCCTCAGTCTTCTCTTTTCTAGAGAAAAGAGACCCAGCCTGTTCAATCTTTCCTGATAGATATAACCTAACTTCTTGACTTTTTTCACCTACTTTCAGCTTTCTATGACAGTCCCGTTCCCAGTTATTGGAACCATTATCGCTTGTCTCTGACAGCAGTCAACGTACGTGACCCTGGACTTTCTCCCACTGCTCCTCCCCCCACCCCCACTCCTCTTCACCTTCTTCCATCCGATGACGGGGCTCTGAGTTTTGTTGACTGACACCAAGCTTTGGTGATTCTCATGAGGGTCGAGCGTTAAAGTATTTAGAATTTTAAAATTCTCATCCTTGTTTTTAAATTCCTCCATGTCCTCGCCACCCCCACCGTCCGCCCCTCTGTAACCTTCTCCAGCCCTACAGCCCTCCGAGATCCCTGCTCTCCTCCAATTCTGGCATCTACTGCTTCCCCATTGGCGGCCGTGCCTTCAGCTGCCTAGGCCCTAAGCTCTGGAATTCCCTGCTTAAACCTCTCCGCCTCGCTACCTCTCTCTCCTTTAAAACCTACCTCTGGGCACCTGTCCTAATATCTCCTTCTGTGGCTCGGACTCAAATTCTGTTTGTTAACGGTCCTGTGCAGCGCCTTGGGACGTTTTACTACGTTAAAGACACTACATAAATGCAAGTTGCTGGCTGTTGTTACAATCCTAACGTTGCATGTTTGATTTTAACCCTGCCCACCCGGTGGGAATGATCTGGGCAACGCGGGGGGGTTTAGTACGGTGAAATGGGGGGGGAGTCGCGCTGCGGTCCTGGCATGTTCCCGCCATCTCGTCATTCCCCCCACCCCACCATCGTAACTGACCTCAGATCGGGCACGGGAGGGCCGCCCGCACCCAGGCAAGCGGGGGTCTTTGCATGGCCTGATGACGTCACTGAAAATCGCAGGAGGCCCACGCGGCGCCAGACCGGCCAGCATGGAGAGAGCGGATTGGACGGAAGAGGGCAAAGGTGAGTATTTAACAATTATGTGGGACTCTTGTGGGCCACGAGGAGTCCCCAGCATCGGCCTTGCCTCCCAGCGACACCTAGAAGGACAAGGGCAGCAGGCGCGTGGGAACACCATCACCTCCAAGTTCCCCTCCAAGTCACACACCATCCTGATTTAGAAATATATCGGCCGTTCCTTCATCGTCGCTGGGTCAAAATCCTGGGACTCGCGCCCTAACAGCACTGTGGGAGTACCTTCACCACACGGACTGCAGCGGTTCAAGAAGGCAGCTCACCACCACCTTCTCGAGGGCAATTAGGGATGGGCAATAAATGCTGGCCCACATCCCGTGAATGAATAAAAGAAAAGAAAAATCTTCATTCAGACCCCCATTCACCCCCAGCATTAGATTCATGCCAGGGGCCATTCCCTTGGGTCCTTGGGGACCCCTGAACCGATTCTTGCTCCCGCCCTCCGGCACTGACATCATTCCCTGCCAGTTTCGGGTGGGACACAGGCAGTTTTATTGAAATTAGGCCCGAGTTAAAAGGGCCCAGGCCTCACCAAGAGCTTCCAACGATGGGTTTCACTCCCTCCTGCCCGATTCCTGTACCAGGATAAAATCGACCCTTGTGATATCTGGACCTTGTTCTTTACTTGTATTAAACCGTGTAAAATTTTGATGCCGAACTTTGTAGAATCATCGAATCGTACAGTACAGAAGGAGGCCATTCGGCCCATCGTGCCTGTGCCGGCTCTTTGGTAGAGCTCTCCAATTAGTCTCACTCACCTGCTCTTTCCCCCAGAGCCCTGTGAATTTTTCCTTTTCAAGTATTTATCCAATTCCCTTTTTGAAAGTTACTATTGAATCTGCTTCCACCGCCCTTTCAGGCAGCGCATTCCAGATCACAACAACTCGCTGTGAACTTACCCAAGAAAGCACAACAACAGGCTAACGCTGGATTTTGTTTTCAGGGTGGGCGGGGAGGGTGTGGGAGGAGAGGCGAGAATGAGAAGGCTGGTGAGGATTCAGTCCGACTAAGGCCAGGGAAACCTGGCACTCTGTGGTCTGTTTATCTGCGCGTTGAACCGTAATAAAACTGTCTGGCTTAATGCACTCCCCACCTCAACAACATGGGCTATCAGATGTCCCAACCATGGGCACTGTCAGTGCCAATTAGTACAGAGTGCGCTGCTCCTGACTTTATGAGGATTTCTCCCTGGCTCCGAAGAACTTTACAGGCCGTGGGTTTAGCTTGTGGCCCACTGCGGCTATCAGTCGGCAGAATCTCACCTCAGCTGCTCTCAGCCTGTCATGTGAACCGTGTAACTTGGACAGGGCAGCCCCGGCTCAGCTTCGAGCCTCGCACTTCGGAAAGGGAGAGCGTATGGTAACGGCGACAACTGTGTCCATCAACACTCCGCGGAGTCCACTGGGGACATGATTCACAGCTCAGCCTCAGCGTTAAGCCCCAGGTGTGACGTACATCTATCCAAAGATATCTGAAAAGAGGAAAGGCAGATTCACGTTTTGCATCGGAACATTAGGAACAGGAGGAGGGCATTCAGCCCCTCGAGCCTGTTCCTCCATTCAATTAGATCATGGCTGATCTGTACCTCAACTTCATCTACTCTGCCTTAGCTCCAGATCCTTTGATACATAGGATTATATAGAATATACAGCAGAGAAACAGGCCATTCGGCCCAACTGGTCCATGCCGGTGTTTATGCTCCACACGAGCTTCCTCCCACCGCTCTTCATCTCACCCTATCAGAATATCCTTCTATTCCTTTCTCCCTCATATGTTTATCTAGCTTCCTCTTAAATGCATCTATGCTATTCGCTTCAACAACTCCCTGTGGTAGCGAGTTCCACGTTGTCACCACTTTCTGGGTAAAGAAGATCTCCTGAATTCCCTACTAATTCATTAGTGACTATCTTATAAATAAAACCTAACTCAGCACAGACTAGTAACGGAATCCATCGCCTTCCTGGTCCTGACAAAGCAGCCCGCTTGATTGGCACCCCATCCACCACCTTAAACATTCACTCCCTCCACCACCGGCGTACCGTGGCTGCAGTGTGTACCATCTACAAGATGCACTGCAGCAACTCGCCAAGGCTTCTTCGACAGCACCTCCCAAACCCGCGACCTCTACCACCTAGAAGGACAAGGGCAGCAGGTGCATGGGAACACCACCACCTCCAAGTTCCACCTCCAAGTCACACACCATCCTGACTTGGACATATATCGCCGATCCTTCATCGTCGCTGGGTCAAAATCCTGGAACTCCCTCCCTAACAGCACTGTGGGAGCACCTTCACCACACGGACTGCAGCGGTTCAAGAAGGCGGCTCATCACCACTTCTCAAGGGCAATTAGGGATGGGCATTAAATACTGGCCTTGCCAGCGACGCCCACATCCCATAAAAAAACAAATTAAAAAAAAATATATGACTCGGCACTGCGCTTTTATTTGCATAGCAACACCAACTGCATTTCAAAGTATTTGACTGTACGTGAAGCACTTTGAGATATTTCTGCAAGATGGGAGGCGGTGTCGGGGGAGACGGTGTCAGGGAGACGGTGTCGGGGAGAAGGTGTCAGGGAGACGGTGTCGGGGAGAAGGTGTGAGGGAGACGGTGTCGGGGGAGACGGTGTCGGGGGGAGACGGTGTCAGGGAGACGGTGTCGTGGGAGACATTGTCGGGGGGAGACGGTGTCGGGGAGAAGGTGTCGGGGAGACGGTGTCGGCGGCGACGGTGTCGGGGAGACGGTGACTAGGAGACAGTATCGGGGGAGACGGTGTCGGGGAGACGGTGTCGTGGAGATGGTGTCGGGGGAGACGGTGTCGGGGGAGACGGTGTCGGGGAGACGGTGTCGTGGAGACGGTGTCGGGGAAGACGGTGTCTGGGAGACGGTGTCTGGGAGACGGTGTTGGGGAGACGGTGTCGAGGGAGAGACGGTGTCGGGGGAGACAGTGTCGGGGGAGACAGTGTCGAGGAGACAGTGTCGGTGAGACGGGGTCGGGGGAGATGGTGTCGGGGAGACGGTGTCGGGGAGACGGTGTCGAGGGAGACGGTGTCGAGGGAGACGGTGTCGGGGAGACGAAGTCGGGGAGACGGTGTCGGGGAGACGGTGTCGAGGAGACGGTGTCGGTGAGACGGGGTCGGGGGAGATGGTGTCGGGGAGACGGTGTCGGGGAGACGGTGTCGAGGGAGACGGTGTCGAGGGAGACGGTGTCGAGGGAGACGGTGTCGGGGAGACGGTGTCCGGGGAGACGGTGTCGGGGAGACGGTGTCGGGGGAGACGGTGTCGGGGGAGAAGTTGTCGGGGAGACGGTGTCGGGGAGACGGTGTCGGGGAGACAGTGTCGGGGGAGATGGTGTCGGGGAGACGTTGTCGAGGAGACGGTGTCGGGGAGACGGTGTCGGGGAGACGGTGTCGGGGAGACAGTGTGGGGGGAGACGGTGTCGAGGAGACGGTGTCGAGGAGACGGTGTCGGGGAGACGGTGTCGGGGGAGACGGTGTCGGGGGAGACGGTGTCGGGGAGACGGTGTCGGCGGAGACGGTATCGGGGTAGACGGTGTCTAGGAGATGGTGTCGGGGGGAGAGACGGTGTCTGGGTGACGGTGTTGGGGGGAGACGGTATCGGCGGAGACGGTGTCGGGGTAGACGGTGTCTAGGAGACGGTGTCGGAGGGAGACGGTGTCCGAGAGACGGTGTTGGGGGGAGACGGTATTGGCGGAGATGGTGTCCGGGGAGATGGTGTCGGGGGGAGACGGTGTCGGGGAAGACGGTGTCTGGGAGACGGTGTCTGGGAGACGGTGTTGGGGAGACGGTGTCGAGGGAGAGACGGTGTCGGGGGAGACAGTGTCGGGGGAGACGGTGTCGAGGGAGAGAAGGTGTCGGGGGAGACGGTGTTGGGGAGACAGTGTTGGGGATGAGACGGTGTTGGAGAGGAGACGGTGTCGTGGGAGATGGTGTCGGGGAGACGGTGTCGGGGGAGATGGTGTCGGGGAGACGAAGTCGGGGAGACGGTGTCGGGGAGACGGTGTCGAGGAGACGGTGTCGGTGAGACGGGGTCGGGGGAGATGGTGTCGGGGAGACGGTGTCGGGGAGACGGTGTCGAGGGAGACGGTGTCGAGGGAGACGGTGTCGGGGAGACGGTGTCCGGGGAGAGGGTGTCGGGGAGACGGTGTCGGGGGAGACGGTGTCGGGGAGACGGTGTCGGGGGAGAAGTTGTCGGGGAGACGGTGTCGGGGAGACGGTGTCGGCGGAGACGGTATCGGGGTAGACGGTGTCTAGGAGACGGTGTCGGGGGGAGAGACGGTGTCTGGGTGACGGTGTTGGGGGGAGACGGTATCGGCGGAGACGGTGTCGGGGTAGACGGTGTCTAGGAGACGGTGTCGGAGGGAGACGGTGTCCGGGAGACGGTGTCGGGGGAGACGGTGTCGGCGGAGATGGTGTCGGGGTAGACTGTGTCTAGGAGACGGTGTCGGGGGGAGAGACGGTGTCTGGGAGACGGTGTTGGGGGGAGACGGTATTGGCGGAGATGGTGTCCGGGGAGACGGTGTCGGGGGGAGACGGTGTCGGGGAAGACGGTGTCTGGGAGACGGTGTCTGGGAGACGGTGTTGGGGAGACGGTGTCGAGGGAGAGACGGTGTCGGGGGAGACAGTGTCGGGGGAGACGGTGTCGAGGGAGAGAAGGTGTCGGGGGAGACGGTGTTGGGGAGACAGTGTTGGGGATGAGATGGTGTTGGAGAGGAGACGGTGTCGTGGGAGATGGTGTCGGGGAGACGGTGTCGGGGGAGATGGTGTCGGGGAGACGAAGTCGGGGAGACGGTGTCGGGGAGACGGTGTCGAGGAGACGGTGTCGGTGAGACGGGGTCGGGGGAGACGGTGTCGGGGAGACGTTGTCGAGGAGACGGTGTCGGGGAGACGGTGTCGGGGAGACAGTGTGGGGGGAGACGGTGTCAAGGAGACGGTGTCGAGGAGACGGTGTCGGGGAGACGGTGTCGGGGGAGACGGTGTCAGGGGAGACGGTGTTGGGGAGACGGTGTCGGCAGAGACGGTGTCGGGGTAGACGGTGTCTAGGAGACGGTGTCGGGGGGAGAGACGGTGTCTGGGTGACGGTGTTGGGGGGAGACGGTATCGGCGGAGACGGTGTCGGGGTAGATGGTGTCTAGGAGACGGTGTCGGAGGGAGACGGTGTCCGGGAGACGGTGTCGGGGGAGACGGTGTCGGCGGAGACGGTGTCGGGGTAGACTGTGTCTAGGAGACGGTGTCGGGGGGAGAGACGGTGTCTGGGAGACGGTGTTGGGGGGAGACGGTATTGGCGGAGATGGTGTCGGGGGAGACGGTGTCGGGGGGAGACGGTGTCCGGGAGATGGTGTCGGGGGAGACGGTGTCGGGGAGACGGTGTCGGGGGAGATGGTGTCGGGGAGACGAAGTCGGGGAGACGGTGTCGGGGAGACGGTGTCGAGGAGACGGTGTCGGTGAGACGGGGTCGGGGGAGATGGTGTCGGGGAGACGGTGTCGGGGAGACGGTGTCGAGGGAGACGGTGTCGAGGGAGACGGTGTCGGGGAGACGGTGTCCGGGGAGACGGTGTCGGGGAGACGGTGTCGGGGGAGACGGTGTCGGGGGAGAAGTTGTCGGGGAGACGGTGTCGGGGAGACGGTGTCGGGGAGACAGTGTCGGGGGAGACGGTGTCGGGGAGACGTTGTCGAGGAGACGGTGTCGGGGAGACGGTGTCGGGGAGACGGTGTCGGGGAGACAGTGTGGGGGGAGACGGTGTCGAGGAGACGGTGTCGAGGAGACGGTGTCGGGGAGACGGTGTCGGGGGAGACGGTGTCGGGGGAGACGGTGTCGGGGAGACGGTGTCGGCGGAGACGGTATCGGGGTAGACGGTGTCTAGGAGACGGTGTCGGGGGGAGAGACGGTGTCTGGGTGACGGTGTTGGGGAGACGGTGTCGGGGGAGACGGTGTCGGGGGAGACGGTGTCGGGGAGACGGTGTCGGCGGAGACGGTATCGGGGTAGACGGTGTCTAGGAGACGGTGTCGGGGGGAGAGACGGTGTCTGGGTGACGGTGTTGGGGGGAGACGGTATCGGCGGAGACGGTGTCGGGGTAGACGGTGTCTAGGAGACGGTGTCGGAGGGAGACGGTGTCCGGGAGACGGTGTCGGGGGAGACGGTGTCGGCGGAGATGGTGTCGGGGTAGACTGTGTCTAGGAGACGGTGTCGGGGAGAGAGACGGTGTCTGGGAGACGGTGTTGGGGGGAGACGGTATTGGCGGAGATGGTGTCCGGGGAGACGGTGTCGGGGGGAGACGGTGTCGGGGAAGACGGTGTCTGGGAGACGGTGTCTGGGAGACGGTGTTGGGGAGACGGTGTCGAGGGAGAGACGGTGTCGGGGGAGACAGTGTCGGGGGAGACGGTGTCGAGGGAGAGAAGGTGTCGGGGGAGACGGTGTTGGGGAGACAGTGTTGGGGATGAGACGGTGTTGGAGAGGAGACGGTGTCGTGGGAGATGGTGTCGGGGAGACGGTGTCGGGGGAGATGGTGTCGGGGAGACGAAGTCGGGGAGACGGTGTCGGGGAGACGGTGTCGAGGAGACGGTGTCGGTGAGACGGGGTCGGGGGAGATGGTGTCGGGGAGACGGTGTCGGGGAGACGGTGTCGAGGGAGACGGTGTCGAGGGAGACGGTGTCGGGGAGACGGTGTCCGGGGAGACGGTGTCGGGGAGACGGTGTCGGGGGAGACGGTGTCGGGGAGACGGTGTCGGGGGAGAAGTTGTCGGGGAGACGGTGTCGGGGAGACGGTGTCGGCGGAGACGGTATCGGGGTAGACGGTGTCTAGGAGACGGTGTCGGGGGGAGAGACGGTGTCTGGGTGACGGTGTTGGGGGGAGACGGTATCGGCGGAGACGGTGTCGGGGTAGACGGTGTCTAGGAGACGGTGTCGGAGGGAGACGGTGTCCGGGAGACGGTGTCGGGGGAGACGGTGTCGGGGAGACGGTGTCGAGGAGACGGTGTCGGTGGAGACGGTGTCGGGGGAGACGGTGTCAGGGAGACGGTGTCGGCGGCGACGGTGTCGGGGAGACGGTGACAGGGAGACGGTGTTGGGGGAGACGGTGTCGGGGAGACGGTGTCGAGGAGACGGTGACTGGGAGATGGTGTCGGGGGAGACGGTGTCGGGGAGACGGTGTCGTGGAGACGTTGTCGGGGAAGACGGTGTCGGGGGAGACGGTGTCGGGGAGACGGTGTTGGGGAGACGGTGTCTGGGAAGACGGTGTCGGGGAAGACGGTGTCGGGGAAGACGGTGTCGGGGGAGACGGTATCGGGGAGACGGTGTCAGGGGAGACGGTGTCTGGGAGACGGTGTCTGGGAGACGGTGTCGGGGAGAAGGTGTTGGGGAGACGGTGTCGGCGGCGACGGTGTCGGGGAGACGGTGACTAGGAGACAGTATCGGGGAGACGGTGTCGGGGAGACGGTGTCGAGGAGACGGTGTCGGGGGAGACGGTGTCGGGGGAGACGGTGTCAGGGAGACGGTGTCGGCGGCGACGGTGTCGGGGAGACGGTGACAGGGAGACGGTGTCGGGGGAGACGGTGTCGGGGAGACGGTGTCGAGGAGATGGTGACTGGGAGATGGTGTCGGGGGAGACATTGTCGGGGAGACGGTGTCGTGGAGATGGTGTCGGGGGAGACGGTGTCGGGGGAGACGGTGTCGGGGAGACGGTGTCGTGGAGACGGTGTCGGGGAAGACGGTGTCTGGGAGACGGTGTCTGGGAGACGGTGTTGGGGAGACGTTGTCGAGGGAGAGACGGTGTCGGGGGAGACAGTGTCGGGGGAGACGGTGTCGAGGGAGAGAAGGTGTCGGGGGAGACGGTGTTGGGGAGACAGTGTTGGGGATGAGACGGTGTTGGAGAGGAGACGGTGTCGTGGGAGATGGTGTCGGGGACACGGTGTCGAGGAGACGGTGTCGGTGAGACGGGGTCGGGGGAGATGGTGTCGGGGAGACGGTGTCGGGGAGACGGTGTCGAGGGAGACGGTGTCGAGGGAGACGGTGTCGGGGAGACGGTGTCCGGGGAGACGGTGTCGGGGAGACGGTGTCGGGGGAGACGGTGTCGGGGAGACGGTGTCGGGGAGACGGTGTCGGGGAGACAGTGTGGGGGGAGACGGTGTCGAGGAGACGGTGTCGAGGAGACGGTGTCGGGGAGACGGTGTCGGGGGAGACGGTGTCGGAGGAGACGGTGTCGGGGAGACGGTGTCGGCGGAGACGGTGTCGGGGTAGACGGTGTCTAGGAGACGGTGACGGGGGGAGAGACGGTGTCTGGGTGACGGTGTTGGGGGGAGACGGTATCGGCGGAGACGGTGTCGGGGTAGACGGTGTCTAGGAGACGGTGTCGGAGGTCAAACAGTTCGGATGGGATAGCTTTTGCACAGTGTGTGCAGGAGGGTTTCCTGACACAATATGTGGATAGGCCGACAAGAGGTGGGGCCACGTTGGATTTGGTACTGGGTAATGAACCGGGCCAAGTGTTTGATTTGTATGTGGGAGAGCACTTTGGAGATAGTGACCACAATTCGGTAACTTTCACTATTGCAATGGAGAGGGATAGGGCCATACGGCAGGGCAGGGTTTATAATTGGGGAAGGGGTAATTATGATGCGATTAGGCAAGAATTAGGGAGTATAAGATGGGAACAGAAACTATCAGGGAAAGGCACAAACGAAAAGTGGAGCTTTTTCATGGAGCAATTACTGCGTGTCCTTGATAGGTATGTCCCTGTCAGGCAGGGAGGAAATGGCCGAGTGAGAGAACCATGGTTCACAAAAGAGGTTGAATGTCTAGTCAAGAGGAAAAAGGAAGCGTATGTAAGGATGAGAAAACAAGGTTCAGTTGGGTCGATTGAGGGGTACAAGGTAGCAAGGAATGAGCTAAAAAAAGAGCTTAGGAGAGCTAGGAGGGGGCATGAGAAGTCCTTGGCGGGTCGGATCAAGAAAAACCCCAAGGCCTTTTACTCTTATGTGAGAAATAAAAGAATGACCAGGGTGAGGGTAGGGCCGGTCAAGGACAGTAGTGGGAACTTGTGCATGGAGTCAGAAGAGATAGGAGAGGTGATGAATGAATACTTTTCGTCAGTGTTCACCGAGGAGAGGGGCCATGTTCTTGAGGATGAGAGTGTGATAAAGGTGGATAGGCTGGAGGTGGTAGATGTTCTGAGGGAAGATGTTTTAGCAAATTTTGAAGAACCTGAGGGTCGATAAGTCCCCTGGGCCAGATGGGATATATCCTAGGATTCTTTGGGAGGCAAGGGAGGAGATTGCAGAGCCTCTGGCTTTGATCTTTGGGTCCTCACTGTCCACGGGGATGGTGCCAGAGGACTGGAGAGTGGCGAATGTTGTTCCTCTCTTCAAGAAAGGAAATAGGAATGACCCTGGTAATTATAGGCCGGTTAGTCTTACTTCGGTGGTTGGTAAGATAATGGAAAAGGTCCTGAGGGATAGGATTTATGACCATTTGGAAAGGGGCAACTTAATCAGGGATAGTCAACACGGATTCGTGAAGGGTAAGTCTTGCCTAACAAATTTGATTGAATTCTTTGAGGAGGTAACTAAGTGTGTAGATGAAGGTAGAGCAGTTGATGTCATATACATGGATTTTAGTAAGGCGTTTGATAAGGTTCCCCATGGTCGTCTCATGAAGAAAGTAAGGAGTTGTGGGATAGAGGGAAATTTGGCCGATTGGATAAGTAACTGGCTAACTCATAGAAGGCAGAGGGTGGTGGTGGATGGAACACTTTCGGACTGGAGACCAGTTACCAGCGGTGTGCCACAGGGGTCGGTGCTGGGTCCTCTGCTGTTTGTGATTTTTATCAATGACTTGGAGGAGGGGACTGAAGGGTAGATCAGTAAATTTGCTGATGACACCAAGATTGGTGGAGTAGTGGATGAGGTGGAGGGCAGTTGTAGGCTGCAAAGAGACATTGATAGGATGCAGAGCTGGGCCGAAAAATGGCAGATGGAATTTAACCCTGATAAGTGCGAGGTGATTCATTTTGGTAGGGCAAATGTGAATAAGGATTACAGGGTCAACGGCAGGGTTCTGAGGAACGTGGAGGAGCAGAGGGATCTGGGGGTTCATATCCACAGATCTCTGAAGGTTGCCACTCAAGTGGATAGAGCAGTAAAGAAGGCCTATGGTGTGTTGGCGTTTATTAACAGAGGGTTTGAGTTTAAGAACCGTGAGGTTATGCTGCAACTGTACAGGACCTTGGTGAGACCACATTTGGAATATTGTGTGAGGTTCTGGTCACCTCACTATAGGAAGGACGTGGAAGCATTGGAAAGAGTGCAAAGGAGATTTACCAGGATGCTGCCTGGTTTGGGGGGGAGGTCTTATGAGGAAAGATTGAGGGAGTTGGGGCTTTTCTCTTTAGAGCGGAGGAGGATGAGAGGCGACTTAATAGAGGTTTATAAGATGATGAGGGGGATAGATAGAGTGGATGTTCAGAGACTATTTCCTCGGGTAGAGGCAGCTGTTACAAGGGGGCATAACTATAAGGTGCATGGGGGGAGATATAGAAGGGATGTCCGAGGTAGATTCTTTACTCAGAGAGTGGTTGGGGTGTGGAATGGACTGCCTGCTGTGATAGTGGAGTCGGACACTTTAGGAACTTTCAAGCGGTTATTGGATAAGCACATGGAGCACACCAGAGTGATAGGGAGTGTGATAGCTTGATCTTGGTCTCGGACAATGCTCGGCACAACATCGAGGGCCGAAGGGCCTGTACTGTGCTGTACTGTTCTATGTTCTATGTTCTATGAGACGGTGTCCGGGAGACGGTGTCGGGGGAGACGGTGTCGGGGTAGACGATGTCTAGGAGACGGTGTCGGGGGGCGAGACGGTGTCTGGGAGATGGTGTTGGGGGGAGACGGTATTGGCGGAGATGGTGTCGGGGGAGACGGTGTCGGGGGAGACGGTGTCAGGGAGACGCAGTCGTGGGAGACATTGTCGGGGGGAGACGGTGTCGGGGAGACAGTGTCGGGGAGACGGTGTCGGCGGCGATGGTGTCGGGGAGACACTGACTAGGAGACAGTATCGGGGGAGACGGTGTCGGGGAGACGGTGTCGAGGAGACGGTGTCGGTGGAGACGGTGTCGGGGGAGACGGTGTCAGGGAGACGGTGTCGGCGGCGACGGTGTCGGGGAGACGGTAACAGGGAGACGGTGTTGGGGGAGACGGTGTCGGGGAGACGGTGTCGAGGAGATGGTGACTGGGAGATGGTGTCGGGGGAGACGGTGTCGGGGAGACGGTGTCGTGGAGACGGTGTCGGGGAAGACGGTGTCGGGGGAGACGGTGTCGGGGAGACGCTGTTGGGGAGACGGTGTCTGGGAAGACGGTGTCGGGGAAGACGGTGTCGGGGAAGACGGTGTCTGGAAGACGGTGTCTGGGAGACGGTGTTGGGGAGACGGTGTCGAGGGAGTGACGGTGTCGGGCGGTACATTGTCGGGGGAGACGGTGTCGAGGGAGTGACGGTGTCGGGGGAGACGGTGTTGGGGAGACGGTGTCGAGGGAGAGACGGTGTCGAGGGAGATGGTGTTGGAGGAGACAGTGTTGGGGATGAGACGGTGTTGGAGAGGAGACGGTGTCGTGGGAGATGGTGTCGGGGAGACGGTGTCGGGGAGACGGTGTCAGGGGAGAAGTTGTCGGGGAGATGGTGTCGGGGAGACGGTGTCGGGGAGACAGTGTCGGGGGAGACGGTGTCGGGGAGACGGTGTCGGGGAGACGTTGTCGAGGAGACCGTGTCGGGGAGACGGTGTCGGGGAGATGGTGTCGGGGAGACAGTGTCGGGGGAGACGGTGTCTAGGAGACGGTGTCGAAGAGAATGTGTCGGGGAGACGGTGTCGGGGGATACGGTGTCGGGGAGACGGTGTTGGGGAGACGGTGTCGAGGGAGAGACGGTGTCGGGGGAGACAGTGTCGTGGGAGACGGTGTCAAGGGAGAGACGGTGTCGGGGGAGACGGTGTTGGGGAGACAGTGTCGAGGGAGAGACGGTGTCGGGGGAGACGGTGTCGGAGGAGACAGTGTTGGGGATGAGACGGTATTGGAGAGGAGACGGTGTCGTGGGAGATGGTGTCGGGGGGATGGTGTCGGGGGAGATGGTGTCGAGGAGACGGTGTCGGGGAGACGGGGTCAGGGGAGACGGTGTTTGGGAGACAGTGTCGGGGAGACGGTGTCGAGGGAGACGGTGTCGGGGAGACGGTGTCGGGGAGACGGTGTCGGGGAGACAGTGTCGGGGGAGACGGTGTCGGGGAGACGGTGTCGGGGAGACTTTGTCGAGGTGACGGTGTCGGGGAGACGGTGTCGGGGAGACGGTGTCGGGGGAGACAGTGTCGGGGGAGACGGTGTCGAGGAGACGGTGTCGAGGAGACGGTGTCGGGGAGACGGTGTCGAAGAGACGGTGTCGGGGAGACGGTGTCGACGGAGACGGTGTCGGGAAGACGGTGTCGGGTAGACGGTGTCGAGGTGACTGTGTCGAGGAGACGGTGTCGGGGAGACGGTGTCGAAGACACGGGGTCGGGGGAGACGGGGTCGGGGGAAACGGTGTTGGGGAGACGGTGTCGGGTAGACGGTGTCGGGGAGACGGTGTCGGGGGAGACGGTGTCGGGGAGACGGAGTCGGGGGAGACGGGGTCGGGGGAGACGGGGTCGGGGAGACTGTGTCGGGGGAGACGGTGTCCGGTAGACGGTGTCGGGGGAGACGGTGTCGGCGGAGACGGTGTCGAGGGTGACAGTGTCTGGGAGACGGTGTCGGGGAAACGGTATCGGCGGAGACGGTGTCGGGGGAGACGGTGTCAGGGAGACGATGTTGGCGGATACGATGTCGGGGAGACGGTGTCGGGGGAAACGGTGTCTGGGGAGATGGTGTCGGGGGAGACGGTGTTCGGGAGATGGTGTCGGGGAGAGACGGTGTCAGGGAGAAGGTGTCTAGGAGACGGTGTCGGGGGAGAGACGGTGTGTGGGTGACGGTGTTGGGGGGAGACGGTATCGGCGGAGACGGTGTCGGGGTAGACGGTGTCTAGGAGACGGTGTCGGAGGGAGACGGTGTCCGGTAGACGGTGTCAGGGGAGACGGTGTCGGGGTAGACGGTGTCTGGGAGACGGTGTTGGGGGGAGACGGTATCGGCGGAGATGGTGTCGGAGGAGACGGTGTCGGGGGGAGACAGTGTCAGGGAGACGCTGTCGTGGGAGACATTGTCGGGGGGAGACGGTGTCGGGGAGACGGTGTCGGGGAGATGGTGTCGGCGGCGATGGTGTTGGGGAGACGGTGACTAGGAGACAGTATCGGGGGAGACGGTGTCGGGGAGACGGTGTCGAGGAGACGGTGTCGGGGGAGACGGTGTCGGGGGAGACGGTGTCAGGGAGACGGTGTCGACGGCGACGGTGTCGGGGAGACGGTGACAGGGAGATGGTGTTGGGGGAGACGGTGTCGGGGAGACGGTGTCGAGGAGACGGTGTCGGGGGAGACGGTGTCGGGGGAGACGGTGTCGGGGAGACGGTGTCATGGAGACGGTGTCGGGGAAGACGGTGTCTGGGAGACGGTGTCTGGGAGACGGTGTTGGGGAGACGGTGTCGAGGGAGAGACGGTGTCGGGGGAGACAGTGTCGGGGGAGACGGTGTCGAGGGAGAGACGGTGTCGGGGGAGACGGTGTTGGGGAGACGGTGTCGAGGGAGAGACGGTGTCGGGGGAGACGGTGTCGGAGGAGACAGTGTTGGGGATGAGACGGTGTTGGAGAGGAGACGGTGTCGTGGGAGATGGTGTCGGGGAGACGGTGTCGGGGAGACGGTGTCGGGGGAGAAGTTGTCGGGGAGATGGTGTCGGGGAGACGGTGTCAGGGAGACAGTGTCGGGGGAGACGGTGTCGGGGAGACGGTGTCGGGGAGACGTTGTCGAGGAGACAGTGTCGGGGAGACGGGGTCAGGGGAGACGGTGTTTGGGAGACAGTGTCGGGGAGACGGTGTCGGGGAGACGGTGTCGAGGGAGACGGTGTCGGGGAGACGGTGTCGGGGAGACGGTGTCGGGGAGACAGTGTCGGGGGAGACGGTGTCGGGGAGACGGTGTCGGGGAGACTTTGTCGAGGTGACGGTGTCGGGGAGACGGTGTCGGGGAGACGGTGTCGGGGGAGACAGTGTCGGGGGAGACGGTGTCGAGGAGACGGTGTCGAGGAGACGGTGTCGGGGAGACGGTGTCGAAGAGACGGTGTCGGGGAGACGGTGTCGACGGAGACGGTGTCGGGAAGACGGTGTCGGGTAGACGGTGTCGAGGTGACTGTGTCGAGGAGACGGTGTCGGGGAGACGGTGTCGAAGACACGGGGTCGGGGGAGACGGGGTCGGGGGAAACGGTGTTGGGGAGACGGTGTCGGGTAGACGGTGTCGGGGAGACGGTGTCGGGGGAGACGGTGTCGGGGAGACGGAGTCGGGGGAGACGGGGTCGGGGGAGACGGGGTCGGGGAGACTGTGTCGGGGGAGACGGTGTCCGGTAGACGGTGTCGGGGGAGACGGTGTCGGCGGAGACGGTGTCGAGGGTGACAGTGTCTGGGAGACGGTGTCGGGGAAACGGTATCGGCGGAGACGGTGTCGGGGGAGACGGTGTCAGGGAGACGATGTTGGCGGATACGATGTCGGGGAGACGGTGTCGGGGGAAACGGTGTCTGGGGAGATGGTGTCGGGGGAGACGGTGTTCGGGAGATGGTGTCGGGGAGAGACGGTGTCAGGGAGAAGGTGTCTAGGAGACGGTGTCGGGGGAGAGACGGTGTGTGGGTGACGGTGTTGGGGGGAGACGGTATCGGCGGAGACGGTGTCGGGGTAGACGGTGTCTAGGAGACGGTGTCGGAGGGAGACGGTGTCCGGTAGACGGTGTCAGGGGAGACGGTGTCGGGGTAGACGGTGTCTGGGAGACGGTGTTGGGGGGAGACGGTATCGGCGGAGATGGTGTCGGAGGAGACGGTGTCGGGGGGAGACAGTGTCAGGGAGACGCTGTCGTGGGAGACATTGTCGGGGGGAGACGGTGTCGGGGAGACGGTGTCGGGGAGATGGTGTCGGCGGCGATGGTGTTGGGGAGACGGTGACTAGGAGACAGTATCGGGGGAGACGGTGTCGGGGAGACGGTGTCGAGGAGACGGTGTCGGGGAGACGGTGTCGGGGAGACAGTGTCGGGGGAGACGGTGTCGAGGAGACGGTGTCGAGGAGACGGTGTCGGGGAAGACGGTGTCTGGGAGACGGTGTCGGGGAGACGGTGTCGGGGAGACGGTATCGGGGGAAACGGTGTCGGGGAGACGGTGTCGGGGAGACGGTGTCGGGGGAGACGGTGTCGGGGGATACGGTGTCGGGGAGACGGTGTCGTGGAGACGGTGTCGGGGAAGACGGTGTCTGGGAGACGGTGTATGGGAGATGGTGTTGGGGAGACGGTGTCAAGGGAGAGACAGTGTCGGTGGAGACAGTGTCGGGGGAGACGGTGTCGAGGGAGAGACGGTGTCGGGGGAGACGGTGTCGGGGGAGATGGTGTTTGGGAGACGGTGTCGGGGAGACGGTGTCGGGGAGACGGTGTCGAGGGAGACGGTGTCGGGGAGACGGTGTCCGGGGAGACGGTGTCGGGGAGACGGTGTCGGGGGAGACGGTGTCGGGGAGACGGTGTCGGGGGAGAAGTTGTCGGGGAGACGGTGTCGGGGAGACGGTGTCGGGGAGACGGTGTCGGGGGAGACGGTGTCGAGGAGACGGAGTCGAGGAGACGGTGTCGGGGAGACGGTGTCGAAGAGACGGTGTCGGGTAGATGGTGTCAGGGAGACGGTGTCGGGGGAGACGGTGTCGGGGAGACGGAGTCGGGGCAGACAGGGTCGGGGGAGACGGGGTCGGGGGAAACGGTGTCGGGGAGACGGTGTCGGGTAGACGGTGTCGGGGAGACGGTGTCGGGGGAGACGGTGTCGGCGAGACGGAGTCGGGGGAGACGGGGTCGGGGGAGACGGGGTCAGGGAGACTGTGTCGGGGAAGACGGTGTCCGGTAGACGGTGTCGGGGGAGACGGTGTCGGCGGAGACGGTGTCGGGGGAGACAATGTCTGGGAGACGGTGTCGGAGGGAGAAGGGGTCGGGGGAGACGGTGTCGGGGAAACGGTGTCGAGGAGACGGAGTCGGGGGAGACGGTGTCAGGGAGACGGTGTTGGCGGATACGATGTCGGGGAGACGGTGTCGGGGGAAACGGTGTGTGGGGAGACGGTGTTCGGGAGATGGTGTCGGGGAGACGGTGACTGGGAGACGGTGTCGGGGGAGACGGTGTCGGGGAGATGGTGTCAGGGAGACGGTGTCGGGGGAGACATTGCCGGGGAGATGGTGTCGGGGAGACGGTGACTGGGAGACGGTATCGGGGGAGACGGTGTCGGGGAGACGGTGTCGAGGAGACGTTGTCAGGGGAGACGGTGTCGAGGAGACGGAGTCGGGGGAGACGGTGACTGGGAGACGGTATCGGGGGGAGACGGTGTCGGGGAGACGGTGTCGGGGGAGACGATGTCGTGAAGACGGTGTCGGGGAGACGGTGTCAGGGAGACGGTGTCAGGGAGACGGTGTCGGGGAGACGGTGTCGAGGAGACGGTGTCGGGGGAGCCGGTGTCGAGGAGACGGTGTCGGGGAGACAGTGTCGGGGAGATGGTATCGGGGGAGACGGTGACTGGGAGACGGTATCGGGGGAGACGGTGTCGGGGAGACGGTGTCGGGGGAGACGGTGTCGAGGAGACGGAGTCGGGGGAGACGGTGTCGGGGAGACGGTGTCGAGTAGACGGTGACTGGTAGACGGTGTCGGGGAGACGGTTTCGGGGAGACAGTCACTGGTAGATGGTGTCGGGGAGATGGTGTCGGGGAGACGGTGTCGGGTGGAGACGGTGTTGGGGAGACGGTATCGGGGGAGATGGTGTTGGGGAGACGGTGTCGGGGAGATGGTGTCGGGGAGACGGTGTCGAGGAGACGGTGTCGGCGGAGACGGTGTTGGGGGAGTCAGTGTCGGGGAGACGGTGTCAGGGAGACGGTATCGGGGGAGACGGTGTCGGGGAGACGGTATCGGGGGAGACGGTATCGGGGGAGACGGTGTCGGGGAGACGGTATCGGGGGAGACGGTGTCGGGGAGACGGTGTCGGCGGAGACGGTGTTGGGGGAGACGGTGTCGAGGAGACGGTGTCGGCGGAGACGGTATCGGGGGAGACGGTGTTGGGGAGACGGTGTCGAGGGAGAGACGGTGTCGGGGGAGACAGTGTCGGGGGAGACGGTGTCGAGGGAGAGACGGTGTCGGGGGAGACGGTGTTGGGGAGACGGTGTCGAGGGAGAGACGGTGTCGGGGGAGACGGTGTTGGAGGAGACAGTGTTGGGGATGAGACGGTGTTGGAGAGGAGACGGTGTCGTGGGAGATGGTGTCGGGGAGACGGTGTCGGGGGAGACGGTGTCGGGGAGACGGTGTCGGGGGAGAAGTTGTCGGGGAGATGGTGTCGGGGAGACGGTGTCAGGGAGACAGTGTCGGGGGAGACGGTGTCGGGGAGACGGTGTCGGGGAGACGTTGTCGAGGAGACGGTGTCGGGGAGAGGGTGTCGGGGAGACGGTGTCGGGGAGACAGTGTCGGGGGAGACGGTGTCGAGGAGACGGTGTCGAGGAGACGGTGTCGGGGAAGACGGTGTCTGGGAGACGGTGTCGGGGAGACGGTGTCGGGGAGACGGTATCGGGGGAAACGGTGTCGGGGAGACGGTGTAGAATTCGCAATATATCGCGATTTGATTAATAAGGAGAAAACACAAAGTTTCGTTTAAACAGCTTTTATTTCAGCAGAATGCTGGCAGGTTTAAATTGGACACAAGCAGCCTGTAAAATGGCCGCCGCACCTCGTGACAGAACATTCTAGACTTTTCAACAGGCAGACAAGATGGCGTTCCATTAAACATTTGTGCAAGATCGATAACGATTCAGCACAGTGAAGATAATACACGAGACATTATGGGTTTGCAGTATAAACATAGATACTGGAATCGGTCTCCCAGGTACAAAGGAAAGCCATTGTACCGAGTAATCAAGGGCCCATCCAAAGGACATTAATATGTAAACTCCCAACGACTCTACGATGAGAGAGCCGTTAGCAGGTAGTTATACAGGACACTTGGAAGCCCCAAACCCCTCCAGGGAGAACACCGACCGATTTAACAATGGGAGAAATATTAACAGGTACTCAAACATTCATGAGTAGCCCCGAAACCCATTAAGGACGGAGATCACCCATACAAGACATTTGGGCGCCAAACCCTAAACAAAGGAATGGACATTATAGTTGGGCGGGAAACGGAAGATTTTTGCACTATAATTGCAGGCCCCAAACCGTCCATTCGCTCTCTTGTCTCTTGTCTCTTGCCTCTTGCCTCGTGCTCTTGTTCGGGCTCCTGCGTTCGCTCGCTTGCTCCTGTGTTTTATCCGGTCGATTCGTAACCTCGTGGCTGCTCCTGTGTACTCGTAGTTGGGCTTCTGCGTGCCTGTTGCCTCTTCTGAAAAGACTGTTGAACTTTCTGATCCGTTCGGATCTACCTCGTGTCGCGTAACGAAGACCTATGTTGGTAACTGGCAGCGGAACCAAAGGCCCGAGATGAGATGAGATGAGATGAGATGAGATGAGAGGAGAAGAGAAGAAGACCATATCCATCGCCACGGTCAGTAAATCCCGACCGCGCCTGTAGGTCGATTAGCCAAGTTTTCCTCGCCAGGAAGATTTCTCTTTCGAACTTATAACGAAACATATTGCATCAATGATAACTGGACTGTGCCCAAAGCAACTGGAACGTGCAAACATATCGTATCAATGATATTGACAACGGTGCTCCAAGACTAAACTGTGAAACCCACCAACAGAGGTCTTCATCACAGCAGACGGTCCAGCCTACTAGCCGGAGCAGCAGAAGCAAGTAAACAAGTGGGACCAGGAGATCTCCTGACCGACACGTGGGTGCTGCGGTGAAAAACATCCGATCAGCTATTCGGAATTTCTCCGAGTTATCACGAGTGGTGAGCATGAGTCTCGAGATCCTACGAAGCTAGTTTAGGATAGATATTGATAGGGGAGGGTTTAAAGATTAAGGATATTTGTAATGTGTGCCCCTATTTACGTTGTGCCGTTCGTTCCTCGTTTCCCTAAGATCGACTATATAACCGTTTGTAAGATTGTACTGTCATTAATCTGTGCTTATGACATGTATTTCATAATTTTAAGTATCATGCAATAAAGATTTTCCATTTCGTACCATTCAAACCAAGTCTACATGAGTTTTATCTCCATTACTGCTCTCGCATCTAAGTCCAGTGTCTAGAACCGTAAGGGAGAGTGATTCGAACCACTCACAGGTGTGTCTAGTGTTCCCAGACTGGCTGGAGACCAGAACAGGCAACCAGGCCTAGACCCGCACTGACATACAGGCTGCACAGAGCCGCGTGAATCTCACAGGCTACGAGACACGCAGGGTCAGGGAAATCCCTTACAGAAAATGGCGACCGCGGCAGGACACTGGCAGCGAGAGGGTAGTGTGTTAGATTTTGGAATGACTGTACGAAATGTTATGCAGGAAAAGATAGCGGATTATGTGTTTGGAAAGGTTAATCTAACTAAGAAGTGGATAAGTGAATTGTTAGCGGATAAGAGCCCACTAGAGGCAGCTGAAAGGTGGACAGATAGTAAGGAACATAAAAAGGCAGTTGAGAAAGCAGTCTGGCTTATGTGCTACAAAAGGCAGGTTCAGATTTCAAACCAGACCATTACAGCGCTAACAGCTCGAATCAGCCATTTAGAGGGAGAAATGGAGGAGAAGGTTTCTGGAGGGGAGGTGCTCATTAAGAATTTAAATGAGTTACACCAGGAAAGCCAGGAAGTCTCCAGTCACCTTAAAACAAGGATAGAGTATCTCGAGTGCCAGGTCACTGAAGCAAAATTGAATGAGAGTAGGTTAAAGGAAAGATGTAACCGCCAAGCTGCCCAGATAAGAACTCAAGAAGAGAGCTTAATGGGGGTTAGGTCGGCGTATAAGTTGGCCCTTGAGGATAAGTTTCAGGGAGCCGACCATAGCGCCTGCCAAAGGGAGATAGAGAGCCTCAAAAAGGCCGTGAATAATGCGAACGGCATGGTGTGCCTTATCAATCCGTCGGCGCACCAGCCGCTAGTAAATGAGAGATTTAGAAAATCCCCACCAAGTAAAGCAGAAGAAGTAGTAGCCACTGCGCCCTCCGCGCCACCCAGCTATTCAGAAACCTGGGTTAGGGAGGAAGCAATGGAAGAAACGAAAAAGCCCATTGAAAAGGAAGAAGAAAAGGGATCGTTGTATCCAGTAACGGGTATTAAAAGGGGCCCAAGCAGAAACGGTGGGGAAGAACCGGGGGATCTCCTCGGACAGCTGGTGTTGCCTCACAGTTCACATCAGCTGAGAGCTATGATAAACCACGTACGGAAGCTGACCGAGATAGACGACCCTTCCGTACATTTCAGGGAAGTTGAGCAAGCCGCAGCCATTAACGGCTGCGATGATGGGGAGACAGCAAAAATGCTGCTGTTCTCATTAGACAGCTCGGTCCTTCAGTGTCTCTCAGGCGAGAGCAAGAGGGGAAACAAAAGTTATGAGGAATTAAAAAATGAGGTCCTAGAAGTGTTGGGGGCGAACGACGGAGGTCCGTTTGCTAGAGTGGGACAGACGGTGCAGATGGAGGGAGAACCCCCGAAGGTTTTTGCCGACAGGCTGTGGCCAGTATATGAGCGCAGCTGTCTAGGTGCGCCCGAGCGCGAAGATGTGGAAGGCGCCGCTCTAATTCATTGGCTTAGGTGCATAATAGCCAACAGTTTACCAGCCGTTAGAGAGCAGGCAAAAGCCTGGTTCGATCCCAATGACCTCAACCTTACGGAAGAGTCGGTCTTGAATCGGCTCACGTTAGGTTATCGTAACATAAGGGGTATGACGACACGTCCCTTTAAGGGAAGAGTACATGAGGTACGACCCGCAGCCCCGGCTCAAAGAGAGTGGCATCAGGAGGGTAATCGCGCCCCACAGGCAAGTAATGCCTGTTACGGGTGTGGGAAGACAGGGCACTGGCGCAAGCACTGCAGGAACCCTTGGAAGGATTCCAAGGATAAAAATCCCGCGGTCCGAGCCCAGGCGCCTGTCCCGGCTAAGGAAGCCAAGGCACCCACCCCTCCCGACGACCTCGAAGCAGTGTTAGGAGCCATGCGCAAGCTGGTTTTGAATGCGCGTGGACAGGTGGCGGTCGCAACCGGCCCCGTAGGTGCCGCAGGACCGTCTAATAGTGCCCCATGACTAGAACCAGCACAGCCCGTCTACCTGTGTCCGCTCAGCTATGATGCGTGGAGGCGACCTGTGGTGGAGATGGAGGTAGAGAAACAGAAGGGCAGTTATTTGTTGGACACGGGAGCTTCTTGCACCATAATCCATACAGATAACCCTTTTGACTCGCCGCTATCTACCAAGGTCCCATTCACGCTGGCAGGGTTCACAGGAAAAGAACAGGCTGGCACGTTTTCCCTCCCGCTATCCATTCGTTTAGGAACACTTCGCCTTAAGTGGAAGTGTATACTGATGGCATGGCAAAAGGGGGGTGGAAGAGGTATTCTCGGGTCCGATCTCCTAGCGGGACACGGGATCCTCGTGGACCTCAGAAATCACTGTCTCTGGGGGGCTAAAGGTGAAAAAGGCGAGGTAATGGTGATTCCGGGGGAGGAAGAAACAGGGGTCCTGTGTACCGTACAGCCATCCGGAGGCTACGACCTCAGGCTTATGGTCGCAGATGTCCCAACGGACATGCAAACGTACGTGTCAGATAATATGCACGAGTTTGCAACCCACAAGCACGATTTGAGGTCAGCGTAGATGGGAACCCCATGACCCGACCCCAAAAGCAGTATAACTTCCCCAAAGAAGCAGAACCCGATATGGAGACAGCAATGTCTTCCTTGGTGCAGCAGGGCGTGTTGAGGCCGATAGCCACACACGTGAACTCCCCATTATGGCCGGTTAGGAAGCCGGATAATTCGTGGAGAGCCACGGTGGACTACAGAGTCCTTAACAGTAACATTCCCGCCTGCGCGCCCACAGTAGCAGCAGTTGCTGACCTAATAGGGAGCATCCCAGCGTCCGCGACCACGTTCACGGTGCTGGATATCTCGAACGGTTTTTGGTCCATCCCGCTGCGGCGAGAGGACCAGTACAAGTTTGCCTTTACGTTTAAAGGGCAACAGTACACGTGGAACTGTTTGCCACAGGGTTTCCACAATAGCCCCAGTATTTTTCATCAGTGTATGGCAGGAAGTTTAAAGGAGTTTAGTCAGCCCAATCAGATAGTACAGTATGTGGATGATTTGCTCCTATTTACGGACTCAAGGGAGGAGCACGGACCACTACTGGACGAGTTATTGGAGCTGTTAGCGAGAAAGGGTTTTAAAGTAAACCCAAAGAAAGCACGTATCGGTCAGCAGGAAGTAAAATTCCTGGGACTGACCCAACGCGCTGGGGAAAGAGCCATAGACAAAGCAAGGAGGGAGTCGGTGCAAGAATTACCGATTCCCAACAACGTAAGGGGTGTGAGGTCCTTCTTGGGACTGACCGGTTACTGCAGGGATTTTATCGAAGATTATGCGGCCACAGCGGCGCCGCTCCTCCGACTCCTCCATAAGGGGGTGGAGTGGCTTTGGGACGAGGGCTGCCAAGCAGCCTTCGAGAAGTTAAAAAGGGATCTGCAGACCGCGCCAGCCTTAGGGGCCATAGATGGGGGGAAGGAGTTTTTCCTGGAGGTAGCTGCCAGCGGAGACAGCTTAAGCGCCGTGCTGCTCCAAGAGCGTCACGGCAAGCTGAGGCCGGTTGTCTATTCATCCAGAGTATTAACGGATGTGGAGAGAAGTTTTTCCAATTGCGAAAGGCACCTTTTAGCCACGCATTGGGCTGTGAAAAGATCAGCGATCTTCACAGGGCTCTCCCCCATCACTCTCCTCACACATCACACACCAACTAAGATGCTTCTGGATGGGAGGATTAAAGACGGGACCGTAAGCAGCGCACGCATTGCGCGTTGGACCCTTCTTCTCTCCCAGTTGGATCTTAGAGTAAAAGGTCTTTGCGAGCCCAGGCTTGCGGCCAATTTGGTATACCCCGGTACAGCCCACCGGTGTTCGGTGGAAGGGGTGTGGGACGTCAACATAGGTTTACGGGCCGGGATACATCCCACTGGGCGCGAGATTTATGTTGATGGGTCTAGCACAGTGTCTGCTGGCGAGCGACTCACAGGGTGTGGAGTTTATGACCCTGCGGCAGACCTTGCCCTGGCGATCAAGCTCCCTAGCACCATGAGCGCGCAGCAGGCTGAGCTGTCTGCCGTGGTGTACGTGGTGACCCACCCAGACATTTTCCCAACCCCATACACGATTTGCTCGGACAGTATGTTCACCTGCAATTCATGTACGGAATACCTGGCCATTTGGTCCCGCCGCGGATACACCTCCGCGGACGGGCGACCTTTAACGGTGAAGCCCTTGCTGGAAAAGATCTTAGCAGCCGCAGTAGGGGAGGAAGGGGAGATTTTCATCCATAAGGTGAAGGCTCACTCCTCCACAGAGCCCCGTGGGGAGGGCAACCGGCAGGCGGATGCGCTAGCCAGGGAGGGTGCCCGCGACGGCACTTTCTGGAACCCCTATAGGACCGGACCCATAGCAGCGGTCCGAGGCGGGGACGGGAATACCGGGAACACCAGGGTAGCATTGCCCCTAGACCTTAAGACCGTCCAAGCCCAGGATCCCGCCCTAAAAGCAGTCCTAAAAACGATTGCTGAGGGGAGGCAGGTAGAAGGTCCGTACAGTACGGCAACCCTCTCAGTTAAGGAAGGCATGCTGTTCCGCGGGGAGCAGTGGGTTGTGCCGCAGCAGCACAGGAGGGAATTCCTCCAGTTGGCTCACGAGGGACCAGGGGCAGGGCACCCCGGGCCCGAGGTTACCTGGCAACGGGTAGAGCAAGCGGGATGGTGGCCAGGGCTCAGGGAACAAGTCCGCGAGTTCTGTGCAAACTGTCTTGTGTGCGCTGCAAACAACCCAGACCCCCAGAAAAGGAAGGTGCCCATGGGACACGTAAGAAGGGTAGAGGGACCATGGCAGTCGATACAGATCGACTATATAGGACCCCTGCCCACCACCCAGGGAGGTTATAAGTACTGCCTCGTCCTGGTGGATGTGTTTTCCAAGTGGGTGGAAGCCTTCCCTTGTCGAACAGCTACGGCACTGGGTACAGCAAAAATCTTGGTCCGGGAAGTGTTCTCGCGGTGGGGACTCCCCCGTTTCGTGGAGTCAGACCAAGGGAGTCATTTCACCGGCCAGGTGATGCAGAACACCCTCATGCTTTTGGGCATTGAAGGGAAGTGGCACGTAGCACACAATCCCCAGTCATCCGGGATTGTCGAACGTATGAACCGGACCCTGAAGGAGAAATTGAGGAAAGAGACTAGGAACTCGCCCCAAAAATGGGCGGAAGTTCTGCCTTTAGTCCTCATGGGGGTCCGGGCCAGTCAGTCAAAAAGTACGGGGTACTCCCCGCACGAGGTAATGACCGGCAGGCTCATGCGAACCCCCACCCATGTGCTAGCCCCGGTGCTCACTGAGGGTCAGCTTCAAGAGATAAGCAGGGACAAGTTCGCCCAGACTCTCTTGGAGCGCCTGAAGCAAGTTTATGAGCAGGCGGCTGGGAACATGGGAAGGCAGCATCAGGGCAATCGCTTGTTGCTGGAACCCCGCAAAACGCGGGAGTGGGAAGTAGGAGACCAGGTCATGGTCAGAAACTACGCCAGAGTAGGGAGTCTGGAACCACTGTATATGGGACCCTACAACATTGTAGACAAGGCGAGTCCCATGGTTTACGCCGTAAAAATACCTCGGCGCACTAAGTGGTTCCACATAAACCAATGCAAACTGTACCAGCCGGGTGCGCAGGGGAAAACTACAGGGGTAAATCCCGCCAATGGGAAAGCACAGCCCCAGGTAGGACCACAAGGCACACAGACAGGCATAGCAGCTTGCATCAGGGGAAGGGACATCCCGGACGATCATGCAGCGTTTTTCTGGAATTGGGGGTTAGATGAGGAAGAATTCAGGGTACCCGGGTCAGATGAGGATAGTGCAGATGAGCATAGTGATGATGACGGGTGGTTCCTGAGGAACGGTCTGGGGGGAATGGGGCCGATAGGTAGAGATCCACACGGGGTGGACACACAAGCTGCAGGTCCCGAGGACAGGAGGGAGGAGCTAGAGGAGGCAGGGCCAGCCGCTATGTGGCTCCCAGAGATGTGGCCGGCCGCTTTGAACGTCCAGTCCTCAGGGGAGGCAGAGATCACGAGTGAAGGGCCGCCTGCTGGGCCGAGCAGGGCGGAGCCACGAACTGCCAGCCCCGAGGTTAGGGAGGCGGAGTCAGCGGAGGCGGAGCCGGCGACTGTGATGGAACCCCAGGTTATCCCGTTGGAGGTCTCGGAACCCGGTCCGTCCGTCACGGAACCCCCGCCCATAGCAACTCCCCGTAGGTCAAGTAGAGAACCCCAGCCCAGGAGGATGTGGTCATGTCCCCAGACTGCCCCAAGGCGTAGACTTCAGGTTAAGATAACCCGGGTAGAGACAGGCCACATCGCAGCAGTAACAGGCTGCGGCAGATCAGAGGAAAGGGTCAGCGCAGCAACAGGCTGCGGCAGATCAGAGGGAAGGGTCAGTGCCCTCCCACCGTCGGGAAGAGCTCGCAGCAGCCTTCTCAGAATTTAAAGGGGCCGCCCTGAGAACGGGCGGCACTGTAAAGTTATTAGTTTTAAGTTTTAAGTTTATAGTTCAAGGTTAAGTTTTAAGTTTATAGTTCAAGGTTAAGTTTGTAGTTTTAATAAGGCTAAGTTTGTAGTGTTTTTAACAGAAAACGATAAAATGATGGGAGTTTTAAGGCTAGGTTTAGAGGAAGTCTATTCAGCAAACGTTGAAGTTTACGTGAGGCGAGGTCAGGGGACCCGCTCACCCTTCACAAAAGCCAGAGACTTTTGCGAGGCTGGCTACCTCATTCTATCTGATCACAGGAACCAAGGAAGGATGGAACGAATTCTAGTATTGCTCGTGGCAATCGGATGTGGATTGGCCTATCGAGGCCACACCAAGGATGTCGTGGTGTTCGGATGTTCCGGGGACACGGCCCCCATCGCGGTGGATGGGACCGGAAGACGGAAGGCAGAGGGGACCAGCACCTATTTCCACAAGGGAAGGTGGCCAGGATGGCTGGGAACGAACTCAACGGAGTATTCCAGCACATCGGGGTTCGCCTACAAAGAGACTTCTTTAATGTGCCCCAAAGTAAGGATCATCGCACCCAGGATCAGCGTCACCGTCGGCAAACGGATTTGTTTGACCTGCAGTGGGGATGTCCCATTGAGCCGATGGTGGTGGCTGCGAAAGCTGAGCAAAACTATGAGAAACTCTTCGGTCGAGTGGGAACGACTGGGTAATAATACCCATCGGACAATTACGGGGACAGACGGACAAGTGAAAGTCTGTTGGGACAAATGGTGGGAACCGGATGAGGGGATTTATGTATGTATGTGGGGGTCAAAGTACGTTTGCCCCAAAGGCATCTCCATATTTTTTATTAATCAGTGGCAGGATAACGGACAGGGGATGAGGTGGGATGCGAGCACCAGTGGGTGCGGAGCCCCATTCTCCCCGATCCCAGTAAATGCCACTGAACTCATTACACGCCCATGCAAAGCCCCGCCCACAATTCCGGTGGTTCTAGCTGAGGAAGAAGGGTGCCCTAAAGCTAGTAAGGGACCCGGAAACGGTTTGGTACTGGTCCCCACAGACCAGATACTATTTCAGGGGGTACATTACGCGGTGGCCTCGGTGATTTTAAATCTCACTGAGGTACGGTTACCAGAGTGGTGCCCCAAAAAGACGGAACAGTTGTATCAGGTCCTGTTGACCAAGATGTTCAGACAATTTTACGAGTTTGATTTTGCAGAAATTGATAAGACAAGTCTGTACACCGCACCGCAGGAAGTTTTGGATCAAGTAGGGAGGCAAAGAAGGGGTTTGGTGAACGATGCGTTCACTGCTTTTAACACAGGGACATCTGTGGTCAACGCTCTAGACAGTGTGGAGCTGCAGACCCAGATTAATGGTTTAAAAACACAGTTAAAAGACATTCTAACAGATGAGAATAAAGTGGTAGGGTCAGGTCTACACGAGGACCAAGCCATGACTCTCCATTTAAAGGAAATTATAGCAGAGCTGGAGAAACATGCGCGTACGGTAAATGCCCTGATCAGGGAAGATCGGAATGCATCCGATCAAGCTGCGCAGAACGAGGTGTGCGTGCTTTACGGGGCGTGGTTACTGGGCGAGGGCCGCAGTAATTTGGAGGATTTAAAACAAGGTTTGGTTCCGTCCTGGATAAGTAACAAACACCTACGGGCGCTCCACCCTTTTCAGAACGCATTAAGTCCGTGCCAGCTCAGGCTAGCTTCAGAAGCTTACCCAGTCCCCGTGGACTGCGGACGTTCAAACCATACTATTATGGGAATAGTATTACGCATGCCGGTTTTGGGCAACACAGCAAAGCCCGCCCCGGTATATCGGGTAGAGAACATTGGTGTCATTCAGGGGGGAGCCCACATTCGTTATGCAGCGGTTCCACCTTACGTCATCCGCTGGGAGCAAACGATGACAGGTACAGATCTCTCTGGTTGTCGTGGCAGGGGAGCACACATAATACTGTGCCCCCAGCACTTGAATGCCTTTTTAACACCACAGTGCGGGTTCAGAACGGCTGGCGCCAAGTCCATGAATTGCACCATGGAGGCAATGGCACAAGATCATGTGCCTCCGCAGGTAGCATACATCGGGGGTGGAACATATTGTGTTACCACTGCAGCGCAACACTACCAGCATGGAAACCGTAGCCGGTGTCCGGTGAGTGACAGCAGTTTCTGTTTTAAACCCAGGGCTGAAGTTCAAGTAGCACAACAGCGAATCATCCCAATCCCTGAACCATCCACTGTTCACCTCACAGTAAAAGAGAATTTCACCGACTTGCAGCGATTTGTCGCGCATTTTGGATACCTCATTCCCCCTCTCCCTGAGCATTTAACCAAACTTCTGAAAGCCGTCGCGGTATCACAGAAGCATTTTTATACATTAGAGCAGAAAACTGTCGAAATAGGAACAGACATTTTGGACATAGTGGTTCCACCGTGGTGGAATCTGTTCACCAATATTGAAGTGCCTTCATGGATCAGAATAGCCTCCCACATTTTAGTCGTCTGTCAAGTGTTTATTGTAGTGTACCTATTGGTCATACATTGTAAAAGAGACAAGCGCCTCACCAAGCATGAAAACACGGGAGAGTGGCGAGAACGTTACGTGCGCGTGCACGATGAGAGCACCGTGTAATCGGAAAATGGCGTCACTCCCGCTCGCCGCGTGCGCCGCGGAAGTTTGTACTCATTGTAAATACGTTGGAAACTCGACATGTTTAAGAGTTGGGATTTGTTTATTTTGGTGATGGTGTTGATTGTTTGGTTTTGGGTTTTGTTTTTTTCCTTTCCCTGAATAAAAGACAAATATACAGGTGATGCGTGAGGTATCGGCCTGGTTACGCCGGGAAGGAAAACAAGTGGTGTAAGTTTAAGGGCAAATGATGCCTACGGTGATATAAAATGTGATTTTCTTGGGAAATAAGGACGACACAGAGACCCTAGTTAAGTTAAAATTTATGGGATTAATTTACTGGATTCGGAGTGAAATCGAGATAAGATTGCTCACCACTGTGATTTTTGATACGATAAGCGGAGTTATTCGCATCAACAGGAGGGACTGTAGAATTCGCAATATATCGCGATTTGATTAATAAGGAGAAAACACAAAGGTTCGTTCAAACAGCTTTTATTTCAGCAGAATGCTGGCAGGTTTAAATTGGACACAAGCAGCCTGTAAAATGGCCGCCGCACCTCGTGACAGAACATTCTAGACTTTTCAACAGGCAGACAAGATGGCGTTCCATTAAACATTTGTGCAAGATCGATAACGATTCAGCACAGTGAAGATAATACACGAGACATTATGGGTTTGCAGTATAAACATAGATACTGGAATCGGTCTCCCAGGTACAAAGGAAAGCCATTGTACCGAGTAATCAAGGGCCCATCCAAAGGACATTAATATGTAAACTCCCAACGACTCTACGATGAGAGAGCCGTTAGCAGGTAGTTATACAGGACACTTGGAAGCCCCAAACCCCTCCAGGGAGAACACCGACCGATTTAACAATGGGAGAAATATTAACAGGTACTCAAACATTCATGAGTAGCCCCGAAACCCATTAAGGACGGAGATCACCCATACAAGACATTTGGGCGCCAAACCCTAAACAAAGGAATGGACATTATAGTTGGGCGGGAAACGGAAGATTTTTGCACTATAATTGCAGGCCCCAAACCGTCCATTCGCTCTCTTGTCTCTTGTCTCTTGCCTCTTGCCTCGTGCTCTTGTTCGGGCTCCTGCGTTCGCTCGCTTGCTCCTGTGTTTTATCCGGTCGATTCGTAACCTCGTGGCTGCTCCTGTGTACTCGTAGTTGGGCTTCTGCGTGCCTGTTGCCTCTTCTGAAAAGACTGTTGAACTTTCTGATCCGTTCGGATCTACCTCGTGTCGCGTAACGAAGACCTATGTTGGTAACTGGCAGCGGAACCAAAGGCCCGAGATGAGATGAGATGAGATGAGATGAGAGGAGAAGAGAAGAAGACCATATCCATCGCCACGGTCAGTAAATCCCGACCGCGCCTGTAGGTCGATTAGCCAAGTTTTCCTCGCCAGGAAGATTTCTCTTTCGAACTTATAACGAAACATATTGCATCAATGATAACTGGACTGTGCCCAAAGCAACTGGAACGTGCAAACATATCGTATCAATGATATTGACAACGGTGCTCCAAGACTAAACTGTGAAACCCACCAACAGAGGTCTTCATCACAGCAGACGGTCCAGCCTACTAGCCGGAGCAGCAGAAGCAAGTAAACAAGTGGGACCAGGAGATCTCCTGACCGACACGTGGGTGCTGCGGTGAAAAACATCCGATCAGCTATTCGGAATTTCTCCGAGTTATCACGAGTGGTGAGCATGAGTCTCGAGATCCTACGAAGCTAGTTTAGGATAGATATTGATAGGGGAGGGTTTAAAGATTAAGGATATTTGTAATGTGTGCCCCTATTTACGTTGTGCCGTTCGTTCCTCGTTTCCCTAAGATCGACTATATAACCGTTTGTAAGATTGTACTGTCATTAATCTGTGCTTATGACATGTATTTCATAATTTTAAGTATCATGCAATAAAGATTTTCCATTTCGTACCATTCAAACCAAGTCTACATGAGTTTTATCTCCATTACTGCTCTCGCATCTAAGTCCAGTGTCTAGAACCGTAAGGGAGAGTGATTCGAACCACTCACAGGTGTGTCTAGTGTTCCCAGACTGGCTGGAGACCAGAACAGGCAACCAGGCCTAGACCCGCACTGACATACAGGCTGCACAGAGCCGCGTGAATCTCACAGGCTACGAGACACGCAGGGTCAGGGAAATCCCTTACAACGGTGTCGGGGAGACGGTGTCGGGGGAGACGGTGTCGGGGGATACGGTGTCGGGGAGACGGTGTCGTGGAGACGGTGTCGGGGAAGACGGTGTCTGGGAGACGGTGTATGGGAGATGGTGTTGGGGAGACGGTGTCAAGGGAGAGACAGTGTCGGTGGAGACAGTGTCGGGGGAGACGGTGTCGAGGGAGAGACGGTGTCGGGGGAGACGGTGTCGGGGGAGATGGTGTTTGGGAGACGGTGTCGGGGAGACGGTGTCGGGGAGACGGTGTCGAGGGAGACGGTGTCGGGGAGACGGTGTCCGGGGAGACGGTGTCGGGGAGACGGTGTCGGGGGAGACGGTGTCGGGGAGACGGTGTCGGGGGAGAAGTTGTCGGGGAGACGGTGTCGGGGAGACGGTGTCGGGGAGACGGTGTCGGGGGAGACGGTGTCGAGGAGACGGAGTCGAGGAGACGGTGTCGGGGAGACGGTGTCGAAGAGACGGTGTCGGGTAGATGGTGTCAGGGAGACGGTGTCGGGGGAGACGGTGTCGGGGAGACGGAGTCGGGGCAGACAGGGTCGGGGGAGACGGGGTCGGGGGAAACGGTGTCGGGGAGACGGTGTCGGGTAGACGGTGTCGGGGAGACGGTGTCGGGGGGAGACGGTGTCGGCGAGACGGAGTCGGGGGAGACGGGGGTCGGGGGAGACGGGGTCAGGGAGACTGTGTCGGGGAAGACGGTGTCCGGTAGACGGTGTCGGGGGAGACGGTGTCGGCGGAGACGGTGTCGGGGGAGACAATGTCTGGGAGACGGTGTCGGAGGGAGAAGGGGTCGGGGGAGACGGTGTCGGGGAAACGGTGTCGAGGAGACGGAGTCGGGGGAGACGGTGTCAGGGAGACGGTGTTGGCGGATACGATGTCGGGGAGACGGTGTCGGGGGAAACGGTGTGTGGGGAGACGGTGTTCGGGAGATGGTGTCGGGGAGACGGTGACTGGGAGACGGTGTCGGGGGAGACGGTGTCGGGGAGATGGTGTCAGGGAGACGGTGTCGGGGGAGACATTGCCGGGGAGATGGTGTCGGGGAGACGGTGACTGGGAGACGGTATCGGGGGAGACGGTGTCGGGGAGACGGTGTCGAGGAGACGTTGTCAGGGGAGACGGTGTCGAGGAGACGGAGTCGGGGGAGACGGTGACTGGGAGACGGTATCGGGGGAGACGGTGTCGGGGAGACGGTGTCGGGGGGAGACGATGTCGTGAAGACGGTGTCGGGGAGACGGTGTCAGGGAGACGGTGTCAGGGAGACGGTGTCGGGGAGACGGTGTCGAGGAGACGGTGTCGGGGGAGCCGGTGTCGAGGAGACGGTGTCGGGGAGACAGTGTCGGGGAGATGGTATCGGGGGAGACGGTGACTGGGAGACGGTATCGGGGGAGACGGTGTCGGGGAGACGGTGTCGGGGGAGACGGTGTCGAGGAGACGGAGTCGGGGGAGACGGTGTCGGGGAGACGGTGTCGAGTAGACGGTGACTGGTAGACGGTGTCGGGGAGACGGTTTCGGGGAGACAGTCACTGGTAGATGGTGTCGGGGAGATGGTGTCGGGGAGACGGTGTCGGGTGGAGACGGTGTTGGGGAGACGGTATCGGGGGAGATGGTGTTGGGGAGACGGTGTCGGGGAGATGGTGTCGGGGAGACGGTGTCGAGGAGACGGTGTCGGCGGAGACGGTGTTGGGGGAGTCAGTGTCGGGGAGACGGTGTCAGGGAGACGGTATCGGGGGAGACGGTGTCGGGGAGACGGTATCGGGGGAGACGGTATCGGGGGAGACGGTGTCGGGGAGACGGTATCGGGGGAGACGGTGTCGGGGAGACGGTGTCGGCGGAGACGGTGTTGGGGGAGACGGTGTCGAGGAGACGGTGTCGGCGGAGACGGTATCGGGGGAGACGGTGTTGGGGAGACGGTGTCGAGGGAGAGACGGTGTCGGGGGAGACAGTGTCGGGGGAGACGGTGTCGAGGGAGAGACGGTGTCGGGGGAGACGGTGTTGGGGAGACGGTGGCGAGGGAGAGACGGTGTCGGGGGAGACGGTGTTGGAGGAGACAGTGTTGGGGATGAGACGGTGTTGGAGAGGAGACGGTGTCGTGGGAGATGGTGTCGGGGAGACGGTGTCGGGGGAGACGGTGTCGGGGAGACGGTGTCGGGGGAGAAGTTGTCGGGGAGATGGTGTCGGGGAGACGGTGTCAGGGAGACAGTGTCGGGGGAGACGGTGTCGGGGAGACGGTGTCGGGGAGACGTTGTCGAGGAGACGGTGTCGGGGAGAGGGTGTCGGGGAGACGGTGTCGGGGAGACAGTGTCGGGGGAGACGGTGTCGAGGAGACGGTGTCGAGGAGACGGTGTCGGGGAAGACGGTGTCTGGGAGACGGTGTCGGGGAGACGGTGTCGGGGAGACGGTATCGGGGGAAACGGTGTCGGGGAGACGGTGTAGAATTCGCAATATATCGCGATTTGATTAATAAGGAGAAAACACAAAGTTTCGTTAAACAGCTTTTATTTCAGCAGAATGCTGGCAGGTTTAAATTGGACACAAGCAGCCTGTAAAATGGCCGCCGCACCTCGTGACAGAACATTCTAGACTTTTCAACAGGCAGACAAGATGGCGTTCCATTAAACATTTGTGCAAGATCGATAACGATTCAGCACAGTGAAGATAATACACGAGACATTATGGGTTTGCAGTATAAACATAGATACTGGAATCGGTCTCCCAGGTACAAAGGAAAGCCATTGTACCGAGTAATCAAGGGCCCATCCAAAGGACATTAATATGTAAACTCCCAACGACTCTACGATGAGAGAGCCGTTAGCAGGTAGTTATACAGGACACTTGGAAGCCCCAAACCCCTCCAGGGAGAACACCGACCGATTTAACAATGGGAGAAATATTAACAGGTACTCAAACATTCATGAGTAGCCCCGAAACCCATTAAGGACGGAGATCACCCATACAAGACATTTGGGCGCCAAACCCTAAACAAAGGAATGGACATTATAGTTGGGGCGGGAAACGGAAGATTTTTGCACTATAATTGCAGGCCCCAAACCGTCCATTCTCTCTCTTGTCTCTTGTCTCTTGCCTCTTGCCTCGTGCTCTTGTTCGGGCTCCTGCGTTCGCTCGCTTGCTCCTGTGTTTTATCCGGTCGATTCGTAACCTCGTGGCTGCTCCTGTGTACTCGTAGTTGGGCTTCTGCGTGCCTGTTGCCTCTTCTGAAAAGACTGTTGAACTTTCTGATCCGTTCGGATCTACCTCGTGTCGCGTAACGAAGACCTATGTTGGTAACTGGCAGCGGAACCAAAGGCCCGAGATGAGATGAGATGAGATGAGATGAGAGGAGAAGAGAAGAAGACCATATCCATCGCCACGGTCAGTAAATCCCGACCGCGCCTGTAGGTCGATTAGCCAAGTTTTCCTCGCCAGGAAGATTTCTCTTTCGAACTTATAACGAAACATATTGCATCAATGATAACTGGACTGTGCCCAAAGCAACTGGAACGTGCAAACATATCGTATCAATGATATTGACAACGGTGCTCCAAGACTAAACTGTGAAACCCACCAACAGAGGTCTTCATCACAGCAGACGGTCCAGCCTACTAGCCGGAGCAGCAGAAGCAAGTAAACAAGTGGGACCAGGAGATCTCCTGACCGACACGTGGGTGCTGCGGTGAAAAACATCCGATCAGCTATTCGGAATTTCTCCGAGTTATCACGAGTGGTGAGCATGAGTCTCGAGATCCTACGAAGCTAGTTTAGGATAGATATTGATAGGGGAGGGTTTAAAGATTAAGGATATTTGTAATGTGTGCCCCTATTTACGTTGTGCCGTTCGTTCCTCGTTTCCCTAAGATCGACTATATAACCGTTTGTAAGATTGTACTGTCATTAATCTGTGCTTATGACATGTATTTCATAATTTTAAGTATCATGCAATAAAGATTTTCCATTTCGTACCATTCAAACCAAGTCTACATGAGTTTTATCTCCATTACTGCTCTCGCATCTAAGTCCAGTGTCTAGAACCGTAAGGGAGAGTGATTCGAACCACTCACAGGTGTGTCTAGTGTTCCCAGACTGGCTGGAGACCAGAACAGGCAACCAGGCCTAGACCCGCACTGACATACAGGCTGCACAGAGCCGCGTGAATCTCACAGGCTACGAGACACGCAGGGTCAGGGAAATCCCTTACAACGGTGTCGGGGAGACGGTGTCGGGGGAGACGGTGTCGGGGGATACGGTGTCGGGGAGACGGTGTCGTGGAGACGGTGTCGGGGAAGACGGTGTCTGGGAGACGGTGTATGGGAGATGGTGTTGGGGAGACGGTGTCAAGGGAGAGACAGTGTCGGTGGAGACAGTGTCGGGGGAGACGGTGTCGAGGGAGAGACGGTGTCGGGGGAGACGGTGTCGGGGGAGATGGTGTTTGGGAGACGGTGTCGGGGAGACGGTGTCGGGGAGACGGTGTCGAGGGAGACGGTGTCGGGGAGACGGTGTCCGGGGAGACGGTGTCGGGGAGACGGTGTCGGGGGAGACGGTGTCGGGGAGACGGTGTCGGGGGAGAAGTTGTCGGGGAGACGGTGTCGGGGAGACGGTGTCGGGGAGACGGTGTCGGGGGAGACGGTGTCGAGGAGACGGAGTCGAGGAGACGGTGTCGGGGAGACGGTGTCGAAGAGACGGTGTCGGGTAGATGGTGTCAGGGAGACGGTGTCGGGGGAGACGGTGTCGGGGAGACGGAGTCGGGGAGACGGAGTCGGGGGAGACGGGGTCGGGGGAAACGGTGTCGGGGAGACGGTGTCGGGTAGACGGTGTCGGGGAGACGGTGTCGGGGGAGACGGTGTCGGCGAGACGGAGTCGGGGGAGACGGGGTCGGGGGAGACGGGGTCAGGGAGACTGTGTCGGGGAAGACGGTGTCCGGTAGACGGTGTCGGGGGAGACGGTGTCGGCGGAGACGGTGTCGGGGGAGACAATGTCTGGGAGACGGTGTCGGAGGGAGAAGGGGTCGGGGGAGACGGTGTCGGGGAAACGGTGTCGAGGAGACGGAGTCGGGGGAGACGGTGTCAGGGAGACGGTGTTGGCGGATACGATGTCGGGGAGACGGTGTCGGGGGAAACGGTGTGTGGGGAGACGGTGTTCGGGAGATGGTGTCGGGGAGACGGTGACTGGGAGACGGTGTCGGGGGAGACGGTGTCGGGGAGATGGTGTCAGGGAGACGGTGTCGGGGGAGACATTGCCGGGGAGATGGTGTCGGGGAGACGGTGACTGGGAGACGGTATCGGGGGAGACGGTGTCGGGGAGACGGTGTCGAGGAGACGTTGTCAGGGGAGACGGTGTCGAGGAGACGGAGTCGGGGGAGACGGTGACTGGGAGACGGTATCGGGGGAGACGGTGTCGGGGAGACGGTGTCGGGGGAGACGATGTCGTGAAGACGGTGTCGGGGAGACGGTGTCAGGGAGACGGTGTCAGGGAGACGGTGTCGGGGAGACGGTGTCGAGGAGACGGTGTCGGGGGAGCCGGTGTCGAGGAGACGGTGTCGGGGAGACAGTGTCGGGGGAGATGGTATCGGGGGAGACGGTGACTGGGAGACGGTATCGGGGGGAGACGGTGTCGGGGAGACGGTGTCGGGGGAGACGGTGTCGAGGAGACGGAGTCGGGGGAGACGGTGTCGGGGAGACGGTGTCGAGTAACGGTGACTGGTAGACGGTGTCGGGGAGACGGTTTCGGGGAGACAGTCACTGGTAGATGGTGTCGGGGAGATGGTGTCGGGGAGACGGTGTCGGGTGGAGACGGTGTTGGGGAGACGGTATCGGGGGAGATGGTGTTGGGGAGACGGTGTCGGGGAGATGGTGTCGGGGAGACGGTGTCGAGGAGACGGTGTCGGCGGAGACGGTGTTGGGGGAGTCAGTGTCGGGGAGACGGTGTCAGGGAGACGGTATCGGGGGAGACGGTGTCGGGGAGACGGTCTCGAGGAGACGGTGTCGGGGGAGACGGTGTCGGGGAGACGGTGTCGAGGAGACGGTGTCGGCGGAGACGGTGTTGGGGGAGTCAGTGTCGGAGAGACAGTGTCGGGGGAGACGATGTCGGGGGAGACAGGGTCGGGGAGACGGTGTCGTGGAGACGGTGTCGACGGAGAGACGAGGTCGAGGAGACGGTGTCAGGGAGACGCTGTCGGGGGAGACGGTGTTGGGGGAGACGGTTTCGGGGAGACGGTGTCGGGGAGACAGTGTCGAGGGAGACGGTATCGGGGGAGACGGTGTCAGGGAGACGCTGTCGATAGACGGTGTTGGGGGAGACGGTGTCGGGGAGACGGTGTCGGGGTAGACTGTGTCGGAAAGACAGTGTTGGGGAGGAGATGGTGTCTGGGAGACGGTGTCGGGGGAGACGGTGTCGGGGGAGACGGTATCGGGGGAGACGGTGTCGGGGAGATGGTGTCAGGGAGACGGTGTCGGGGGAGACGGTGTCAGGGAGACGGTATCGGGGGAGACGGTGTCGGGGAGACGGTCTCGAGGAGACGGTGTCGGGGGAGACGGTGTCGGGGAGACGGTGTCGTGGAGACGGTGTCGGGGAAGGCGGTGTCTGGGAGACGGTGTCTGGGAGACGGTGTTGGGGAGACAGTGTCGAGGGAGAGACGGTGTCGGGGGAGACGGTGTTGGGGAGACGGTGTCGAGGGAGAGACGGTGTCGGGGGAGACAGTGTCGGGGGAGACGGTGTCGGGGAGACGGTGTCTGGGAGACGGTGTTGGGGATGAGACGGTGTCGGGGAGACTGTGTTGGGGAGGAGACGGTGTCGTGGGTGATGGTGTCGGGGAGACGGTGTCTGGGAGACGGTGTCGGGGAGACGGTGTCGAGTAGACGGTGACTGGTAGACGCTGTCGGGGAGATAGTGTCGGGGAGACAGTCACTGGTAGATGGTGTCGGGGAGATGGTGTCGGGGAGACGGTGTCGGGTGGAGACGGTGTTGGGGAGACGGTATCGGGGGAGATGGTGTCGGGGAGACGGTGTCGGGGAGACGGTGTCGGGGAGACGGTGTTGGGGAGACGGTGTCGAGGAGACGGTGTCGGGGAGACGGTGTCAGGGGAGACGGTGTCGGGGAGACGGTGTCGGGGAGACGGTGTCGGGGAGACGGTGTCAGGGGAGACGGTGTCGGGGAGACGGTGTCAGGGAGACGGTGTCGGCGGAGACGGTGTCGGGGAGACGGTGTCGGGTGAGACGGTGTCGGGGTAGACGGTGTCTGGGAGACGGTGTCGGGGAGACGGTATCGGGTGAGACGGTGTCTGGGAAGACGGTGTCTGGGAGACGGTGTCTGGGAGACGGTGTTGGGGAGATGGTGTCTGGGAGACAGTGTCGGGGAGACGGTGTCGTGGAGACGGTGTCGACGGAGAGACGGGGTCGAGGAGACGCTGTCGGGAGATGCTGTCGGGGGAGACGGTGTTGGGGGAGACGGTTTCGGGGAGACAGTGTCGGGGAGACAGTGTCGAGGGAGACGGTATCGGGGGATACGGTGTCAGGGAGACGCTGTCGATAGACGGTGTTGGGGGAGACGGTGTCGGGGAGACGGTGTCGGGGTAGACTGTGTCGGGGAGACGGTGTTGGGGAGGAGACGGTGTCGGGGAAACGGTGTCTGGGAGACGGTGTCGGGGGAGACGGTGTCGGGGGAGATGGTGTCGGGGAGACCGTGTCTGGGAGACGGTGTCGGGGAGATGGTGTCGGGGAGACGGTGACTGGTAGACGGTGTCGGGGATATGGTGTCGGGGAGACGGTGTCGGGGGAGATGGTGTCGGGGGAGACGGTGTCAGGGAGACGGTATCGGGGGAGACGGTGTCGGGGAGACGGTCTCGAGGAGACGGTATCGGGGGAGACTGTGTCGGGGAGACGGTGTCGTGGAGACGGTATCGGGGATGGCGGTGTCTGGGAGACGGTGTCTGGGAGACGGTGTTGGGGACACAGTGTCGAGGGAGAGACGGTGTCGGGGGAGACGGTGTTGGGGAGACGGTGTCGAGGGTGAGACGGTGTCGGGGGAGACGGTGTTGGGGAGACGGTGTCGAGGGAGAGACGGTGTCGGGGGAGACGGTGTCGGGGGAGACGGTGTCGGGGAGACGGTGTCTGGGAGATGGTGTTGGGGATGAGACGGTGTCGGGGAGACTGTGTTGGGGAGGAGACGGTGTCGGGGAGACTATGTTGGGGAGGTGACGTTGTCATGGGTGATGGGTCGGGAGACGGTGTCTGGGAGACAGGTGTCGGGGAGGACGGTGTCGAGTAGACGTGACTGGTAGACGGTGTCGGGGAGATCGGTGTCGGGGAGACAGTCACTTGGTAGATGGTGTCGGGGAGATGGTGTCGGGGAGACGGTGTCGGTGGAGACGTGTTGGGGGAGACGGTGTCGGGGAGATTGGTCAGGGAGACGGTGTCGGGTAGACGGTGGTCGAGGAGACGGTGTCGGGGAGACGGTGTCAGGGAGACGGTGGTCGGGAGATGGTGTCGGGGAGACGGTGTCTGGGGAGACGGTGTTGGGGAACGGGTCGATGTAGACGGTGTCGGTGAGACGGTGTCGGGTAGACGGTGGTCTGGGAGACGGTGCGGGGAGACGGTGTCTGGGAAGTACGGTGTCTGGGAGACGGGCTGGGAAGACGGTGTCTGGGAGACGGTGTCTGGGAGACGGTGTTGGGGAGACGGTGTCGAGGGAGACGGTGTCGGTGGAGATGGTGTCGGCGGAGACGGTGTTGGGGGAGTCAGTGTCGGAGAGACGGTTTCGAGGGAGACGATGTCGGGGGAGACGGGGTCGGGGAGACGGTGTCGTGGAGACGATGTTGACGGAGAGAAGGGGTCGAGGAGACGCTGTCGGGGAGACGCTGTCTGGGGAGACGGTGTCGGGGGAGATGGTGTCGGGGAGACGTTGTCTGGGAGACGGTGTCAGGCAGACGGTGTCAGGGGTGACGGTGTCGGGGAGATGGTGTCGAGGAGACGGTGTCTGGGAGACGGTGTCGGGCAGACGTTGTCGTGGAGACGGTGTCGGGGAGACGGTGTCTGGGAGACGGTGTCGGGGAGACGGTGTCGGGGAGACGGTGTCGGGGGTGATGGTGTCGGGGAGACGGTGTCGTGGGAGACGGTGTCAGGGGGAGACGGTGTCGGGGAGACGGTGTCGGGGGAGACGGTGTCAGGGAGACTGTGTCGAGGGAGAGACGGTGTCGGGGAGACGGTGTTGGGGAGACGGTGTCGATGGAGAGACGGTGTCGGGGGAGACGGCGTTGGGGAGACGGTGTCGAGGGAGAGACGGTGTCGGGGGAGACGGTGTCGGGCGAGACGGTGTCGGGAGAGACGTTGTCTGGGAGACGGTGTCAGGCAGACGGTGTCAGGGGAGACGGTGTCGGGGAGACAGTGTCGGGGGAGACGGTGTCGGCGGAGATGGTGTCGGCGGAGACGGAGTTGGGGGAGTCGGTGTCGGAGAGACAGTGTCGGGGGAGATGATGTCGGGGGAGACGGTGTCGGGGGAGATGGTGTCGGGGAGACGGTGTCGGGGGAGACGGTGTCGGGGAGACGGTGTCGACGGAGAGACGGGATCGAGGAGACGGTGTCGGGGAGACGCTGTCGGGGTAGATGGTGTTGGGGGGAGATGGTGTCGGGGGGAGACGGTGTCGGGGGAGACGGTGTCGGGGGAGATGGTGCCGGGGGAGATGGTGTCGGCGGAGACTGTGTTGGGGGAGTCAGTGTCGGAGAGACAGTGTCGGGGGAGACGATGTCAGGGGAGACAGGATCGGGGAGACGGTGTCGTGGAGACGGTGTCGACGGAGAGATGGGGTCGAGGAGACGGTGTCGGGGAGACGGTGTCAGGGAGACGCTGTCGGGGGAGACGCTGTTGGGGGAGACGGTTTCGGGGAGACGGTGTCGGGGAGACAGTGTCGAGGGAGACAGTATCGGGGGAGACAGTGTCAGGGAGACGCTGTCGATAGACGGTGTTGGGGGAGACGGTGTTGGGGAGACGGTGTCGGGGTAGACTGTGTCGGGGAGACGGTGTTGGGGAGGAGACGGTGTCGGGGAAACGGTGTCTGGGAGACGGTGTCGGGGGAGACGGTGTCGGGGGAGATGGTGTCGGGGAGACGGTGTCTGGGAGACGGTGTCGGGGAGATGGTGTCGGGGAGACGGTGACTGGTAGACGGTGTCGGGGATATGGTGTCGGGGAGACGGTGTCGGGGGAGATGGTGTCGGGGGAGACGGTGTCGGGGAGACGGTATCGGGGGAGACGGTGTCAGGGAGACGGTGTCGAGGGTGAGACGGTGTCGGGGGAGACGGTGTTGGGGAGACGGTGTCGAGGGAGAGACGGTGTCGGGGGAGACGGTGTCGGGGGAGACGGTGTCGGGGAGACGGTGTCTGGGAGACGGTGTTGGGGATGAGACGGTGTCGGGGAGACTGTGTTGGGGAGGAGACGGTGTCGGGGAGACTATGTTGGGGAGGAGACGTTGTCATGGGTGATGGTGTCGGGGAGACGGTGTCTGGGAGACGGTGTCGGGGAGACGGTGTCGAGTAGACGGTGACTGGTAGACGGTGTCGGGGAGACGGTGTCGGGGAGACAGTCACTGGTAGATGGTGTCGGGGAGATGGTGTCGGGGAGACGGTGTCGGGTGGAGACGGTGTTGGGGAGACGGTGTCGGGGAGATGGTGTCAGGGAGACGGTGTCGGGGAGACGGTGTCGAGGAGACGGTGTCGGGGAGACGGTGTCAGGGGAGACGGTGTCGGGGAGATGGTGTCGGGGAGACGGTGTCGGGGAGACGGTGTTGGGGAGACGGTGTCGAGGAGACGGTGTCGGGTGAGACGGTGTCGGGGTAGACGGTGTCTGGGAGACGGTGTCGGGGAGACGGTGTCTGGGAAGACGGTGTCTGGGAGACGGTGTCTGGGAAGACGGTGTCTGGGAGACGGTTTCTGGGAGACGGTGTTGGGGAGACGGTGTCGAGGGAGACGGTGTCGGTGGAGATGGTGTCGGCGGAGACGGTGTTGGGGGAGTCAGTGTCGGAGAGACGGTTTCGAGGGAGACGATGTCGGGGGAGACGGGGTCGGGGAGACGGTGTCGTGGAGACGATGTTGACGGAGAGAAGGGGTCGAGGAGACGCTGTCGGGGAGACGCTGTCTGGGGAGACGGTGTCGGGGGAGATGGTGTCGGGGAGACGTTGTCTGGGAGACGGTGTCAGGCAGACGGTGTCAGGGGTGACGGTGTCGGGGAGATGGTGTCGAGGAGACGGTGTCTGGGAGACGGTGTCGGGCAGACGTTGTCGCGGAGACGGTGTCGGGGAGACGGTGTCTGGGAGACGGTGTCGGGGAGACGGTGTCGGGGAGACGGTGTCGGGGGTGATGGTGTCGGGGAGACGGTGTCGTGGGAGACGGTGTCAGGGGGAGACGGTGTCGGGGAGACGGTGTCGGGGGAGACGGTGTCAGGGAGACTGTGTCGAGGGAGAGACGGTGTCGGGGAGACGGTGTTGGGGAGACGGTGTCGATGGAGAGACGGTGTCGGGGGAGATGGCGTTGGGGAGACGGTGTCGAGGGAGAGACGGTGTCGGGGGAGACGGTGTCGGGCGAGACGGTGTCGGGAGAGACGTTGTCTGGGAGACGGTGTCAGGCAGACGGTGTCAGGGGAGACGGTGTCGGGGAGACAGTGTCGGGGGAGACGGTGTCGGCGGAGATGGTGTCGGCGGAGACGGAGTTGGGGGAGTCGGTGTCGGAGAGACAGTGTCGGGGGAGATGATGTCGGGGGAGACGGTGTCGGGGGAGATGGTGTCGGGGAGACGGTGTCGGGGGAGACGGTGTCGGGGAGACGGTGTCGACGGAGAGACGGGATCGAGGAGACGGTGTCGGGGAGACGCTGTCGGGGTAGATGGTGTTGGGGGGAGATGGTGTCGGGGGGAGACGGTGTCGGGGGAGACGGTGTCGGGGGAGATGGTGCCGGGGGAGATGGTGTCGGCGGAGACTGTGTTGGGGGAGTCAGTGTCGGAGAGACAGTGTCGGGGGAGACGATGTCAGGGGAGACAGGATCGGGGAGACGGTGTCGTGGAGACGGTGTCGACGGAGAGATGGGGTCGAGGAGACGGTGTCGGGGAGACGGTGTCAGGGAGACGCTGTCGGGGGAGACGCTGTTGGGGGAGACGGTTTCGGGGAGACGGTGTCGGGGAGACAGTGTCGAGGGAGACAGTATCGGGGGAGACAGTGTCAGGGAGACGCTGTCGATAGACGGTGTTGGGGGAGACGGTGTCGGGGAGACGGTGTCGGGGTAGACTGTGTCGGGGAGACGGTGTTGGGGAGGAGACGGTGTCGGGGAAACGGTGTCTGGGAGACGGTGTCGGGGGAGACGGTGTCGGGGGAGATGGTGTCGGGGAGACGGTGTCTGGGAGACGGTGTCGGGGAGATGGTGTCGGGGAGACGGTGACTGGTAGACGGTGTCGGGGATATGGTGTCGGGGAGACGGTGTCGGGGGAGATGGTGTCGGGGGAGACGGTGTCGGGGAGACGGTATCGGGGGAGACGGTGTCAGGGAGACGGTATCGGGGGAGACGGTGTCGGGGAGACGGTCTCGAGGAGATGGTGTCGGGGGAGACGGTGTCGGGGAGACGGTGTCGTGGAGACGGTGTCGGGGAAGGCGGTGTCTGGGAGACGGTGTCTGGGAGACGGTGTTGGGGAGACAGTGTCGAGGGAGAGACGGTGTCGGGGGAGACGGTGTTGGGGAGACGGTGTCGAGGGAGAGACGGTGTCGGGGGAGACGGTGTCGGGGGAGACGGTGTTGGGGAGACGGTGTCGAGGGAGAGACGGTGTCGGGGGAGACGGTGTTGGGGAGACGGTGTCGAGGGAGAGACGGTGTCGGGGGAGACAGTGTCGGGGGAGACGGTGTCGGGGAGATGGTGTCGGGGAGACGGTGTCGGGGAGACGGTGTTGGGGAGACGGTGTCGAGGAGACGGTGTCGGGTGAGACGGTGTCGGGGTAGACGGTGTCTGGGAGACGGTGTCGGGGAGACGGTGTCTGGGAAGACGGTGACTGGTAGACGGTGTCGGGGAGACGGTGTCGGGGAGACAGTCACTGGTAGATGGTGTCGGGGAGATGGTGTCGGGGAGACGGTGTCGGGTGGAGACGGTGTTGGGGAGACGGTGTCGGGGAGATGGTGTCAGGGAGACGGTGTCGGGGAGACGGTGTCGAGGAGGAGACGGTGTCGGGGAGACGGTGTCAGGGGAGACGGTGTCGGGGAGATGGTGTCGGGGAGACGGTGTCGGGGAGACGGTGTTGGGGAGACGGTGTCGAGGAGACGGTGTCGGGTGAGACGGTGTCGGGGTAGACGGTGTCGGGGAGACGGTGTCTGGGAAGACGGTGTCTGGGAGACGGTGTCTGGGAAGACGGTGTCTGGGAGACGGTGTCTGGGAGACGGTGTTGGGGAGACGGTGTCGAGGGAGACGGTGTCGGTGGAGATGGTGTCGGCGGAGACGGTGTTGGGGGAGTCAGTGTCGGAGAGACGGTTTCGAGGGAGACGATGTCGGGGGAGACGGGGTCGGGGAGACGGTGTCGTGGAGACGGTGTTGACGGAGAGAAGGGGTCGAGGAGACGCTGTCGGGGAGACGCTGTCTGGGGAGACGGTGTCGGGGGAGATGGTGTCGGGGAGACGTTGTCTGGGAGACGGTGTCAGGCAGACGGTGTCAGGGGAGACGGTGTCGGGGAGATGGTGTCGAGGAGACGGTGTCTGGGAGACGGTGTCGGGGGAGACGGTGTCGGGCGAGACGGTGTCGGGGAGACGGTGTCTGGGAGACGGTGTCGGGGGTGATGGTGTCGGGGAGACGGTGTCGTGGGAGACGGTGTCAGGGGGAGACGGTGTCGGGGAGACGGTGTCGGGGGAGACGGTGTCAGGGAGACTGTGTCGAGGGAGAGACGGTGTCGGGGAGACGGTGTTGGGGAGACGGTGTCGATGGAGAGACGGTGTCGGGGGAGACGGCGTTGGGGAGACGGTGTCGAGGGAGAGACGGTGTCGGGGGAGACGGTGTCGGGCGAGACGGTGTCGGGAGAGACGTTGTCTGGGAGACGGTGTCAGGCAGACGGTGTCAGGGGAGACGGTGTCGGGGAGACAGTGTCGGGGGAGACGGTGTCGGCGGAGATGGTGTCGGCGGAGACGGTGTTGGGGGAGTCGGTGTCGGAGAGACAGTGTCGGGGGAGATGATGTCGGGGGAGACGGTGTCGGGGGAGATGGTGTCGGGGAGACGGTGTCGGGGGAGACGGTGTCGGGGAGACGGTGTCGACGGAGAGACGGGATCGAGGAGACGGTGTCGGGGAGACGCTGTCGGGGTAGATGGTGTTGGGGGGAGACGGTGTCGGGGGGAGACGGTGTCGGGGGAGACGGTGTCGGGGGAGATGGTGCCGGGGGAGATGGTGTCGGCGGAGACTGTGTTGGGGGAGTCAGTGTCGGAGAGACAGTGTCGGGGGAGACGATGTCAGGGGAGACAGGATCGGGGAGACGGTGTCGTGGAGACGGTGTCGACGGAGAGATGGGGTCGAGGAGACGGTGTCGGGGAGACGGTGTCAGGGAGACGCTGTCGGGGGAGACGCTGTTGGGGGAGACGGTTTCGGGGAGACGGTGTCGGGGAGACAGTGTCGAGGGAGACAGTATCGGGGGAGACAGTGTCAGGGAGACGCTGTCGATAGACGGTGTTGGGGGAGACGGTGTCGGGGAGACGGTGTCGGGGTAGACTGTGTCGGGGAGACGGTGTTGGGGAGGAGACGGTGTCGGGGAAACGGTGTCTGGGAGACGGTGTCGGGGGGAGACGGTGTCGGGGGAGATGGTGTCGGGGAGACGGTGTCTGGGAGACGGTGTCGGGGAGATGGTGTCGGGGAGACGGTGACTGGTAGACGGTGTCGGGGATATGGTGTCGGGGAGACGGTGTCGGGGGAGATGGTGTCGGGGGAGACGGTGTCGGGGAGACGGTATCGGGGGAGACGGTGTCAGGGAGACGGTATCGGGGGAGACGGTGTCGGGGAGACGGTCTCGAGGAGATGGTGTCGGGGGAGACGGTGTCGGGGAGACGGTGTCGTGGAGACGGTATCGGGGGAGACGGTGTCAGGGGAGACGGTATCGGGGGAGACGGTGTCGGGGAGACGGTCTCGAGGAGATGGTGTCGGGGGAGACGGTGTCGGGGAGACGGTGTCGTGGAGACGGTGTCGGGGAAGGCGGTGTCTGGGAGACGGTGTCTGGGAGACGGTGTTGGGGAGACAGTGTCGAGGGAGAGACGGTGTCGGGGGAGACGGTGTTGGGGAGACGGTGTCGAGGGAGAGACGGTGTCGGGGGAGACGGTGTCGGGGGAGACGGTGTTGGGGAGACGGTGTCGAGGGAGAGACGGTGTCGGGGGAGACGGTGTTGGGGAGACGGTGTCGAGGGAGAGACGGTGTCGGGGGAGACAGTGTCGGGGGAGACGGTGTCGGGGAGACGGTGTCTGGGAGACGGTGTTGGGGATGAGACGGTGTCGGGGAGACGGTGTCGAGGAGACGGTGTCGGGGAGACGGTGTCAGGGGAGACGGTGTCGGGGAGATGGTGTCGAGGAGACGGTGTCTGGGAGACGGTGTCGGGCAGACGTTGTCGCGGAGACGGTGTCGGGGAGACGGTGTCTGGGAGACGGTGTCGGGGAGACGGTGTCGGGGAGACGGTGTCGGGGGTGATGGTGTCGGGGAGACGGTGTCGTGGGAGACAGTGTCGGGGGGAGACGGTGTCGGGGAGACGGTGTCGGGGGAGACGGTGTCAGGGAGACTGTGTCGAGGGAGAGACGGTGTCGGGGAGACGGTGTTGGGGAGATGGTGTCGAGGGAGAGACGGTGTCGGGGGAGACGGTGTTGGGGAGACGGCGTCGAGGGAGAGACGGTGTCGGGGGAGACGGTGTCGGGCGAGACGGTGTCGGGAGAGACAGTGTCTGGGAGAGACGGTGTCGGGAGAGACGGTATCGGGTAGACGGCATCGGGGAGACGTGTCGGAGCGACGGTGTCGAGGAGACGGTGTCGGGGAGACGGTTTCAGGGGAGACGGTGTCGGGGAGATGGTGTCGAGGAGACGGTGTCTGGGAGACGGTGTCGGGCAGACGTTGTCGCGGAGACGGTGTCGGGGAGACGGTGTCTGGGAGACGGTGTCGGGGAGACGGTGTCGGGGAGACGGTGTCGGGGGTGATGGTGTCGGGGAGACGGTGTCGTGGGAGACGGTGTCGGGGGAGACGGTGTCGGGGAGACGGTGTCGGGGGAGACGGTGTCAGGGAGACTGTGTCGAGGGAGAGACGGTGTCGGGGAGACGGTGTTGGGGAGACGGTGTCGAGGGAGAGACGGTGTCGGGGGAGACGGCGTTGGGGAGACGGTGTCGAGGGAGAGACGGTGTCGGGGGAGACGGTGTCGGGCGAGACGGTGTCGGGAGAGACAGTGTCTGGGAGAGACGGTGTCGGGAGAGACGGTATCGGGTAGACGGCGTCGGGGAGACGTGTCGGAGCGACGGTGTCGTGGAGATGGTGTCTGGGAGAGACGGTGTCGGGAGAGACGGTATCGGGTAGACGGCGTCGGGGAGACATGTCGGAGCGACGGTGTCGTGGAGATGGTGTCTGGGGGAAACGGTGTCGGGGGAGACGGTGTCGGCGGAGACGGTGTCGGAGAGACGGTGTCGGGGGAGACGGTGTTGGCGGAGACTGTGTCAGCGGAGACGGTGTTGGGGGAGTCGGTGTCGGGGAGACGGTGTCGGGGGAGAGACGGGGTCGGGGAGACGGTGTCGGGGAGACGCTGTCGGGGGAGATGATGTCGGGGAGACGGTGTCATGGAGACAGTGTCGGGGGAGACGGTTTCGGGGAGACGGTGTCGGGGAGACAGTGTCGAGGGAGACGGTGTCGGGGGAGACGGTGTCGGGTGAGACGGTGTTGGGGGGAGACGGTGTCGGCGGAGACGGTGTTGGGGGAGACGGTGTCGGGTGAGACGGTATCGGGGAGTCGGTGTCAGGGGGAGATGGTGTCGGGGGAGACGGTGTTGGGGGGAGACGGTGTCGGCGGAGACGGTGTTGGGGAGACAGTGTCAGGGGGAGACGGTGTCAGGGAGACGGTGTTGGGGGGGTGACGGTGTCGGGGAGACGGTGTCGGGGAGACGGTGTCGGGGAGTCGGCGTCTGGGGAGTCGGTGTCGGGGGGAGACGGTATCAGGGAGACGGTGTCAGGGGCAGACGGTGTCAGGGGAGACGGTGTCGAGGAGACGGGGTCAGGCAGACGGTGTCGGGGGAGACGGTGTCGGGGGAGACGGTGTCGGGGAGACGGTGTTGGGGAGACGGTGTCAGGGAGACGATGTCGGGGGCAGACGGCGTTGCGGGGAGACGGTGTCGGGGAGACGGTGTCCAGGAGTCGGTGTCGGGGGGAGACGGTGTCGGGGGAGACCGTGTCGGGGGGAGACGGTGTTGGGGGGAGACGGTGTCAGGGGCAGATGGTGTCGGGGGAGACGGTGTCGGGGGGAGACGGTGTCGGGGGGAGACGGTGTCGGGGAGACGGTGTCGGGGGGAGACGGTGTCGGGGAGTCGGTGTCCGGGAATCGGTGTCGGGGGGAGACGGTGTCGGGAGAGACGGTGTCGGGGGCAGACGGTGTCGGGGGAGACGGTGTCGGGGGGAGACGGTGTCGGGGGGAGACGGTGTCGGGGGGAGACGGTGTCCGGGAATCGGTGTCGGGGGGAGACGGTGTCGGGAGAGACAGTGTCGGGGGCAGACGGTGTCGGGGGAGACGGTGTCGGGGAGACGGTGTCGGGGGGAGCCGGTGTCGGGGGGAGACGGTGTCGGGGGGAGACGGTGTCGGGGGGAGACGGTGTCGGGGGAGACGGTGTCGGGGGGAGACGGTGTCGGGGGGAGACGGTGTCGGGGGGAGACGGTGTCGGGCGAGACGGTGTCGGGGGGAGACGGTGTCGGGGGGAGACGGTGTCGGGAGAGACGGTGTCGGGGGCAGACGGTGTCGGGGGAGACGGTGTCGGGGGGAGACGGTGTCGGGGAGACGGTGTCGGGGGGAGACGGTGTCGGGGGGAGACGGTGTCGGGGGGAGACGGTGTTGTGGCTGTTTGAGGGTCTTTAACTGCTGATGAGCACGTGTTACTTGAGTTCTTTTAATGATAGGATTGCTTGCCTGTGTGTTCCAGTAACAGGCCCGGTTACTTATTGCAGACATGCTGCTTTACATGGTCAGGATATGTTCTCACTGAAACGATTTTAGTTTCATTTGTTGTATATTTTCATGTATCAATCAGCAGGCAACTCCAGCTCCAAAACTAACACTGGATCCGGGGTTCCTGTCAGTGATGCCATCAAACATTCCCAGCGATGTCATATCCGCCCGAGCGTGCCAAAAGTCAGCCCCATGCTCGAGATTGATTTGCTCCTTGAATTCGCTGAGTGATGTCTGGTACTGTTTATAACGGTATTTCTGACATACGCTGGGGAGCTTTTCCTGTTGATTGTGCTTTCTTCCCCTCACACTCTCCGATGTTGCCTCAGTGGTGCTGAGCCAGTGCCCATGGAAGACTGTGCGTGAGGGGAGCGGTGACCAGCGGTCCGCACAGGGGCTCCCGCTGAAGAAGGATGGAGGGAACATGTGCATTTATACAGCGCCTCATCCAGTCAGCCCTGGCTCAGTGGGTAGCACTCTCTCTCGCCTCTGAGTCAGAAGGTCGTGGGTTCCAAATCGCACTCCAGAGACTTGAGCAGAAAAATCAAGGCTGATACTCCAGTGCAGTGCCGAGGGAGTGCTGCATTGTCGGAGGTGCCGTCTTTCGGATGAGACGTTAAGCCAAGGCCCCGTCTGCCCTCTCAGGTGGATGGTAAAAGATCTCACGGATACTATTTCGAAGAAGGGCAGAGGAGTTCTCCCCGGTGTCCTGGGCCAATATTTATCCCTCAATCAACATCACTAAAACAGATGATCTGGTCATTGTTGCATTGCTGTTTGTGGGATCTTGCTGTGCACAAATTGACTGCTGCGCTTCCCACATTACAACAGTGACTACGCTTCAAAAAGTACTTCATGGGCTGTGAAGCGCTTTGGGACGTCCTGAGGTTGTGAAAGACGCTGTAGAAATGCAAGTTCTTTCTTTCAATCTCTTAGAAACATCCGAAAGCACATTGCATTCAAGGAGGTATTTTGAGCTACAGTCGCCGTTGTTTTGTAGGTAAAATGGGGATTAACTACCATAGAAAGAACTTGCATTTACATAGCGCCTTTCACGACCTCAGGACGTCCCAATGTGCTTTACAGCCATTGAAGTACTTTTTGAAGTGTAGTCACTGTTGTAATGTAAGAAGCGCGGCAGCCAATTTGCGCACAGCAAGCTCCCACAAACAGCAATGTGATAATGATCAGATAATCTGTTTTTAGTGATGTTGGTTGAGGGATAAATATTGGCCCAGGACACCGGGGAGAACTCCCCTGCTCTCCTTCAAGATAGTGGCATGGGATCTTTTACATCCAACCGAGAGGGCAAACGGGGCCTCGGTTTAACATCTCATCTGAAAGTTGATACCTCCGACAGTGCAGCACATCCTTAGTGCTGCATTAAAAGAACAAAATTCTTGCATACATATAGCATGTTTCACAACCTCATGACGTCCCAAAGCACTTTACAGCCAATGAAGTGCTTTGTGAAGTGTAGTCACTGTTGTAATGTAGGAAACGCGGCAGCCAATTTGCGCACAGCAAGCTCCCACAAACAGCAATGTGATAATGATCAGATAATCTGTTTTTTCAGTGATGTTGGTTGAGGGATAAATATTGGCCCAGGACACCGGAGATAACTCTCCTGCTCTTCTTCGAAATAGTGCCGCGGGATCTTTTACGTCCACCTGCGAGAGTAGACGGGGTCTCGGTTTAACGTCTCATCTGAAAATCGGCACCTCCGACAGTGCAGCGCTCCCTCAGTACTGCACTGGAGTGTCAGCCTAGATTATGTGCTCAGGTCTCTGGAGTGGGTACTTGAACCCACGACCTTCTGATTCGAGAGGCGAGAGAGAGAGAGAGCGACCCACTGAGCCACGGCTAACACAGTTAGGTGTCAGGCTAGTGTTCACGGAGCGGTGTCCCAGCAACAGGAATGGAGCAAATTGTCAAGGTGAAAAAAAGCGGAAAGGACCATTAACACAGTCTGAGGCTGTTAGTTGTGTGAGTACGGGTCATTAACAAGTGATTAATGGCACGCACTGGAGGAAGGAGACGGAGCAAAAGGTCACTGCAAATCGCTGGAGTGCAATGTCACTGAGTCACGAATAAAACCACACAATCCTTCATAAATTAATCAGCCTGCTCACAACAGGATGTTCACAGCGCAGAAAAGGATGAGAAAAACAATACAAGCACGGGGGAGAAGGAGCAACATCTCCAAGGGGACCTGCCTTTCACTCCATGAAGAAAGCACAAGCTGGGTTGCATACGGTGATTGTTGTCGGGGTCAGAGGGCCACGGCCAAGGGTCCAATGTATTCACGCTCTCTTCCCAAATCATCCTCTCTCCCTTGGCTCTCCCTTTCTTCCTTTTTACTTGATTTCTCTTCATTGTGTTTGTCTTCTTATCCTTGCTGCTCTTTTCCCTCACTCGTCCGCTCCTTTTTTTCTTTGGTCTCTTTTTCTTTTCTTCACTCGCTCTTTCTTTCCCTCTTGACCCTGTCGCCCTTTTCTCTTCCCTTTTTCCCTTCACAACCCCGTAGAATTTGCATCTGTCGTAGAATCTTACAGCACAGAAGGAGGCCATTCGGCCCATCGTGCCTGTGCCGGCTCTGTGAAAGAGCGATCCAATTAGTTCCACTCCACCTTGCTCTTTCCCCGTAGCCCTGCAATTTTTTCCTTTTCAAGTATTTATCCAATTCTGTTTTGAAAGTTCCTATTGAATCTGCTTCCACCGCCCTTTCAGGCAGCGCGTTCCAGATCATAACAACTCGCCGCGTAAAAAACATTTCTCCTCATCTCCCCCTCTGGTTCTTTTGCCAATTTCCTTAAATCTGTGTCCCCTGGTTACCGACCCTCCTGCCACTGGAAACAGTTTCTCCCCATCTACTCTATCAAAACCCCTCGTAATTTTACTCTTTCTTACGCTGATGCTGAAATTCTTTCTATATATAGTGTCAGCCCCCCTCAGTTAGTGGCACCCTCGCCTCTGAGTCAGAAGGTCGTGGGTTCATAGACTTGAAGTGGGTCTACTTCAGAGACTTGAGCACAAAAATCCAGGCTGGCACTCCCAGTGCGGTGCTGAGGGAGTGCCGCACTGTCGGAGGTGCCGTCTTTTAGATGAGACGTTAAACCGAGGCCTCGCCTGCGCTCTCGGGTGGGCGTAAAAGATCCCACGGTCACTATTTCGAACAAGAGCAGGGGAGCTCTCCGCAGTACAAAAGCAAAATACTGCGGATGCTGGAAATCTGAAATGAAAACAGAAAATGCTGGGAACACTCATCGTCTGTGGAGAGAGAAACAGAGATGCTGCCTGACCTGCTGAGTATTTCCAGCATTTTCTGTTTTTATTTGAGTTCTCCCCGGTGTCCTGGGGCCAATATTTGTCCCGCAATCAACATCACTAAAAACAGATTATCTGGTCGTTATCACAATGCTGTTTGTGGGAGCTTGCTGTGCGCAAATTGGCTGCCGTGTTTCCTACGTTACAACAGTGACTACACTTCAAAAAGTACTTAATTGGCTGTAAAGCGCTTTGGGACGTCCGGTGGTCATGAAAGGCGCTAAATAAATGCAAGTCTTTCTTTGTCTTTCTTTATAACTGATCTTGATGCCGAGATGCTCTGTGTAAGAGGATTTGATGCTGAGGCTCTCTCCTTTAGGGGTACTGGGGGCTACTGATGGTGAGACTCTCTGCTGACGGGACTCTCTCCTTTCGGGGGCACAGGGCGTACTGATGGTGAGAGGGACCTCGCTGCAGGCCGGGTGTGTGAACACACATGCTCCTAAATCCAGTAAGGTTCGCCAACACTTATTAAGATTAATCTCCGGGACACTGGCTGCGAGCAAAAACCCGGGAGGAAAATCAATGGGGTTTTTTAATAAAAAATGTGGGATTTTTTTCATTTTCTTCGAACACTTTTTTATTAGTTATAAGAAATAGTGGGGATGGTTAAAAAAATGGTCGCTTGACTGACAGCCAGGAATCATCCCATCAAGTAAAGACGTCTGCTGGCTTTTCAATTGGTGCAGGAGGGCGGGGTCCTGTGAGGATGGATGTGTGAGGTGACCAATGGCAGGAGTGTGGGGGCGGGGCAGTTGGAAGCTACGATACCGGGGCTCAAAGGGTTAAATTATGAGGACAGGTCGCATAGACTAGGCTTGTATTCCCTCGAGTATAGAAGGTTAAGGGGTGATCTAATTGAGGTGTCTAAGATGATTAAAGGAGTTGATACGGTAGATCGAGAGAAACTATTTCCTCTGGTGGGGGGGGGAGTCTGGAACAAAGGGGCATAACCTTAAAAGTAGAGCTCGGCCGTTCAGGGGGTGATGTCAGGAAGCACTTCTTCACACAAAGGGTAGTGGAAATCTGGAACTCTCTCCCCCAAAGAGTTATTGATGCTGGGAGTCAATTGGAGTTGGACTGAGATTGATAGATTTCTGTTGGGCAAGGGTATCGAGGGATATGGAGCTAAATTGGGAAAATGGAGTTGATGTGCAGATCAGTCATGATCTAGTTCAATGGTGCAGCAGGCCCAAGAGACTGAATGGCCTCCTCCTGTTCCTGTGTTAAGAACATAAGAACATAAATAGGAGCAGGAGTAGGCCATTCGGCCCTTCGAGCCTGCTCCGCCATTCAATAAGATCATGGCTGATCTGATCCTCACCTCAAATCTAAAGAACACAAGAAGTAGGAGCAGGACCCGGCCACGCAGCCCCTGGGCCCGCTACGCCACCCACAGGGCCTCGACCGATCCGAACTCAGCCTCATGTCCAATTTCATGCCCGCTCCCCGTAACCCCTAATTCCTTTACTTCTAGGAAACTGTCTATTTCTGTTTTAAATTTATTTAATGATGTAGCTTCCACAGCTTCCTGGGGCAGCAAATTCCACAGACCTACTACCCTCTGAGTGAAGAAGTTTCTCCTCATCTCAGTTTTGAAAGAGCAGCCCCTTATTCTAAGATTATGCCCCCTAGTTCTAGTTTCACCCATCCTTGGGAACATCCTTACCGCATCCACCCGATCAAGCCCCTTCACAATCTTATATGTTTCAATAAGATCGCCTCTCACTCTTCTGAACTCCAATGAGTAGAGTCCCAATCTACTCAACCTCTCCTCATATGTCCACCCCCTCATCCCGGGGATTAACCGAGTGAACCTTCTTTGTACTGCCTCGAGAGCAAGTATGTCTTTTCTTAAGTATGGACACCAAAACTGTATGCAGTATTCCAGATGCGGTCTCACCAATACCTTATATAACTGTTCTCTTAATATCCAAAAATCTATCGATCTCTCTCTTGAATATACTCAAAGACTGAGCCTCCACAGCAATCTGGGGTAGAGAATTCCAAAGATTCACCAACCTCTGAGTGAAGAAATTTCTCCTCATCTCAGTCCTAAATGGCCGACCCCTTATCCCGAGACTGTGACCACTAGTTCTAGACCCCCCAGCCAGGGGAACAGTCTCTCAGCATCTGTGAAATCATACCCCAGTCAACCCCTTCAGGGTCGGAGAGGCAAAGGTCAAAGAGAAATGTATTTTTAAAGGATATTTTTGAATGGAATTTATTTTTGATCGGTAATGCTGACTATTAAAGCAATACACAGCCATGCAGTTCATCCCTTTCACCCGGGAGTTTTCTGTAAGTAAAAGTATTGATATTTTTCCTTTTTCATTTCTTTTTTTTCTCCACTCGCTTTTCTTTCCCTCCGTTGTTCTGGTTGGGGTGGAAGAATGACATCGCAATCTGCCAGCGTTAAACCAGTCCCAACCAGACGACACCGGGGAGTGCAGGCAACGATGGCAGGCACGACTCAATGTAACCAGAGCCCGTTGGCCGAGGGTCCGGGCTAGATCCGAGGGTGACATTCCCAGCCTGTGCCGATTAAATGTCCTTCCTTTGAAATGCTGCTCAGACGGACGGGAGCCCGCTGCTTACTTCTCCCTTGGGAATGGTGAGCAGGTTTACAGGCCGAACAGATAAGGAGTGGCAGGCCTTTCCGCCACCGGACCAAGGCCCTCTCCACCGCCAGCCAGGCCATGTAATGGAGACCAACCTATCCCAGCATCCATAGAGGCAACGAAAGCCCACTATTAAAACTACCAACATTTTTGAACGAACAACAGCAATTTGCATTTATATAGCGCATTTAACGTAGTAAAACGTCCCAAGGCGCTTCACAGAAGTATTGTAAGAGAAAAAATTGGACCCCGATCCACCAAAGGAGAATTAGGGCAGGTGACCAAAAGCTTGGTCAAAGACGTAGGTTTTAAGGAGCGTCTTAAAGGAGGAAAGAGAGGTAGAGAGGCGAAGATGGTTAGGGAGGGAATTCCAAAGCTTAGGGCCTAGGCAACAGGAGGCACGGTTACTGATGGTTGAGCGATTATAATCAGGGATGCTCAAGAGGGCAGAATTAGAGGAGCGCAGATTCACCAGGCTGATACCTGGGATGGCAGGAATGACGTATGAGGAGAGATTGGGTCGATTGGGCTTATACTCGCTAGAGTTTAGAAGAATGAGAGGGGATCTCATTGAAACTTATAAAATTCTGACAGGACTGGACAGACTAGATGCAGGAAGAATGTTCCCGATGGTCGGGGATCCAGAACCAGGGGTCACAGTCTAAGGATAAGGGGTAAGCCATTTAGGACAGAAATGAGGAGGAATTTCTTCACCCAGAGGATGGTGAACCTGTGGGATTCTCTACCACAGAAGGCAGTAGAGGCCAATTCATTAAATATATTCAAGAAGGAGTTGGATATATTTCTTAAGGCTAAAGGGATCAAGGGATATGGGGAGAAAGCAGGGACAGGGTTCTGAATTTGGATGATCAGCCATGATCTCATTGAATGGTGGAGCAGGCTAGAGGGGCCGAATGGCCTACTCCTGCTCCTATCTTCTATGTTTCTCGGGGGGGTTGTGGGGCTGGAGGAGATTACAGAGATAGGGAGGGGCGAGGCCATGGAGGGATTTGAAAACAAGGATAAGAATTTTGAAATCGAGACGTTGCTTAACCGGGAGCCAATGTAGGTCAGCGAGCACAGGGGTGATGGGCGAACGGGACTTGGTGCGAGTTAGGATACGGGCAGTAGAGTTTTGGATGACCTCAAGTTTACGTAGGGTAGAATGTGGGAGGCCAGCCAGGAGTCCCTTAGTTAACTGCACTGGAAATGTCAGCCTGGATTATGTGCTCAAGTTCCTGTGTGACTTGAACCCCCAACCTTCAGACTTGGAGATGAGAGTGCTGCCAAGCGAGCCACGGCTGACATTGAAGTATCTATGTTGCTGAAGCCACAAAGGGTCGAGAGGTCAAATGCTCCACCCTTCAGACATCCAGGACTCTACGTCCAGAAACCTCTCTCAGAAAACTCACACAGCCATCTACAAGCCTCATCCTCCTCATGGCTCGATTGTCCAGCAACGCCTCGATGTTAAAATACTCATCCTGGTGTTCAAATCATGGAATCATAGAATAGTACAGCACAAAAGGAGGCCATTCAGCCCATCGGGTCTGCGCCGGCTCTTTCGTCCCTCCATGGCCTCGCCCCTCCCTATCTCTGCAACCTTCTCCAGCCCTACAACCCTCCGAGATCTCTGCGCTCCTCTAATTCTGGCCTCTTGCCCAACCCCCCCATTTTAATCGCTCCACCATTGGCGGCCGTGCCTTCAGCTGTCTCGGCCCCAAGCTCTGGAATTCCCTCCCTAAACCTCTCCGCCTCTCTACCTCTCTCTCCTCCTTTAAGACGCTCCTTAAAACCTACCTTTTTAACCAAGCTTTTGGTCACCTGTCCTAATATCTCCTTATGACTCGGTGTCAAATGTTGTTTGATAATCGCTCCTGTGAAACGCCTTGGGATGTTTTACTACGTTAAAGGCGCTGTATAAATCCAAGTAGTTGTTGCTCAATCCATCCTCAAAGCAACTCAATGGTAGCAGATGCTATAACATAATGCAAAGAAGAGTATTTTATTAAAAGGGTAAGCGTACAAGTGACAGCCTTTGAATATCTTTGTAATAAAATTATTTACATCTTACTTATAAGATTTCTTCCAGAAATTAACATTTTTGGGATGCAGTATATGAGTAATTTGAGACATGATGTGTGGTGAGTATAGGGTGCTCGGGAGGAACAGGTGACTTTGGTCCTATGGTTCCCAAAGCTCTCCACCACTGGGGGTTTTCCTCGCCTCATGTCTGGGTCTGTTGTAGACTGATCGATAAGAGATTGATTGCTGTGATTAGTCAACAACTCCATTATCGTTGAATTGTGCGACTACCAGGATGGTAGAAGGCGAACTAGATGGACCTTGGTCTGTTTACAGCTCATAAGTCCTATGTTCCTATCTGTCATACGGTGGCATAGTGGTTAGCACTGGTGCTTCACAGCGCCAGGGACCCGGGTTCGAATCTGACCTCGGGTAACTGTCTGTGTGGAGTTTGCACATTCTCCCCGTGTCTGCGTGGGTTTCCTCCGGGTGCTCCGGTTTCCTCCCACAGTCCAAAAATGTGCAGGTTAGGTTGATTTGGTTATGATAAATTGACCCTTAGTGTTAGGGGGGGATTAAATATGTGGGGTTATGGGGATAGGATGGGATATGTTAGGGGGAATTAAATACGTGGGGTTACGGGGATAGGGTGGGATCGGTGCAGGCTCGATGTGGGGATTCTGTGTGAGAGGGTAGGGACAGGGTACTGGATTTGGATGATCAGCCATGATCGTATTGAATGGTGGAGCAGGCTCGACGGGCCGAATGGCCTACTCCTGCTCCTAGTTTCTATGTTTCTATGTTTCTATGTTTCTATGTCATCTCCATCATCACCACCAGGGAGTCGGTTGGGGAGGTGGGGAGGTAAGAGGGGGAGGGGAAACACAGATTGGCCTTAGCAGTGCTCAGCGTGGGGAGTGGCTGGTGGCCTCTGGGTTGCTGGTTAATGTTTTGTCACCATCCCATCCCTATCTGGGGTCTCATTATCCCCTCGCACCATCCCCATCCCTATCTGGGGTCTCATTATCCCCTCGCACCATCCCCATCCCTATCTGGGGTCTCATTATCCCCATTCTCCATCCCCATCCCTATCTGGGGTCTCATTATCCCCTCTCACCATCCCATCCCTATCTGGGGTCTCATTATCCCCATTCTCCATCCCCATCCCTATCTGGGGTCTCATTATCCCCTCGCACCATCCCATCCCTATCTGGGGTCTCATTATCCCCATTCTCCATCCCCATCCCTATCTGGGGTCTCATTATCCCCTCGCACCATCCCCATCCCTATCTGGGGTCTCATTATCTCCTCTCACCATCCCATCCCTATCTGGGGTCTCATTATCCCCATTCTCCATCCCCATCCCTATCTGGGGTCTCATTATCCCCTCGCACCACCCCCATCCCTATCTGGGGTCTCATTATCTCCTCTCACCATCCCATCCCTATCTGGGGTCTCATTATCCCCATTCTCCATCCCCATCCCTATCTGGGGTCTCATTATCCCCTCTCACCATCCCATCCCTATCTGGGGTCTCATTATCTCCTCTCACCATCCCATCCCTATCTGGGCTCTCATTATCCCTTCGCACCATCCCCATCCCTCTCTGGGCTCTCATTATCCCCATTCTCCATCCCCATCCCTATCTGGGCTCTCATTATCCCCTCTCACCATCCCATCCCTATCTGGGCTCTCATTATCCCCTCTCACCATCCCATCCCTATCTGGGGTCTCATTATCCCATCTCACCATCCTATCCCTCTCTGGAGGCCTCTAGTTCCCTGGGTTATCCCAACGCCTTTTTTAGCTACTGTCCCGCCCTGGCCTCTCTCCCCCAGTTTATAACAATGCCCTCATTTCAAAATTATGAAGGGTTTTGATAGAGTTGATGGGAAAAACCTTTTTCCACTGGTGGGAGGGTCGGTAACCAGAGGACACAGACTTGGCAAAAGAACCAGAGGGGAGATGAGGAGACATATTTTTACACAGCGAGTTGTTGTGAGCTGGAATGTGCTGCCTGAAAGGGCGGTGGAAGCAGATTCAGTCGTAACTTTCAAAAGGGAATTGGCTAAATACTTGAAGGGGAAAATTTGCAGGGCTCTGGGGAAAGAGCGGGGGGGGTGGGGGGAGTGGGACTAATTGGATAGCTCTTTCACAGAGCCAGCACAGACACGATGGGCTGAATGGGCCTCCTTCTGTGCTGTATGATTCTATGAATTCCCTACAGTTAGTGCTCTGGGTGTGACTGACACAGCAACCGTTCTTCATAAACAACGACCTACAAACAGAAACAGGCGAATGACCCGTTGGCCTTCTGATTGAGGGAGGAAATGTTGCCCGGGACATCCAGGGAAGTGAGGGACTCTTCTTCCCCCTGGTCTAACCGCCTGAGAGGGCAGACGGGGGCTTCGATTTAAAATCTCAGCTGAGGGACGACACCTCCGACAGCACAGCGCTCCCTCACCGGCGCGTCGGCCTGGGTTATGCGCTCGAGGCCTGGAGTGGGACTGAGAACCTCCACCTTCAGCCTCGGAGGCGAGAGTGCTGCCAAACTGACAATGGTATCAAAAGATGCCTCGAGCCCTTTTTAATGTCATCCATCAGAGAGAGAGAGAGAGGGAGAGAGAGAGAGAGGGAGAAAGAGAGAGAGAGAGAGGAAACCAGCACGGCAGAATAACAATGGAGAGCGTCCTTTTGAATACATTCACTGTAACTTCCTCAGCACAATACCATTCCTGTATCTCAGCTCCTTGCCGTCAAATGGGACTAACGGCTGAGAGGACTGTGTTCTTCCTGTGGTCGTGGTGAGCGGGCTCGCAATCCTGCTCACAGCTGTCGTCCTGTCAACTCCCACCAAGCTCCCCCACCCCCACCACCCCCCACCTCGCCCTCACCCTCACCCCTCACCATCCCCTCCCCTTCGTTTTTCTTTTGACAAGTCAAATCTGCTCGACAGTGAAGTGCAATAAAGCCTCAATAATTTCTAATATCTGCCCGTAATCTCCCGAAATGAAATTGTCACTTGACATATGTCTGAAGGCCTGCTTTGAGGCGGATACATTATTTTTTTGTAATTGCAAAGCTGTGAGCTAGGCCCCTGAGGTGCTTGTCTAATAGTTGGCGTCCTAATTGTATTATTGTGCCGGGGAGGTTGTCTGTGTCAGCTTCTTTTTTTCCTTTTTCTTCTGTTTAAAATGCGTTCATTTTAGGTCTGGTTATTTGGTGATCGGGTTTTTCTTCCCCACCCCGCACCCCCACCCCCCCTCCCCACTGCCCCACCTACCCCCTACTCTCTTAAAGGAGCTGACTGCTCGTTCAGGTACGGTCTCACATGGCTGCCAACCAACGTTCCCCGTATTTTTTTTTGGGGGTGCGCGGCCCCTTTAACGGGCTGCACGGCCCACTCACGCGTGCGCGGTTTCTCCCATGTGAGAGCCGGTGAGCGGCCCGCGCGGGGAACGTTGCTGCCAACCCCACCCGACTGCCCACGTGTCGCGTCTTGTGAGGCGTCACGGCCACAGGAACAGGAGGCGGTCATTCAGCCCCTCGGGCCTGTTCCACCATTCAATTATATCGTGGCTGATCTGTATCTTAACTCCATCTACCCGCCTTGGTTCCGTATCCCTTAATACCCTTGCTCAACAAAAATCTATCAATCTCGGTTTTGAAATTTTCAATTGACCCTTCCAGCCTCAACAGCTTTTTGGGGGGAGAGAGTTCCAGATTCCCATTACCCTTTGTGTGAAGAAGTGATTCCCTGAACGGTCTGGCTCTAATGTTAAGGTTTTGCCCCCTTGTTCTGGATTCCCCCCACCAGAAGAAAATAGTTTCTCCCTATCTACCCCACCAAATCATTTAATCGGCCAAGTCTGATCCCATGGCCACGAGTACTGGCGGCAGGGCTAGCGGACGGGAGTTAGGAAGGCAAGCTTCCCAATTTATAGTGTGCCAACTGCTGCACTAGCCTCGCTCAGACTGGGGGGGTGGGGGGAGTGGGGAGTGGGGGGGGGTGCGGTCGAACATGAGACCTTTCTGGCCTGTAAGGCTCACAGTCCACCTCAGAGTTCCATCAGCTGCCGTTAGTGTCAGCCGTGGCTCAGTGGGTCGCACTCTCGCCTCTGAGTCAGAAGGTTGTGGGTTCATAGTCCTCACTCCAGAGACTCGGGCACAATACCCAGACTGACACTCCAGTGCGGTACTGAGGGAGCGCTGCTCACCATCAGTTCCCCTTAAAGGGAGAGTCTCACCATCAGTTCCCCTTAAAGGGAGAGTCTCACCATCAGTTCCCCTTAAAGAGAGAGTCTCACCATCAGTTCCTCTTAAAGGGAGAGTCTCACCATCAGTTCCCCTTAAAGAGAGAGTCTCACCCTCAGTTCCCCTTAAAGAGAGTCTCACCATCAGTTCCCTTTAAAGAGAGAGTCTCACCATCAATTCCCCTTAAAGAGAGAGTCTCACCCTCAGTTCCCCTTAAAGAGAGTCTCACCATCAGTTCTCCTTTAAAGAGAGAGTCTTACCCTCAGTTCCCCTTTAAAGAGAAGTCGCACAACACCAGGTTATAGTCCAACAGTTTTATTTAAAATTACGAGCTTTCGGAGCTGCTGCCCCTTCGTCAGGTAGGGGTACCTCTACCCGACGAAGGGGCAGCAGCGCCGAAAGCTCGTAATTTTAAATAAAACTGTTGGACTATAACCTGGTGTTGTGCGACTTCTCATTTTTGTCCACCCCAGTCCAACACCGGCATCTCCGCATCATGACCCCTTTAAAGAGAGAGTCTCACCATCAGTTCCCCTTAAAGAGAGAGTCTCACCATCAGTTCCCCTTAAAGAGAGAGTCTCACCATCAGTTCCCCTTAAAGAGAGAGTCTCACCATCAGTTCCCCTTAAAGAGAGAGTCTCACCATCAGTTCCCCTTAAAGAGAGAGTCTCACCATCAGTTCCCCTTAAAGAGAGAGTCTCACCATCAGTTCCCCTTAAAGAGAGAGTCTCACCATTAGTTCCCCTTTAAAGAGAGAGTCTTACCCTCAGTTCCCCTTTAAAGAGAGAGTCTCACTATTAGTTCCCCTTTAATACCTTCCCTCTGGCCTCAGTTACAGCCAGTTTAAAAGCCCATGTGTAGGCCGCACTCTGACACACGGCTCCTGTGGCCTTGCCCGGGATGCAGCTCCTTCAGCTGGGGCACTCGGGTGATTTTTCATTTTACTTCCTCTCTCTCTCTCTCTCTCTCTCAGTGGCCGAGTTCTTCGTTCTGTCTTTCACCACCTGTTCTGGGAAAGGAGGGTGGGTCGGGATCAGTGACATCGATATAGCCTGCAGTTTATCAGCAATAACTTGTGCGAGCACTGATTTATGCCGGCAGACGGTAAAATATTCGGCGCGGAGTCAAGGGCCGGCCTTTCTTTAATCAAAAGGAAAAAGCTCTCCAACAGATTACGATATCGATCTTAATTTAAAACAACTGTAAAGATGGCAGGTCTGACTGGGGAAGAGTTCCTGCCACATCAGAAATGATCATCACTTACTCCTTGACGTCGTGAGGGGGGGAGGGGACTTGGCTCTCTTGCAGTGATCCGCTCATTCCAAAATTTGTTTATCCTTTTTTATTTTTTTATGATAATCCAGCCCAGAGATGAGAATCGTCTGTGTCTGACCCCCAGTTAACCCCCTCCACTTAACCCCAGGTTGATCACCCCCCCCCCCCCACCACCCCCCTACGCCGCCCCCCCAAGTATTGGACCACAGTAACTGGATTCCCCTGCCTAGTGTGATTCTGCGCAGCACAAGCGACAAGGTGGGGTGCTCCTGGGCGGAGCGAATCTTTTCTCCGTACTTTCTCGCAGTCCATTTCACCCTCATGTCCCGGCCTCCCGGACAACACAGCCATAGGGTGGTTTCTGGCTGCAGATATTTCCTCCCATCTCTTTATCATCTCTATCGTAAGAAAGAAAAGTCTTGTCTTTATACGTCCCAAAGCGCTTCGCACCCAATGAAGCACTTTTTGAAGTGTAGTCACTGTTGTAGGAAACGCAGGAGCTGATATGTGCACAGCAAGCTCCCACAAACCTGTCTCTCGCTGTCTCTGACCCTCTTTATGTTTCTCTCTGTATCTCTCTCTCTAAATGTCTCTAAGATCCTTTTTATGCCTGTGTCTCTCTTTCAGTCTGTGCTCCTGAATGTTTTCTCTCTCTGTCGCTCCCTCTGTCTCTCTGTCTCTGTCTCTCCCTAACTCTCTCTCTCTCTCTGTCTTTGTCTCTTTCTCTCTCTCTGTCTCTCTCTCTGTTTCACTCTTGGTCTCTGTCTCTCTCTCTTTCACTGTGTGTCACTCTCTCTGTCTCTCTCTCTCTTTCTCTTTCTCTCTTTCTCCTTCTTGGACCCTCTCTCTCTGTCGCTTCTCTCTCTCTGTCTCTCTCTCTCTGTTTCGCTCTAGGTCGCTGTCTCTCTCACTGTGTGTCACTCTCTCTCTTTCTCTTTCTCTCTTTCTCCTTCTCGGTCTCTCACTCTGTCTCTCTCTGTTTCACTCTCTCTCTCTGTCTCTCTCTTTCTCTTTCACTCTTTCTCCTTCTCGGACTCTCTCTCTCTGTTTCCCTCTCTGTCTCTCTGTCTCCCTCTCTCTCTGTCTCTCTCTCTCTTTCGCTCTTGGTCTCTGTCTCTCTCTCTCTCACTGTGTGTCACTCTCTCTCTCTCTTTCTCTTTCTCTCTTTCTCCTTCTCGGTCTCTCTCTCTCTGTCTCTCTCTCTGTCTCTCTCTATCTCTCTATTTCTCCTTCTCTTTCTCTCTGTCTCTCTCTCTCTGTCTCTCTCTCTCTGTCTCTATCTGCCTTTCTTTGTCTCTGCCTCTGTGTCTCTGGCTTTCTTCTCTCAGTAATTCTCTCTTACTCTTTCACTCTCTCTGTCGCTCCTGATCATATATCTCTATTTCTCTATCTGGCCTGGAATTCGCTCCATGTTTGTGACACCCATAACCTTGGTGCAAACCAATTACGTGGCTTAAAAGATAGTGGAATTTTGGGCGTAAGTACAATACACCCAAGTCCCCTCCATCTGTTACGAACATCTACCAATCCCTCCGCAGGACCGTATCTCCACCCAAGAAACTGGTCCTGCCTCAAATTACACAACCTCATCCGCGAGATTCCGCAAGTTGCACTTTGTAAATTCCAACCAGATTGTCGGGTACAGCAGGAAACAAAGTTATATAACCAACCCGAACCCCTCGATTAGAACCCAGCCTGTAACTCACTCCCGGGTATCCGTTATTCTATATATAAATCCTCCGCACCCCTCAATTAGATTCCAGCCTGTAACTCACTCCCGGGTATGCGTTATTCAATATATAAATCCTCCGCACCCCTCAATTAGATTCCAGCCTGTAACTCACTCCCGGGTATGCGTTATTCAATATATAAATCCTCGGCACCCCTCGATTAGATTCCAGCCTGTAACTCACTCCCGGGTATCTGTTATTCTATATTTAAACCCCCCGAACCCCTCGATTAGATTCCAGCCTGTAACTCATTCCCGGGTATCTGTTATTCTATATATAAACCACCCCGAGCTCCTCAATTAGATTCCAGCCTGTAACTCACTCCCGGGTATCCATTATTCTATATATAAACCACCCCGAGCTCCTCAATTAGATTCCAGCCTGTAACTCACTTCCGAGTATCCATTATTCTATATATAAACCACCTGAAGCCCTCGATTAGATTCCAGTCTGTAACTCATCCCGGGTATCCGTTATTCTATATATAAACCCCCCGAATCCCTCGATTAAATTCCAGCCTGTAACTCACTCCCAGCTATCCGTTATTCTATATATAAACTACCCGAATCCCTCGATTAAATTCCAGCCTGTAACTCACTCCCAGCTATCCGTTATTCTATATATAAACCACCCTAAACTTCTCAATTAGATTCCAGCCTGTAACTCACTCCTGGGTATACGTTATTCTATATATAAACCACCCAAACCCCTTGATTAGATTCCAGCCTGTAACTCACTCCTGGGTATCTGTTATTCGATATATAAACCCCCCGAACCCCTCGATTTGATTCCAGCCTGTAACTCACTCCCGGGTATTCGTTATTCTATATATAAACCACCCTAAACTCCTCAATTAGATTCCAGCCTGTAACTCACTCCCGGGTATCCGTTATTCTATATATAAACCACCCGAACCCCTCGATTAGATTCCAGCCTGTAACTCACTCCCGGGTATCTGTTATTCTATATATAAACCACCTGAACCCCTCGATTAGATTCCAGCCTGTAACTCACTCCCGGGTATCTGTTATTCTATATATAAACCACCCGAACCCCTCGATTAGATTCCAGCCTGTAACTCACTCCCAGGTATCCGTTATTCTATAACGCACGCTCTCTGTATAACACACCCAATCTGTGCAATGCTTGCGACAGTGCCCCTGATACGCAGTGTGACAGGCGGTCTGTGAAGCTCCCAATCGGCACTGAATGTCCCCCAGTCTGTCTGGAAGTCGAGTGTAATTTTGTGACTAACTACAAGTCTTTTTAAGCAGAGACCGTGACTAGCACTTAACCCTGAACCTGGAGCTTTTGGTAAAAGTTAACCCCGGCCAGGAGAGCACCCTAACCCCCGGCCCCCCCTTCCCCCCCTGCCCCATCACAAACAAATTCAACGCCATTCCCAGTGGGGAGATCGTCTTTCGTCCTCAGACATGCCTTTCTTCCCCCCGAGATATAAAGTCCTGGAGACTGTCGGGCGGTTCACAGCGTATCTATTCCACTCCAGCTGTTGCCTATTGCTCAGATGGAGGTGCCTGAACTCTGGAATAGGCTGGAGCCCAGACACAAGGAGGGAAGGGTCCCGTGCTGGAAGTGGCTGCTGCTAAATAGGCCCCGTGATATACGAGGCCAAGGTCAGGGGTCAGACTCGTTCAGGAGCTTTTGTTGTCCCACTTCGCTACAATCCTTACCCTTTGATGGTCCGGCAATGGGAAAAGCAGGAGACGGAGAATAATCAGACATCCCAGTTGCAATTGAGTCCAGGGGTTTGGGTGGATTATCCACAGAATAAAAGATACCCGGGAGTGAGTTACAGGCTGGAATCTGATCGAGGGGTTCGGTGGGTTTATATATAGAATAACGGATACCCGGGAGTGAGTTACAGACTGGAATCTGATCGAGGGGTTCGGGGGGATTATATATAGAATAACGGATACCCAGGAGTGAGTTACAGGCTGGAATCTAATCGAGGGGTTTGGGTGGTTTATATATAGAATAACGGATACCCAGGAGTGAGTTACAGGCTGGAATCTAATCAAGGGGTTCGGGGGGATTTTATATAGAATAACGGATACCCGGGACTGAGTTACAGACTGGAATCTAATCGAGGGATTCAAGTGGTTTATATATAGAATAACGGATACCCGGGAGTTAGTTACAGGCTGGAACCTAATCGAGGGGTTCGGGTGGTTTATATATAGAATAGCGGATACCCGGGAGTGAGTTACAGACTGGAATCTAATCGAGGGGTTCAAGTGGTTTATATATAGAATAGCGGATACCCGGGAGTGAGTTACAGGCTGGAATCTAATCGAGGGGTTCAAGTGGTTTATATATAGAATAGCGGATACCCGGGAGTGAGTTACAGACTGGAATCTAATCGAGGGGTTCAAGTGGTTTATATATAGAATAACGGATACTCGGGAGTGAGGTACAGGCTGGAATCTAATCGAGGGGTTCGGGGGTTTATATATAGAATAACGGATACCCGGGAGTGAGTTACAGGCTGGAATCTAATCGAGGGGTTCGGGGGATTATATATCGAATAACGGATAGCCGGGAGTGAGTTACAGGCTGGAATCTAATCGAGGGGTTCGGGGGATTATATATCGAATAACAGATACCTAGGAGTGAGTTACAGGCTGGAATTTAATCGAAGGGTTCAGGGGGTTTATATATAGAATAACGGATACCCGGGAGTGAGTTACAGGCTGGAATCTAATCGAGGGGTTCGGGTGGTTTATATATAGAATAACCGATACCCAGAAGTGAGGTACAGGCTGGGGTGTGATACTGTGTGATTCTTTACCTGCCTCAGCCTTCTGTTACTCCTTCACTCTCCAAGACTTTTAAACCTGAAGCTCGATGCCACTTCCTCTCTCCAACCTTGTTATTGTTCCACACTGCGTGCCCTTTGTACCCTGTACTCCCAATGAAATAAAAATTCCAGTCCTGACCTCGATTGCTCAGTGATCTTGAAAGCCAACAGCGCTCCTTTAAAGTCTGGGTGGGATTTGGGAGGGAGTTCAGAGGTCAGATTGGGTTGTTACAAGTACTTAAACAAATAAGCGACTATCAAAGGGTCCAATCATGGAACAGCTGCCACGTCTGTCCCGGGTACAGTTGCTCCATAATTCCTGACAGACGGAATTCCTTCACCTCAAGCAATCAAAAAGAGTATTATTTTATTAATGATCAGACGAAAACTTGAGCACCTGTTGCCCGCAGTCCTTCACCAGGACCGAGAGCAATGGGCGGCCTGACGTTGTATTGGGCTTTGTACGGGTCTGAGTTAACATGTCATCCGCCGGTACCTAGAGCCAGCTCGGGGCTTTCGAAGGGATGTCAATACCGCGGCCTCCTCTGCCTGCACAGGTGAAAGATCCCACGACACTATTGGAAGAAGAGAAGTGGAGTTCCCCCATTGTCCTAGCCAATATTCCTCACACAGTTGATAGGGGAGACGTGGAGAAGATGTTTCCACTTGTAGGGAGAGACCAAAACCAAGGGGTCATCAATATAAGAGAGTCACTCATAAATCCAATAGGGAACTCAGGAGAAACTTCTTGACCCAGAGAGTGGTGAGAATGTGGAACTCGCTACCACAGGGAGTGGTTGAGGCGAATAGTGTAGATGCATTTAAGGAGAGGCTAGATAAACACATGAGGGAGAAGGGAATAGAACAATATGCTGAAGTAGGGTGGGAGGAGGCTCATGTGGCACATAAACACCGGCAAAGGCCAAATGGCCTGTTTCTGTGCTGTAAATTCTATGTAACCAACACCAGCAAAAACAACACTTTTTGAAAGTAATCTCTTGATTGTGAAGTGCTTTCAGAAGACCTGAGGACAACAACAACAACTTGTATTTATATAGCGCCTTTAAAGTAGTAAAACGTCCCAAGGCGCTTCACAGGAGTGTTACAAAAAAAAATTGACACCGAGCCACATAAGGAGATATTAGGGCAGATGACCAAAAGCTTGGTCAAAGATGTGGAGATGCCGGTGTTGGACTGGGGTGGACAAATGTGAGAAGTCGCACAACACCAGGTTATAGTCCAACAGCTTTATTTGAAATCACAAGCTTTCGGAGCGCTGCTCCTTCGTCAGGTGAAGTGAAGAAATGCATTTCTTCACTTCACCTGACGAAGGAGCAGCGCTCCGAAAGCTTGTGATTTCAAATAAAGCTGTTGGACTATAACCTGGTGTTGTGCGACTTCTCACATTGGTCAAAGAGGTAGGTTTTAAGGAGCGTCTTAAAGGAGGAAAGAGAGGTAGAGAGGCGGAGAGGTTTAGGCAGGGAATTCCAGAGCTTAGGGCCCAGGCAGCTGAAGGCACGGCCACCAATGGTCGAACGATTAAAATCGGGGATCCTCAAGAGGACAGAATTAGAGGAGCGCAGAGATCTCGGGGGGGTTGTGGGGCTGGAGGAGATTACAGAGATAGGGAGGGGACGAGGGCCATGGAGGGATTTGAAAACAAGGATGCGAATTTTAAAATTGAGGCGTTGCTTAACCTGGAGCCACTGTAGGACATGAAATTCTAGTTTTTTTCTCCGTTCATGCATGAGCTCAGACATTGACGGTCAGCGCGCTATTCAATGGCATCACTGCCAAGCTCAACCCTGTCCCCACCACGAATGCCAATGCGCGCACACTTCCAGCAGTTGCTATCAGGCGTGGGAGCCCTGGCTGATCATTATTCTCTCCTTAGTCCATGGGCACTGAGGCTCCTTGTAGGTCCCCTGCTCCTGTCTCAGCTGGGATCAGTGACCAGGCAGAGAGTCAGAAGCCTGCTACATCTGTAAGGAAGCCTAAAGGAATCAGCGGGCGGTGAATCTTTGGAATTCTCTACCCCAGAGGGCTGTGGATGCTCAGTCGTTGAGTACACTCAAGACTGAGATCGATGGGCACTAAGGGATATGGGGATCGGCCGGGAAAGTGGAGTCGATAGGAACATACGTACAGGAGGCGGCCATTCAGCCCCTCGAGCCTGTTCCGCCATTCAATAAGATCATGGTTAACAAAAATTCCCAGATTTAAAATTAACAATTAACACTTGAAGAAGAATGCAGAAGTTCAGCCATGATCGTATTGAATGGCGGAGCAGGCTCGAGGGGCCGTATGGCCGACTCCTGCTCCTGACTCTTAGGTTTTTATCACGCTACGATCCTCCTCATTAACTGCAGCCTGCCCTGACTTCAGCCCATTCAGCTTTTCTTATCTTACCTCGCAGTTCTTATTTATTTTTAATTATTTATTCGTTCCCGGGAGGTGGGCGTCGCTGGCAAAGTGCCAGTATTTGAGACCCATGTGAGCCTCTCCCTAGATGCCAAGGGTTAATACGCAAGTCGGTAACCCGAGGCCCTGGCTCTTCAGAAACTGTAACCACAGCTGCAAAGTGAGGCGCAAAACAAATAAGATTTAACTTTGAGCGTCTCTGACCCTCCCGGCTGGGCCGCAACCTGATATCGGCGCTGCGTTTAAGCGTGTTTCACTCACCGTTATGGCAGATTTATAAATACAATGATAAATTTATTTAAAAACCCAATATTCTGGCAAAGTAATTAAAAGCGTATCTTAGAGAGCTTGCATGCTTGACCCCGGGAGCGATCAGTCAAGGTGGACATTTTTCAATCTGCTCTTTTTTTTAACAAGAGTCTTTATAACAAAAAATCTTTGAAGGTGGCAGGACAAGTTGCGAACACTGTTTAAAAAAAGCATACAAGGTCCTTTGGCTTTATAAATAGAGCCATAGAGTGCAAATGTAAGGAAGTTATGCTAAACCATTATAAATCACTGGTTAGGCCCCAGCTGGAGTATTGTGTCCAATTCTGGGCATCGCACTTTAGGAAGGATGTCAAGACCTTGGCGAGGGTGCAGAGGAGATTTACTAGAATCTTCTTCTTTCGTATGGTAGCAGCAAAGCAAATCAAATGTCAATATTTAAGTCAGATATCCAGGCCCAAGCTTCCGGTGTAACAGCGTGGACATCTTGTAGGCTGCCTGCGAATTTCCTCCGAGGGCAGTGCTCAATGATGTGCTCCAGGGTCTGATTAGCAGCTCCACAGTCGCATGATGGGGATTCTTTAATCTTCCATCTATGGAGAAGGTAGCAGCATCTACCATGACCGGTTCTGAGGTGGTTGATGATTGTCCACTGTTTGCGAGGAAGGTTTGATCCTTCAGCTGTGCTGTGGGGTTCTCTATAAGGAATCCATTCGGTATGTCGCAGTTCTTCCAAGCATTTCGCCATCGGTCATCAAGGCTGAGGGGAGATCTCTGAAGGGCTTCAGCGACGGCCCAAAATGGCCTTCTAGATTTGACATGGGTTGGTGGTAGGTTGTTCGAGTCGGCCTGGATCAGCATGTCTTTGCTGGTGTAGCGGTTGTATTCTCTGGAGACTGCATAGTCACGGCGTAGGTGTGGTGGTGCGATGTTTGCAAGCACGGGCAGCCAAGGTGTTGGTGTCGATAAAAGCGTACCGGTGATAATTCTCATCGTAAAATTCAACTGGACATCAAGCGGATTTGACATGCGGACTCGATAGCCATGCCGGAGAGCATTTACTAGAATGGTATCAGGGATACATAGATACATAGATACATAGAAGATAGGAGCAGGAGTAGGCCATCCGGCCCTTCGAGCCTGCTCCGCCATTTAATGAGATCATGGCTGATCCTTCAATTCAGTATCCCGTCCCCGCCTTCTCTCCGTAACCCTTAACCCCTTTTGCCTGTAGAAATATATCTAATTCCCTCTTAAATATATTTAATGAGCTGGCGTACACTGCCCTCTGTGGCAATGAGTTCCACAGGTTCACCACTCTCTGAGTGAAGAAATTCCCCCTCATTTCTGTCCTAAATGGTTTAGCCCTTATCCTTAAATTATGTCCTCTAGTTCTGTTCTCACCCGCCAAGGGAAACATTCCTTCTGCATCTAATCTGTCTAGACCTGTCAGAATTTTATACACTTCTATGAGGTCCCCTCTCAATCTTCTAAACTCCAGTGTGTACATCCCTAAACTACATAGTCTCTCCTCATAGGTCAATCCCGCCATTCCTGGTATCAGCCTGGTGAATCGCCGCTGCACCCCCTCCATGGCAAGAACATCTTTCCTCAGATGAGGCGACCAAAACTGTACACAGTACTCGAGGTGTGGTCTCACCAGTGCCCTGTACAGCTGCAGCAAGGTATCCCTGTTCCTGTATTCCAACCCTTTTGCTATGAAGGCCAGCATACCGTTTGCCTTCTTGACCGCCTGTTGCACCTGCATGCTCGCCTTCAGTGACTGGTGTACAAGAACACCCAGGTCTCTCTGTACTTCCCCCTCTCCCAATTTATTGCCATTTAAATAATAATTTGCCCTCCCGTTCCTGCACCCAAGGTGGATAACTTCGCACTTGTCCACATTATAGTGCATCTGCCATTTATCCGCCCAATCACCCAGTCTGTCCAAATCGCTCTGGAGCTTCCTGGTCTCCTCCTCTGAGCCCACCCCCCCTCCTAGTTTAGTGTCGTCTGCAAATTTGGAAATGCTGCATTCGACTCCCTGATCCAGGTCATTAATATAAATTGTGAACAGCTGGGGACCCAGGACAGATCCCTGTGGTACCCCACTTGTTACTGCCTGCCATTCTGAAAATGAGCCGTTTATTCCAACTCTCTGTTTTCTATCTGACAGCCAGTTCTCTATCCACGTCAATACTTTCCCCTTTATCCCATGAGCTTCAATTTTCCATGCTAATCTTTTATGTGGGACCTTATCGAAGGCCTTTTGGAAGTCCAGGTACACCACATCTACTGGCTCTCCCCCATCTATTTTACCAGTTACTCCCTCAAAAAATTCCAATAGATTAGTCAAGCACGATTTACCCTTTGTAAATCCATGTTGACTCTGTCCTATCCTGTCCCCATTTGCTAAGTGCTCGGCTATTTCATCCTTAATGATGGACTCCAGCATTTTGCCCACAACTGATGTAAGGCTTACAGGTCTGTAATTACCTGCTTTTTCCCTACCCCCCTTTTTGAATAGTGGGGTAACGTTAGCTACCCTCCAATCCATGGGCACTGTTCCCGAGTCTAATGAATTCTGAAAAATCATGCTTAGTGCATCCGCTATCTCTAGGGCCACCTCCTTCAGTACCCTAGGATGCATGTTATCAGGCCCTGGGGATTTGTCCGCCTTCAATCCCTTTAGCTTCCTTAACACCATATCCTTAGAGATATTGATTTGCGTCAGTTCCTCCTTTGCCAATGTCCCTATTTTTCCCGATATCCCAGGGAGGTTTTTTGTGTCTTCCTTCGTAAAGACTGACCCAAAGTATGCATTTAGTTGGTCTGCCATTTCCTTATTTCCCATTATATATTCCCCCGTATCTGACTGCAATGGACCAACTTTGGTTTTCACCAGTCTTTTCCTCTTGATATACTTATAAAAGCTTTTGGAGTTAGTTTTTATATTTTCCGCCAGCTTGCTTTCGTAAGCTATTTTGCCCTTCTTGATTAAGCCCTTTGCCCTCCTTTGCTCTATCTTAAACTGTTCCCAATCTTCCGCTCTGGCGCGTTTTTTGGCTATTTTATACGCCCTATCTTTGGATTTTATGCTGTCTCTAATTTCCCCTGTTATCCACGGTTGAGTCACCTTTTTAGATTTCCTTTTATGCCAGATTGGTATAAACAATTTTTGCAATTTTGTCATTCTATCTTTAAATGCTTGCCATTGTTTATCTACCTCCAGTCCTCCCAGGAACGTTGTCCAATCAGACCTACTCAGTTCCCGTCTAATGGCATCATAATTCCCCTTGTTTAAATTCAGGACCTGAGTCTCTGAGTCAATTTCTTCGCTCTCCATTTCGAGTGAGAAATCGATCATGTTATGATCGCTCTGACCCAAGGGTCCCCGTACAACAAGATTACTAATTAGTCCCTTCTCATTGCACAGTACCCAGTCCAATATAGCCTGTTCCCGAGTTGGTTCCTCGACATATTGATCCAGATAACCATCCCTTAAACACTCAAGGAATTCCTCCTCCTCATTATTTTTACTGATTAGGCTAGTCCAATCTATATGTAAGTTAAAGTCACCTATGATGACAGCTGTGCTCTTATTGCACGCTTCTCTAATTTCCCTCGTGATGCCCTCCCCAACCTCTATTTTACTATTTGGAGGCCTATATACCACTCCTATTAATGTTTTTCGCCCCTCGCTATTTCTTAGCTCCACCCATATAGATTCTGTATTAACTGAGTTAATATCCTTCCTTTCAATTGCATTTATCCCCTCTTTTACCAGCAATGCTACCCCTCCTCCCTTTCTTTTTTGTCGATCCTTCCTAAATACTGAATACCCCTGTATGTTAAGCTCCCAGCCCTGCTCACCCTGCAACCATGTTTCCGTAATCCCAATTAGATCATAATTATTAACCTCTATTTCCACAGCTAATTCATCTACCTTGTTCCTGATGCTTCTCGCATTAAGGTATAAAACCCTCAGGCTTTTTTTATGCTCACATTTTTTATGAATTAGTTTGGCCCTTTGTTTTTTGTTCCTCTCCTTTTTACCATTTATTTCTGTCTGCCTTTCACTTTCCTCTATTTCACTACATGGGTTTCTAGCCCCCTGCCATACTAGTTTAAATGCTCCCGAACTGCTTTATCAAAATTTACCCCGAGAACATCAGTTCCATCTTTGCACAGGTGTAGACCGTCCCTTTTGTATAGGTCACACCTACCACAAAACTGGTCCCAATGCCTCAAAAATTTAAAACCCTCCCTCTTACACCACTGCTCAAGCCACGTATTTAGCCTAACTATCCTGTTCTCTGTACTCTTACTAGCACGTGGCACTGGTAGTAATCCAGAGATTACTACCTTCGAGGTCCTACTTTTTAGCTTGGCTCCTAACTCCCTAAATTCTACTTGTAGGACCTCTTCCCTTTTTTTAGCTACGTCGTTGGTACCAACATGTATCACGACAACTGGCTGTTCCCCCTCCCCCTCCAGAATGTTCTGCACCCGCGCCGAGACATCCTTGACCCTTGCACCAGGGAGGCAAATTACCATCCTGGAGTCTCGGTCGCGACCACAGAAACTCCTATCTATTCCCCTTACAATCGAATCCCCTATTACTATAGCCCTGCCACTCTTTTTCCCTCCCTTCTTTGCAGTGACTTCAGCTATGTGGAGAGACTAAGAGAAGTTGGGGTTGTTCTCCTTAGAGCAGAGAAGGCTAAGGGGAGATTTAATAGAGGTGTTCAAAATCATGAAGGGTTTTGATAGAACAAGTAGGGAGAAACTGTTTCCACTGAACAGAAGGGTCGGTAACCGGAAGCCATAGATTTAAGGAAATTGCCCAAAAAAAGCCACGGGGGAGATGAGGAGAATTGTTTCTACACAGCGAGTTGTTATGATCTGGAATGCACTGCCTGAAAGGGTGGAGGAAGCAGATTCAATGGTAACTTTCAAAAGAGAGCAAGGCTAGAAGCCACACGTACCTGGGGCTTTGAGCATCTTCCCTTCCTCTTCTCTTTCTACTCCAGCAACGCCTCAATTTTAAAATTCTCCTCCTTGTTTTCAAATCCCTCCACGGCCTCGCCCCTCCCTATCCCTGTAACCTCCCCCAGCCCTACAGCCCTCCGAGATCTCTGCGTTCCTCCAATTTTGGCCTCTTGCACATTCCCCAATTTTCATCGCTCCACCACTGGCGGCCGTGCCTTCAGCTGCCTGGGCCCCGAGCTCTGGAATTCCCTCCCTAAACCTCTCCGCCTCTCTCCCCCTCTCCTCCTTTAAGATGGTCCTTAAAATCTGTCCTAATATCTCCTTATGTGGCTCGGTGTGAAATTTTGTTTGATAATCGCTCCTGTGAAGCGCCTTGGGACCTTTTACTATGTTAAAGAGGCTATATAAATGCAAGTTGTTGTTGTAGAATCATAGAATCTTACATCACAGAAGGAGGCCATTCAGCCTTGTCGTGTTGAACGAGCTGTCCAATTAATCCCACTCCCCAGCTTTAACCCTAACCCTGCAAATGAATCCTCTTCAAGTACATGTCCAATTGCCTTTTGAAAGTTCCTGTTGAATCTGATTCCACCACCTGTTCAGTGAGTGCGTTCCAGATCACAACAACCCTCTGTGTGAAAACATTTCTCCCCATTTCCGCCCTAGCTCTTTTTCCAGTTGTTTTGAATCTGTGTCCTCTGGTTACCGACCCACTTGCCAGTGGAAACAGTTTCTCCTTATTCACTCTATCAAAACCCCTCATGATTTTGAACACCTCTATTAAATCTCCCCTTAACCTTCGCTGCTCCAAGGAGAACAACCCCGGCATCTCCAGTCTCTCCACGTAACTGAAGTCCCTCATCCCCGGTATCATCCTGGTGAACCTCCTCTGCACCCTCTCCAAGGCCTTGACATCCTTCCTAAAGGGTGGAGCCCAGAATTGGACACAATACTCCAGCTGGGGCCGAACCGGTGATTTATAAAGGTTGTTAACTCTCTCGCTCACACTGAGCGTGAGAATGTGGTGCTGTATTGTGGTGTTACTCATCTGCTACTCCTTAACCTCTGTCCTGTTCCTAGGTCCTTCAGATGGTTCGGCCCCTGAATGAATGACGACTTAATCTGTTATTTTGGTGGTGCTGGTGGAGGGAGGAGTGTTGGCCGAGACACCAAAGGAACTCCTTGCTCGCCTTCACCTCAGCTGCCAATCAGAACCTCGGTTTAACTTCTCAACTAGAGCAAGTCCTCCAACAATGTAGCACTCGCGCATTACTGTATGTGCCTGTGTGTATGCATCTGTACGCGTGGTGTGTGTGTGGCCACGCGTTTGCTTGTATACTTTTAAAAAAATCGTTCGCAGGATATGGCAGTTCCAGAATTTTGACCCAGTGACAATGAAGTAACGGTCAAGATATGTCCAAGCTTTGTTGTGTGGAGTTGTGTGTGTCTGTGTGTGTGTTGTGTCTGTGACTGTGTGTGTTGTGTGTCTGTGTGTGTGTGTGTGTGTGTGTGTCTGTGTGTGTCTGTGTGTGTGTGTCTGTGACTGTGTGTGTTGTGTTGTGTGTATATGTGTGTCTGTGTGTGTGTCTGTGTCTGTGACTGTGTGTGTGTGTGTCTGTGTGTGTCTGTGACTGTGTGTGTTGTGTTGTGTGTGTGTTGTGTCTGTGTTGTGTGTTTCTGTGCGGAGTTGTGTTGAGGGTGTTTGTGTCTGTGACTGTGTGTGTGGTGTTGTGTTGTGTGAGTGTCTGTGTGGTGTTGTGTTGTGTTGTGTTGTGTGTGTCTGTGTGGTGTTGTGTTGCATTGTGTGTGTCTGTGTGGTGTTGTGTTGTGTTGTATTGTGTTGTGTGAGTGTCTGTGTTGTGTTGTGTTGTGTTGTGTGGGTGTCTGTGTCTGTGTCTGTGTGTGTGTTGTGTTGTGTTGTGTGAGTGTCTGTGATTGTGTCTGTGTGTGTGTTGTGTTGTGTTGTGTTGTGTTGTGTGAGTGTCTGTGTGGTGTTGTGTTGTGTTGTGTGAGTGTCTGTGTGGTGTTGTGTTGTGTTGTGGGTGTCTGTGTGTGGTGTGTTGTGTTGTGTGTGTCTGTGTGGTGTGTTGTGTTGTGTGTGTCTGTGTGGTGTTATGTTGTGTGGGTGTCTGTGTGGTGTGTTGTGTTGTGTGTGTCTGTGTGGTGTTGTGTTGTGTGTGTCTGTGTGGTGTTGTGTTGTGTGTGTCTGTGTGGTGTTGTGTTGTGTGTGTCTGTGTGGTGTGGTGTTGTGTTGTGTGTGTCTGTGTGGTGTTGTGTTGTGAGTGTCTGTGTGGTGTTGTGTTGTGTGTGTCTGTGTGGTGTTGTGTTGTGTGTGTCTGTGTGGTGTGGTGTTGTGTTGTGTGTGTCTGTGTGGTGTTGTGTTGTGAGTGTCTGTGTGGTGTTGTGTTGTGTGTGTCTGTGTGGTGTTGTGTTGTGTGTGTCTGTGTGGTGTTGTGTTGTGAGTGTCTGTGTGGTGTTGTGTTGTGTGTGTCTGTGTGGTGTTGTGTTGTGTGTGTCTGTGTGGTGTGTTGTGTTGTGTGTGTCTGTGTGGTGTGGTGTTGTGTTGTGTGTGTCTGTGTGGTGTGTTGTGTTGTGGGTGTCTGTGTGGTGTGGTGTTGTGTTGTGTGAGTGTCTGTGTTTGTGTCTGTGTGTGTGTTGTGTTGTGTTGTATTGTGGGTGTCTGTGTGTGGTGTTGTGTTGTGTTGTGTGAGTGTCTGTGATTGTGTCTGTGTGTGTGTTGTGTGTGGACATCAGCTCAGGCTCAGGTTAACTCCTTTCATGGTTGAATAACCAGTCCACACATACTGTCCACACTCCCAGATGAAGAGAGGTCACTTGGACATGTGATTCCACAGGGGTTAGCGAGTCAGGAGCGAAGGGCAGAAAACTGGCAACAGGCAGAAAGACAGCCAACTGTGTGAAAGTTTCAATCCAGGACATTTCAACAATCTAATCCTTTAATTCACTAAACTCACTGAGCCCTCAGTAAAACATGTGACCAAAGGATTAGGACAAGTATGATGACTGAGTATCACTGCATCAATATAAACTGCATCAACTCAATCCCTCCTTCAGTCTTTGAAGAATCTCCCCCTGGCTGAGTTAGCACAGCTGTAATATCAGCTCCATTTCTGCTACTTCACAGCAGATCCCTCGCTCTCTCACCAACAAACCTCCAGCCTTTCTCTCTCTCCTTCACAACTTCTCTCAACTTTCGCTATCTATCGATGCAAGTCTTCTCACTGCTCCCAGGAGCTTTCTTCTCTTGTTCCTCCTACTCTCCAGCATGCCCCACTCTTATTCTACACCCTCTCCCTCCCTTCATACCATAAGGATTAATTAAGAGGGGGAAAATAGAGTATGAGAGTAAGCTTGCAGGGAACATAAAACTGACTGTAAAAGCTTCTATAGATATGTGAAAAGAAAAAGATTGGTGAAGTCAAGCGTAGGTCCCTTGCAGTCAGAATCAGGGGAATTTATAATGGGGAACAAAGAAATGGCTGACCAATTAAATACATACTTTGGTTCTGTCTTCACAAAGGAGGACACAAATAACCTCCCAGAGATGTCGGGGAACATAGGGTCTAATGAGAGGGAGGAACTGAATGAAATCAGTATTTGTAGGGAAATGGTGTTAGGGAAATTGACGGGATTGAAGGCCGATAAATCCCCAGGGCCTGATAATCCACATCCTAGGGTACTTAAGGAAGTGGCCCTAGAAATAGTAGATGCATTGCTGGTCATCTTCCAAAATTCTATAGACTCTGGCACAGTTCCCATGGATTGGAGGGTAGCTAATGTAACCCCACTGTTTAAAAAAGGCGGTAGAGAGAAAACGGGGAATTATAGACCGGTAAGCCTGACATCGGTAGTGGGGAAAATGCTAGAGTCCATTATAAAAGATGTAATAGCAGAGCACTTGGAAAACAGTGACAGGATTGGACAAAGTCAACATGGATTTACAAAATGTAAATCGTACTTGACTAATCTACTGGAATTTTTTGAGGATGTAACTGATAGAATAGATAAGGGAGAACCAGTGGATGTGGTGTATTTGGACTTTCAGAAGGCTTTCGATAAGGTCCCGCACAAGAGATTAGCGTGTAAAGTTAAAGCACATGGGATTGGGGGTAAGGTACTGACTTGGATAGAGAACTGGTTGGCAGACAGGAAGCAAAGAGTTGGAATAAACGGGTCTTTTTCCGAGTGGCAGGCAGTGACTAGTGGGGTACCGCAGGGATCGGTGCTAGGACCCCAGCTATTCACAATATATATTAATGATCTAGACGAGGGAACTAGATGTAATATCTCCAAGTTTGCCGACGACACAAAGCTGGGTGGGCGTGTGTGCTGTGAGGAGGATGCCAAGAAACTCCAGTATAATTTGGACAGGTTGGGTGATTGGGCAGATGCATGGCAGATGCAGTATAATGTGGATAAATACGAGGTTATCCACTTTGGTGGCAAAAACAGGAAGACAGATTATTATCTGAACGGCACTAGATTGGGAGAAGGGGAAGTGCAACGAGACCTGGGTGTCCTTGTGCACCAGTCGCTGAAGGTAAGCATGCAGGTGCAGCAGGCAGTTAAGAAGGCAAATGGTATGTTGGCCTTCATAGCGAGAGGATTCGAGTACAGGAGCAAGGATGTCTTGCTGCAGTTGTACAGGGCCTTGGTGAGACCACACCTTGAGTATTCTGTGCAGTTTTGGTCGCCTTATCTGAGGAAGGATGTTCTTGCCATGGAGGGAGTGCAGCGAAGATTCACCAGGCTGATACTTGGGATGGCAGGAATGACGTATGAAGAGATTGGGTCGATTGGGCTTATATTCGCTGGTGTTTAGAAGAATGAGAGGGGATCTCATTGAAACTTATAAAATTCTAACAGGACTAGACAGACTAGATGCAGGAAGGATGTTCCCGATGGCGGGGGAGTCCAGAACCAGGGGTCACAGTCTAAAGATAAGGGGTAAGCCATTTAGGACAGAGATGAGGAGGAATTTCTTCACCCAGAGAGTGGTGAACCTGTGGAATTCTCTACCACAGAAGGCAGTTGAGGCCATTTCATTAAATATATTCAAGAAGGAGTTAGATATATTTCTTAAGGCTAAAGGGTTCAAGGGATATGGGGAGAAAGCAGGGACAAGATACTGAATTTGGATGATCAGCCATGATCTCATTGAATGGCGGAGCAGACTCGAGGGGCCGAATGGCCTACTCCTGCTCCTATCTTCTATGTTTCTATGTATCTCTTACTCGTAACTCATTCTGTCTTAGGATCTCGAAACTGTGGAACTCCTTACTTCCTTCACTCTTCCCTCAGGGAGATATCTGTACGCTAACTGGGGTCTCTCAGTCCCCTCTCCCTCAGGGAGAGATCTGTACACCGACTGGTGTCTCTCAGTCCCCTCTCCCTCAGGGAGATATCTGTACACTGACTGGGGTTTCTAAGTCCCCTCTCCCTCAGAGAGATATCTGTACACTGACTGGGGTTTCTCAGTCCACTCTCCCTCAGGGAGATATCTGTACACTGACTGGTGTTTCTCAGTCCCCTCTCTCCCTCAGGGAGATATCCATACACTGACTGAGGTCTCTCAGTCCCCTCTCCCTCAGGGAGATATCTGTACACTGACTGGTGTCTCTCAGTCCCCTCTGCCTCAGGGAGATATCTGTACATTGACTGGTGTCTCTCAGTCCCCTCTCTCTCAGGGAGATATCTGTACACTGACTGGTGTCTCTCAGTCCCTCTCTCTCGGGGAGATATCTGTACACTGACTGGTGTCTCTCAGTCCCCTCTCTCTCAGGGAGATATCTGTACACTGACTGGTGTCTCTCAGTCCCTCTCTCTCAGGGAGATATCTGTACACTGACTGGTGTCTCTCAGTCCCCTCTCTCTCAGGGAGATATCTGTACACTGACTGGTGTCTCTCAGTCCCCTCTCTCTCAGGGAGATATCTGTACACTGACTGGTGTCTCTCAGCCCCTCTCTCTCGGGGAGATATCTGTACATTGACTGGTGTCTCTCAGTCCCCTCTCTCTCAGGGAGATATCTGTACACTGACTGGTGTCTCTCAGTCCCCTCTCTCTCGGGGAGATATCTGTACATTGACTGGTGTCTCTCAGTCCCCTCTCTCTCAGGGAGATATCTGTACACTGACTGGTGTCTCTCAGTCCCTCTCTCTCAGGGAGATATCTGTACACTGACTGGTGTCTCTCAGTCCCCTCTCTCTCAGGGAGATATCTGTACACTGACTGGGTCTCTCAGTCCCTCTCTCTCAGGGAGATATCTGTACACTGACTGGTGTCTCTCAGTCCCCTCTCTCTCAGGGAGATATCTGTACACTGACTGGTGTCTCTCAGTCCCCTCTCTCTCAGGGAGATATCTGTACACTGACTGGGTCTCTCAGTCCCTCTCTCCCTCAGGGAGATATCTGTACACTGACTGGTGTCTCTCAGTCCCCTCTCTCTCAGGGAGATATCTGTACACTGACTGGGTCTCTCAGTCCCTCTCTCCCTCAGGGAGATATCTGTACACTGACTGGTGTCTCTCAGTCCCCTCTCTCTCAGGGAGATATCTGTACACTGACTGGGTCTCTCAGTCCCCTCTCTCCCTCAGGGAGATATCTGTACACTGACTGGTGTCTCTCAGTCCCCTCTCTCTTAGGGAGATATCTGTACACTGACTGGGTCTCTCAGTCCCTCTCTCCCTCAGGGAGATATCTGTACACTGACTGGTGTCTCTCAGTCCCCTCTCTCTCAGGGAGATATCTGTACACTGACTGGGTCTCTCAGTCCCTCTCTCCCTCAGGGAGATATCTGTACACTGACTGGGTCTCTCAGTCCCTCTCTCCCTCAGGGAGATATCTGTACACTGACTGGGTCTCTCAGTCCCTCTCTCCCTCAGGGAGATATCTGTACACTGACTAGGTCTCTCAGTCCCCTCTCTCTCAGGGAGATATCTGTACACTGACTGGGTCTCTCAGTCCCTCTCTCCCTCAGGGAGATAGCTGTACCATATCTATTGAAACCCTTATCCAACAAAAATCTATTGCTCTCAAGTCCTGAAAATGTCAATTGACCCTCAGCATCCACACCTGTGGGGGAAGAAAGTTCCAGATTTCCACTACCCTTTGTGTGAAAAAGTGCTTCCTGATTTCACTCCTGAACGGCCTGGCTCTAATTTTAAGGTTGTGCCCCTTGTTCTGGATTCCCCACCAGGGGAAATAGTTTCTCTGTATCTATCCAATAGAATTTCTTAATCATTTTAAATACCTCGATCTGATTACCTCTCAACCTTCCGAACTCGAGGGAATACAAACCAAGTTTATACAACCTGTCCTCATAATTTAACCCCTTAAACCCCGGTATCATTCTGGTGAATCTGCGCTGCATCCCCTCCAAGTCTAATATCTCCCTCCTGAGGTGCCCAAAACTAAACACAGTGCTCCAGATGGGGTCTGACCAAAGCTCTGTGCAACTGAAGCATCGCTTCCTCCCCTTCGTATTCCAGCCCCTTTAGATTGGAAAATTGAGCATTATCACTCCGCTATTTCAGAATGGCGAGAGAGGGAAACCTGGGAATTATAGACCAGTTAGCCCAACATCTGTTGTGGGGAAATTGCTAGAGTCTATAATTAAAGATAGGGTGACTGAACACCTCAAAAATTTTCAGTTGATCAGAGAGAGCCAGCATGGATTTGTGAAAGGTAGGTCATGCCTGAGAAACCTGATTGAATTTTTTGAAGAGGTGACTAAAGTAGTGGACAGGGGAATGTCTATGGATGTTATTTATATGGACTTCCAGAAGACATTTGATAAAGTCCCACATAAGAGACTGTTAACTAAGGTAGAAGCCCACGGAATTGAGGGCAAATTATTGACCTGGTTAGGAAATTGGCTGAGCGGCAGGAGACAGAGAGTGGGGATAATGGGTAGGTACTCAAATTTGCAGAATGTGACTAGTGGTGTCCGGCAGGGATCTGTGTTGGGGCCTCAACTATTCACAATATTTATTAATGACTTAGCTGATGGATAGAAAGTCATATATCCAAATTTGCCAGTGACACAAAGATAGTTGGAATTGTAGGCAGTGTAGATGAAAGCATAAAATTATAAAGGGATGTCGACAGATTAAGTGAATGGGCAAAACTGTGGCAAATGGATTTCAATGGAAGCAAATGTGAGGTCATCCACTTTGGACCTAAAAAGGATAGAACAGGGTACTTTCTAAATGGTGAAAGGCTAAAAACAGTGGCGGTCCAAAGAGACTTGAGGATCCAGGTACATAGATCATTAAAATGTCATGAACAGGTACAGAAAATAATCAAAAAGGCTAATGGAAAGCCGGCCTTTATATCTAGAGGACTAGAATACAAGGGGGTAGAAGTTATGCTGCACTGTGAGCAGTTCTGGGTACCACACCTTAGGAGAGATATATTGGCCTTGGAGGGAGTGCAGCATAGGTTTATCAGAATGATACCTGTACTTCAAGGGTTAAGTTACGAGGTGAGATTACACAAATTAGGGTTGTATTCCCTAGAATTGAGAAGGCTAAGGGGTGATCAGATCAAGATATTAAGCAGAACAGATAGGGTAGATAGAGAGAAACTATTTCCGCTGATTGGGGAGTCTAGGATTAGGGGGCATAGTCTACAAATTAGAGCCAGACCTTTCAGGAGTGAAAGGGTGGTAGAAGTTTGGAACTCTCTTCCACAAACGGCAATTGATGCTAGGTCAATTGTTAATTTTAAATCTGAGATTGATAGATTTTTGTTAACCAAAGGTATTAAGGGATATGGGCCAAAGGTGGGTATACGGAGTTAGGTCGCAGATCAGCCATAATCTCATTGAATGGCGGAACAGGCTCGAGGGGCTGAATGGCCCACTCCTGTTCCTATGGTCCTACAAAGGACAACATTCCATGAGCCTTTATGATTCCTTTTTGCATCTGTCAACGAGCTTTTAGTGATTTGTGTACATGGACACCCAAATCTTTTTGCTCCTCCACAGTTCCACAGGGGAGGGGGGCGGAAAGGGGGGTGGAGGGGGGGAATGTCCCCACTTCAACCCCCAACCCACTCCCTTCCCCCATCCTCGGAAAGTCTGGCACACCCATCCCACATTGCCAACACCTCCTGCCAGAGAAAGAGTTGGAGCTATCAATAAGGTCTAAAGTTGTTAAAGTCAATGTTAAGGCCGGAGGGGTGTAAAGTGCCTGATCGATGATGTTCCTCGAACTTGCCCCGAGCTTCATTGGAACAGTGGAACAATGGGATTGAGAGAGAGAATTTAAGTGGCAAGTGACAAGATTCTTGGGGGTCACACTCTCAGTGGGTAGCACTCTTGGTTCTGAGTTAGAAGGTTGTGGGTTCAAATTGGACTCCAGTGAAACTTGAGCACATAATCTAGGCTAACGCTCTCAGTGCAGTGCTGAGGGAGTGCTGCACTGTCAGAGGTGCCGTCTTTCGGATGAGACGTTAAACCGAGGCCCCATTTGCCCCTTAAGGTGGATGTAAAAGATCCCACGGCACTATTTTGAATAAGAGCAGAGGAGTTCTCCCTGGTCAAGAAACATAATTAAAAAACAGGTTATCTCATCATTATCACATTGCTGTTAGTGGGATCTTGCTACCTCGCTCTCCTTCTTTAAGACGCTCCTTAAAACCTACCTCTTTGACCAAGCTTTTGGTCACCTGCCCTAATTTATCCTTATGTGGATCGGTGTCAAATTTTTTGTCTTAAAATACTCCTGTGCAGCGCCTTGGGCCGTTTTACTACATTAAAGGCGCTATATAAATACAAGTTGTTGTTGTTGTACGCAAATTGGTTGCTGCGATTCCTACACTACAACTTCAAAAAGTACTTCATAGGCTGTAAAGTGCTTTGGGACGTCATAGAATCATAGAAGATAGGAGCAGGAGTAGGCCATTCGGCCCCTCGAGCCTGCTCCGCCATTCAATGCGATCATGGCTGATCATCCAAATTCAGTACCCTGTCCCTGCTTTCTCCCCATATCCCTTGATCCCTTTAGCCTTAAGAAATATATCTAACTCCTTCTTGAATCTATTTAATGAATTGGCCTCTACTGCCTTCTGTGGCAGAGAATTCCACAGGTTCACCACTCTCTGGGTGAAGAAATTCCTCCTCATTTCTGTCCTAAATGGCTTACCCCTTATCCTTAGACTGTGACCCCTGGTTCTGGACTTCCCGACCATCGGGAACATCCTTCCTGCATCTAGTTTGTCCTGTCCTGTCAGAATTTTATAAGTTTCAATGAGATCCCCTCTCATTCTTCTAAACTCCAGCGAGTATAAGCCCAATCGACCCAATCTCTCCTCATACGTCATTCCTGCCATCCCAGGTATCAGCCTGGTGAATCTTCGCTGAACTGATGTTGTGAAAGGCGCTATAGAAATGCAAGTTCGTTCTTTCTTGGTGACAGGACGGAGGTGTTGGACAAAGCAAGGTTGTTGATGTCAGAGTCGGCCACACCTAAAATGTGTCGCCTCCGGGGTTAACGTCCTCTGTTGGAGACAGCTGTAATTACGCGACACAGTCTCAATCACGACCCACCTCTTCCAGTACTGTGTCAGCACAGCACTGCCAGCTGAGACCCTAGGGGGGCGGAGGGGAACGGCAGAGGCCAGAGGGGTGGACTTTGACTGATGGAGGCTGCTGCCTCAGCCCTAAGAAAATAATCCACAGTAAAAAAAAAGAGGTGGATTTCCCCAGGGAGAAGGTGAGTTTTCTCACCAGAGAGAGAGTGAATATCAACAGCAGACTGAGCAAACAAAAACGACATCTTACCTCTTACACTTCCGGTCAAAGGTCATGCAAAGTTAAAACAAGAACTATGCTCCTTCCTCTCTGTCCTTTCATTTTCATTATAGAGTCACAGAGTCATAGAGTTATACAGCACAGAAAGAGGCCCTTCGGACCATCGTGTCCGCGCCGGCCATCAAGCCCTGTCTATTCTAATCCCATTTCCCAGCACTTGGTCCGTAGCCTTGTATGCTATGGCGTTTCAAGTGCTCATCTAAATGCTTCTTGAATGTTGTGAGGGTTCCTGCCTCTACCACACTTTCAGGCAGTGAGTTGCAGATTCCAACCATCCTCTGGGTGAAAAAGTTTTTCCTCAAATCCCCTCTAAACCTCCTGCCCCTTACCTTGAAACTATGCCCCCTGGTTATTGACCCCTCTACTAAGGGGAAAAGTTCCTTTCTATCTACCCTATCTATGCCCCTCATAATTTTGTACACCTCAATCAGGTCCCCCCTCAGCCTTCTCTGCTCTAAGGAAAACAACCCCAGCCTGTCCAGTCTCTCTTCATAGCTGAAGCGCTCCAGCCCAGGTAACATCCTGGTGAATCTCCTCTGCACCCTCTCCAATACAATCACATCCTTCCTATAGTGTGGTGACCAGAACTGCACACAGTATTCCAGCTGTGGCCTAACTAGCGTTTTGTACAGCTCCATCATAACCTCCCTGCTCTTATATTCTATGCCTCGGCTAATGAAGGCAAGTATCCCATATGCCTTTTTAACCACCTTATCTACCTGTCCTGCTGCCTTCAGGGATCTATGTACATGCACACCAAGGTCCCTCTGATCCTCTGTCCTTCCTGGGGTCCTACCATTCATTGTGTATTCCCTTGCCTTGTTAGTCCTCCCAAAATGCATCACCTCACACTTTTCAGGGTTAAATTCCATTTGCCACTGTTCTGCCCATCTAACCAACCCATCTATATCGTCCTGTAGCCTGAGGCTTCCCTCCTCACTATTTACCACTCCACCAATTTTCGTGTCATCTGCGAACTTACTGATCATACCTCCTACATTCATATCTAAATCATTAATATACACTACAAACAGCAAAGGACCCAGCACCGATCCCTGCGGTACACCACTGGACACAGGCTTCCAGTCACAAAAACAACCATCGACCATCACCCTCTGCCTCCTGCCAATAAGCCAATTTTGGATCCAATGTGCCAAATTGCCCTGGATCCCATGGGCTCTTACCTTCTTGACCAGTCTCCCATGCGGGACTTTGTCAAAAGCCTTACTGAAGTCCATGTAGACTACATCAACTGCACTACCCTCATCCACACACCTGGTCACCCCCTCGAAAAATTCAATCAAATTGGTTAGACATGATCTCCCCCTGACAAAGCCAGCTTCTATTTTTTTTTATTTGTTCATGGGATGTGGGCGTCGCTGGCAAGGCCAGCATTTATTGCCCATCCCTAGTTGCCCTTGAGAAGGTGGTGGTGAGCCGCCTTCTTGAACCGTTGTAGTTCATGTGGTGAAGGTACTCCCACAGTGCTGTTAGGCAGGGAGTTCCAGGATTTTGATCCAGCGACAATGAAGGAACAGCTGATATATTTCCAAGTCAGGATGGTGTGTGACTTGCAGTGGAACTTGGAGGTGGTGGTGTTCCCATGTGCTTTCTGCCCTTGTCCTTCTAGGTGGTAGAGGTCGCAGGTTTGGGAGGTGCTGTTGAAGAAGAAGCCTTGGCGAGTTGCTGCAGTGCATCTTGTAGATGGTAAACACTGCAGCCACGGTACGCTAATGGTGGAGGGAGTGAATGTTTAAAACAGAGAGTAGGAATAAACGGGTCATTTTCGGGTTGGCAGGCTGTAACTAGTCGGGTACCGCAAGGATCAGTGCTTGGGCCTCAGCTATTCACAATCTATATCAATGATTTGGATGAGGGGTCAAACGTAATATATCCAAATTTGCTGATGATACAAAGCTGGGTGGGAATGTAAGTTGTGAGGAGGATGCAAGGAGGCTTCAAGGGGATTATAGACAGGCTAAGTGAGTGGGCAAGAACATGGCAAATGGAATATAATGTGAAGAAATGTGAAGTTATCCACTTTGGTCAGAAAAATAGAAAAGCAGAGTATTTTTTAAATGGAGAGAGATTGGGAAATGTTGGTGTTCAGAGGGACCTGGGTGTCCTTGTACACGAATCACTGAAAGTTAACAGGCAGGTACAGCAAGCAATTAGGAAAGCAAATGGTATGTTGGCCTTTATTACAAGAGGATTTGAGCATAAGAGTAAAGACATCTTACTACAATTATATAGGGCCCTGGTGAGACCATACCTGGAATATTGTGTACAGTTTTGGTCTCCTTACCTAAGGAAGGATACACTTGCTATAGAGAGAGTGCGACGAATTTTCACCAAACTGGTTCCTGGGATGGGGGGATTGTCCTATGAGGACAGATTGAGTAGACTAGGCCTATATTATCTACAGTTTAGAAGAATGAGAGGTGATCTCATTGAAACGTACAAAATTCTTACAGGGCTTGACAGGGTAGATGCAGGGAGGATGTTTCCCCTGGCTGGGGAGTCTAGAACTAGGGGTCACAGTCTCAGAATAAGGGGTCAGCCATTTAGGACTGAGATGAGGAGAAATTTCTTCACTCAGAGGGTGGTGAATCTTTGGAATTCTCTACCCCAGAGGGCTGTGGAGGCTCAGTCGTTGAGTATATTCAAGACAGAGATCAATAGATTTTTGGATATTAAGGGAATCAAGGGATATGGGGATACTGCAGGAAAGTGGAGTTGAGGTAGAAGATCAACCGTGATCTTATTGAATGGCAGAGCAGGCTCGAGGGGGCGAATGGCCGACTCCTGCTCCTATTTCTTATGTTCTTATGTTCTTGAGGTGGTGGATGGGGTGCCGATCAAGCGGGCTGCTTTGTCCTGGATGGTGTCGAGCATCTTCAGTTGACTCGGGTAGGGGCTCCCAACTCTGGTTGGATGTATTCCCGGAGGGTTCATCACTCGACCCTCCCACCTTCCAAACACCCCGCCCCGCTCCCCCCACCCCCCCCCCACCCCCCCCCCCCCCCCCCCCCCCACCCCACCATCCCCCCACCCACCCCCCCCCACCCCACACTCCCACCATTGGTCACCCAGCCTCGCGACCCCCAGCTTTCCCAAATCAATAGACTCTTTGTTACCCCAGTGCATGACTCTTGACTCTCGGTCAAACAGTCTCTTTTAGCCATCTCCAATATTTTTATAACTAATAAGTGAAAGTGTTCAAAGAAATTGAAAAAATCGATACTTTTTAATGCCCCGATGATATTTTCCCAGAGTTTTGCTCACAGCCGTGTCCTGGAGATTATCCTTTCCTTCCTGGAGGCTCCCGGGCAATCCCGGAGGGTTGGCAAACCCTCGAGCTGGAGGAGCTGGGATTTAAAATGTAACAGAATCCCCGATACATCCGCCCCTCTTTCCACCCCACCCCACAGAACTTCACATCTTTGGGTGACCCGAATATGCCCACTGTCCTCTGAGGACACCAACTCCCTTCTCCAAGTTCAGATCTTCACTTGCCAGGGAGCTTCTGGTCACTCATCAGGGCCGGTATGAAAGGACGATATTCCTGTGCCGGTGGGATATTCCACTGAGGAGGGCTTCACATCCATACCCATCGTTGCTTTCACTCACTGTTCACACACAAGCGCACCTTCCAAGAGGAGAGAGAGCGGGAGTGGCAACAGCTTTCTGTTCTATGTATATTATAGAGAATAGCAGCCCCTGTGTATATTATAGAGAATAGCAGCCCCTGTGTATATTATAGAGAATAGCAGCCCCTGTGTATATTATAGAGAATAGCAGCCCCTGTGTATATTATAGAGAATAGCAGCTCCTGTGTATATTATAGGGAATAGCAGCCCCTGTGTATATTATAGAGAATAGCAGCCCCTGTGTATATTATAGAGAATAGCAGCCCCTGTGTATATTATAGAGAATATCAGCCCCTGTGTATATTATAGAGAATAGCAGCCCCTGGGTATATTACAGAGAATAGCACCCTCTGTGTATATTATAGGGAATAGTAGCCCCTGTGTATATTATAGGGAATAGTAGCCCCTGTGTATATTATAGAGAATAGCAGCCCCTGTGTATATTATAGAGAATATCAGCCCCTGTGTATATTATAGAGAATAGCTGCCCCTGTGTATATTACAGAGAATAGCACCCTCTGTGTATATTATAGGGAATAGTAGCCCCTGTGTATATTATAGGGAATAGTAGCCCCTGTGTATATTATAGGGAATAGCAGCCCCTGTGTATATTATAGAGAATAGCAGCCCCTGTGTATATTACAGAGAATAGTAGCCCCTGTGTATATTATAGAGAATAGCAGCCCCTGTGTATATTATAGAGAATAGCAGCCCGTGTGTATATTATAGAGAACAGCAGCCCCTGGGTATATTATGGAGAATAGCAGCCTATGTGTATATTATAGGGAATAGTAGCCCCTGTGTATATTATAGAGAATATCAGCCCCTATGTATATTATAGAGAATAGCAGCCCGTGTGTATATTATAGAGAACAGCAGCCCCTGGGTATATTATGGAGAATATCAGCCCCTGTGTATATTATAGAGAATAGCAGCCCCTGTGTATAGTATAGAGAACAGCAGCCCGTGTGTATATTATAGGGAATAGTAGCCCCTGTGTATATTACAGAGAATAGTAGCCCCTGTGTATATTACAGAGAATAGCAGCCCCTATGTATATTATAGAGAATAGCAGCCCGTGTGTATATTATAGAGAACAGCAGCCCCTGGGTATATTATGGAGAATATCAGCCCCTGTGTATATTATAGAGAATAGCAGCCCCTGTGTATAGTATAGAGAACAGCAGCCCGTGTGTATATTATAGGGAATAGTAGCCCCTGTGTATATTACAGAGAATAGTAGCCCCTGTGTATATTACAGAGAATAGCAGCCCCTGTGTATATTATAGGGAATAACAGCCCGTGTATATTATGGGGAATAACAGTCCCTGTGTACATTATAGAGAATAGTAGCCCCTGTGTGTGTTTTACATAGATTCCTGCCTTCAGAAGTCACACAGGATGTTCAAGTTAATTAAAAATAACGTAAACAGACTAAGTTGAACAAAAACAATGGTGTTGCTTTCCTAAAGACACTGTGTGTTATTGGGTGATTCTCTCTCCAGGACAAACTGTTGCCTTCCCGAGCTAATAAATGCTTCCTGCTGTTTTACAGTTTCTGTCCTGGTCTCATCCTGAACTTTGAAGTTGTGTTAGTCCAAGGGCAGCTTGTCAGGTTAGCAGCCTCTGACGGACAGCTTTGACAGGTCCGGCTCTTCTAACAAACCAAACTGTTTCTCTCCCCCGGCCCCCCGGCCCCCGGCCCCCACACCCCTTCTTCTCTTTCCCCGCCTGTTAAATTTGTTCCTTCACTTTTCTCACCTCTCCCCCTGGAGAGTTAATGCTGGGAGGTCATTAAGTCGTTCGACCCAAGAAAACAAGTCTTAAAACAAGAAAAATCACAGCAAAGTTAAATGGTCCAACATATGGCCTCTGTGATACGGAGTGAGTTACTGCAGATAATTGGGAAGAAAAAAAGAAAGAGAGAGAGAGAGAGAGAGAGAGAAGCTGACACTGAGAGAGACAGAGGCACAAACAGATGGACAGATAGAGGTAGACATGTGAAAGAGGCGTTTACTTGCAGAGGGCAGGGTCGTAGAGGCCCTTTACTCACAAAAAGTCAGAAAGTCGTGGGTTCGAGCCCCACTCCAGAGGCTGCTATATAAATGCAAGTCTTTCTTCTTTCTTGAAACACGCTTTCTAAGTGAGCGGTCCTCCTGTAGTATCTCACACAGGATGAAAGGCCCGTGGATTCGTGTATCTGCTGTGGAACAGCACCTCAACAAGAGGCAGGTGTCAGCCGTGGCTCAGTGGGTTACACTCTTGCCTCTGAGCCAGAGTCTTGAGCACATAATCCAGGCTGACACTCTCGGTGCCAGTACTGAGGGAGTGCTGCACTGTCAGCGGTGCCGTCTTTCAGATGAGGCGTTAAACCGAGGCCCCGTCTGCCCTCTCAGGTGGGCGCTAGTTCGAAGAAGAGCAGGAGGAGTTCTCCCTGGTGTCCTGGGTCAATTTTCATCCCTCAACCAACATCATTAAAAAACAGATGATCTGGGTCATTATCACATTGCTGTTTGTGGGAGCTTGCTGTGCGCTAATCGGCTGCCGCGTTTCCCACATTACAACAGTGGCTACACTTCAAAAAAGTACTTCATTGGCTGTGAAGCACTTTGGGACGTCCCGAGGTCGTGAAAGTTGCTGTAGAAATGCGAGTTCTTTCTCTCTATTTCTTTCTTTATTGTGACAAACTCTGTTCTTTTAAAGTCCCGAGCTGAGTCTAGTCCCCCTACACAAAAAGAAAGGGAGATACTTATTGATAATTCTGGGGGTCATTTTAGAAGTCAGCGCCTGGGCAGTTGGGCCAATCGCCCGTTGTAGAACCCGCCGTGATTTTCATTCCATTTAAATCGTTGGGAAGATTGAACAGGTTTTTCGATGGGCTGCAATCCACTCCACCAGCTTACGTTGAAAGTTAAAGAAAAGAAAGCAAGAATTTTCACAACCAAAGTGCTTTACAGCCAATGAAGTACTTTTTGAAGTGTAGTCACTGTTGTAATGTAGGAAACGCGGCAGCCACTTTGCGCACAGCAAGCTCCCACAAACAGCAATGTGATAATGACCAGACAATCTGTTTTTTTGGTGATGTTGATTGAGGGATAAATATTGGCCCCAGGACACTGGGGATAACTCCTCTGCCCTTCTTCGAATAGTGCCATGGGATCTTTTACGGCCACCTGAGATAGCAGACGGGGCCTCGGTTTAGCATTTCACCCAAAAGACGGCACCTCCGACAGTGCAGCGTTCTCTCTGTACCAATCGGTGGCTGATTGGGAGAGCCAGGCGAAGAGGAGAATCCCAACCTCAGGATGGGAAATGGAAGTGCCACAGCGGTCCAGCAGGGGGCACTCTTCCTGGGTTGGGCTTGGCAGGGTGGGGGGGGAGGGGACACTGTTTGATCAGAGGAGGAGGGAGATTGGCGCTGAATCTAACGCATGCTCTACCTGGCCTCGTGTTTAACGGGGTAATGTAGAGGGAGCTTTAACCGTTAACACCTTTTCTCCAGGAGGTTCCACCGATCTTCTGCCGAATTTGAGAATATGGAACTCGCTGCCACAGAGAGCATTGATGCATTTAAGGGAGGCTTGATGCATATATGAGGGAGAAGGGATCAGAAGGACACGGAATAGGAGGGGGGCAAGGTGGGAAGAAATAATTAGAGTGAGAGGAGACTCGTGTGGAGTATAAACACCGACCGGCATTAGACCAGTTGGGCCGCATGCCCTGTTACGCTGGTGTTCATTCTGTGCTGGAGATCCTCCCGCAGAAATTGCAGGCAGCTCCTGGAGGGATTTGAACGGTCTTTAAAGGGCACTGATGGTGAGACCTGCTAAAACCTGCTCCTTTACAAATCCTCGCCAAGCACTCAATCATCTGTTAAGCACGGTACTGTTTGCCTTTGAAGAGCTTAATCTATGACCTTCCAGGAGTGGGGTATATTTGCAACAGTTTGAGTTCCTGGGTCTTAAAGTGAGGTCAGAGGTCGCGCGCCACGCTGGAACATTGGGATTATTGTGGGCAAGCAGCTTAGTCCTGTGTTTTTTTATATTGTTCAAGGACCACCTGATGCCCAGTGAATAGTGTAAGTGCCGCCACTCTTGAGATGCTTCAGTTGTGGTTTAAAGCAAAGCGCAAAGGAAGTAACACAATAGAACAGAAAGAAATAGGAGCAAAAAAATATTTTTGCTAACATCGCTATAGGTTGCCCTGAGTGAAAAGTGGGTACGGTTGCATAGTGGTATTGTTACTGGACTAGTAATCCGGTAGGCTGGGAACTAATGATCTGGTGAGACTTGAGTTCAAATCCTACCACAGCAGCTGGGGAAATTAAATTCAGTTAATTAAATAAATCAGGAATAAAAAGCTAGTGTCAGTAATGGTGAACCATGAAACTACTGTGATTGTTGTAAAAACCCATCTCCTTCACTAATGTCCTTCAGTGAAGGAAATCTGCCGCCCTTACCCGGTCTGGGCCTACATGTGACTCCAGACCCACAGCAATGTGGTTGACTCTTAACTGCCCTCTGAAATGGCCGAGCAAACAAACCAAGTTGTACCAAACTGCTACGACAAACAAGATGCACTGCAGCAACTCGCCAAGGCTTCTTCGACAGCACCTCCCAAACCTGCAGCCTCTACCACCTCGAAGGACAAGGGACGGGAACACCACCACCTTCAAGTCACACACCATCCTGACTTGGAAGTATATCGGCAGTTCCTTCATCGCCGCTGGGTCAAAATCCTGCAACTCCCTCCCGAACAGCACTGTGGGAGTACCTTCACCACACGGACTGCAGCGGTTCAAGAAGGCGGCTCACCACCACCTTCTCAAGAGGTAATTAGGGATGGGCAATAAATGCCGGCCTTGCCAGCGACGCCCACATCCCGGGAACAATTTTTTTTTAAATGAACCCGCAGTCAGGAGACTTTAGGGAACTGGACGGTGACATTGGGGGTCACAAAACTGCATGTTCACCTGACGGCTTGGGGTCTAAAACCAGCCCAGATCAATGGGTTGGCTCTCTCTTCACCCTGCTACTGATCAGGGCCCCACAGAAAAAGCCCTTGCAACAGACTCAGTCTGACCTGTAGTGATTGCAAAAGGGCTTTGTCTGGGGCTCCGTGGTATGAAGGTGTGGGGCAGAGTGCGTGTGGAGGCGCACAGTGCGTATCCTAACTCTCACCGAGTCCCGTTCACCCATCACCGTGCTCGCTGACCTATATTGGCTCCCGGTTAAGCAGCGCCTCGATTTTAAAATGCTCTTCCTTGTTTTCAAATCCCTGCATGGCCTCGCCCCTCCCTGTCTCTGTAATCTCCTTCAGCCCCACAACCACCCCTTCCCCACCCCCCCCCCCCCCCACCCCCCGCCCCGAGATATCTGCACTCCTCTAATTCTGGCCTCTTGAGCATCCCTGATTATAATCGCTCCACAATTGGTGGCCATGCCTTCTGTTGCCTGGGCCCTAAGCTCTGGAATTCCCTGCCTAAACCTCTCTGCCTCTCCACCTCTCTTTCCTCCTTCAAGACGCTCCTTAAAACCTGCCTCTTTGACCAAGCTTTTGGTCATCTGTCCTAATTTCTCCTTATGTGACTCGGTGTCAAATTTTGTTATAACTAAGCGCCTTGGGACATTTTACTACGTTAAAGGTGCTATATAAATACACATTGTTGTTGTTGTGTCAAATTCCTGTTTTTGTTCCTTAATTTATGCTTTTAGGTAACGTTAACTGAAGCTGACCGGCCAGAACTTGATGGGACAGTGTAGAGGGAGCTTTACTCTGTATCTAACCCATGCTGTACCTGCCCTGGGAGTGTTTGATGGGGCAGTGTAGAGGGAGCTTTACTCTGTATCTAACCCGTGCTGTACCTGCCCTGGGAGTGTTTGATGGGACAGTGTAGAGGGAGCTTTACTCTGTATCTAACCCCGTGCTGTACCTGCCCTGGGAGTGTTTGATGGGACAGTGTAGAGGGAGCTTTACTCTGTATCTAACCCGTGCTGTACCTGCCCTGGGAGTGTTTGATGGGACAGTGTAGAGGGAGCTTTACTCTGTATCTAACCCATGCTGTACCTGCCCTGGGAGTGTTTGATGGGGCAGTGTAGAGGGAGCTTTACTCTGTATCTAACCCCGTGCTGTACCTGCCCTGGGAGTGTTTGATGGGACAGTGTAGAGGGAGCTTTACTCTGTATCTAACCCATGCTGTACCTGCCCTGGGAGTGTTTGATGGGACAGTGTAGAGGGAGCTTTACTCTGTATCTAACCCGTGCTGTACCTGCTCTGGGAGTGTTTGATGGGACAGTGTAGAGGGAGCTTTACTCTGTATCTAACCCATGCTGTACCTGCCCTGGGAGTGTTTGATGGGACAGTGTAGAGGGAGCTTTACTCTGTATCTAACCCGTGCTGTACCTGTCCTGGGAGTGTTTGATGGGACAGTGTAGAGGGAGCTTTACTCTGTATCTAACCCGTGCTGTACCTGCCCTGGGAGTGTTTGATGGGACAGTGTAGAGGGAGCTTTACTCTGTATCTAACCCGTGCTGTACCTGCCCTGGAAGTGTTTGATGGGACAGTGTAGAGGGAGCTTTACTCTGTATCTAACCCATGCTGTACCTGCCCTGGGAGTGTTTGATGGGGCAGTGTAGAGGGAGCTTTACTCTGTATCTAACCCCGTGCTGTACCTGCCCTGGGAGTGTTTGATGGGACAGTGTAGAGGGAGCTTTACTCTGTATCTAACCCGTGCTGTACCTGCCCTGGGAGTGTTTGATGGGACAGTGTAGAGGGAGCTTTACTCTGTATCTAACCCATGCTGTACCTGCCCTGGGAGTGTTTGATGGGGCAGTGTAGAGGGAGCTTTACTCTGTATCTAACCCCGTGCTGTACCTGCCCTGGGAGTGTTTGATGGGACAGTGTAGAGGGAGCTTTACTCTGTATCTAACCCGTGCTGTACCTGCCCTGGGAGTGTTTGATGGGACAGTGTAGAGGGAGCTTTACTCTGTATCTAACCCGTGCTGTACCTGCTCTGGGAGTGTTTGATGGGACAGTGTAGAGGGAGCTTTACTCTGTATCTAACCCATGCTGTACCTGCCCTGGGAGTGTTTGATGGGACAGTGTAGAGGGAGCTTTACTCTGTATCTAACCCGTGCTGTACCTGTCCTGGGAGTGTTTGATGGGACAGTGTAGAGGGAGCTTTACTCTGTATCTAACCCGTGCTGTACCTGCCCTGGGAGTGTTTTTTGGGACAGTGTAGAGGGAGCTTTACTCTGTATCTAACCTGTGCTGTACCTGCCCTGGGAGTGTTTGATGGGACAGTGTAGAGGGAGCTTTACTCTGTATCTAACCCGTGCTGTACCTGCCCTGGAAGTGTTTGATGGGACAGTGTAGAGGGAGCTTTACTCTGTATCTAACCCGTGCTGTACCTGTCCTGGGAGTGTTTGATGGGACAGTGTAGAGGGAGCTTTACTCTGTATCTAACCCGTGCTGTACATGCCCTGGGAGTGTTTGATAGGACAAAGTAGACACTGACCATCTCCAAACTAACTGAAAGAAGGGACCCTCTCTAAATTTACTGAAGTAGGGACCATCTCTAAACGTACTGAAGGAAGGGAACATGTCTAAACGTACTGAAGGGAGGGATACTCTCTAAATGCTCACACTCTGTCTTTACACTGTGCATATGAATTGCCTTTTCTTTGTTTGAGAATCTAGGCGAAGGGCCGAAGCCCAGGATGCAAGGCACCCTACCAAAGTTGTAAAGAGTCGAATAATGAGAGGATGTGATAAATGAGGAAGTGGTGATTACTTTTCCTTGTGTCCAGATCTCCTTCTGAACTTGGTATTGAAAGGGTTAAGGGTTATGGCGAGCTCAAAGTTGGCCACATGCTACCGGACCCTGCCCTGGCCTGGGATACCGAGGACCCAGTAGTAAACTCCTAGTCTAGTCAAAGGCCCGTTGCTCACAGTTGACCTGATGTCAGGCCTCTCAATCAAAGTAATCCTTTTATTCACAAGGTACTAGCGTGACCTGTTTGTATAGCCGATAGGCACCCTACGGAGCTCACTTCAGCACACAGTACTTAACACCAACGTTGTAAGGGTCATCAACACAAGAGATCTGTTAAACGGGTGCAGGGAATGGGTTGGTGGGGGGGGGGGGGGTGGTAGGGAAGAGATCAGGTTCACTGGGTGCACTTTGACCCCCTTCCTCAGGGGTCCTGTGCTGCAATAAATCCCTGGGTTGTTAAGAAGTGGACACCTCTAAGAGCCAACTTCAAAAATAAACAGAGTGTGGCAGTTCTGGATACGAGATGACCATTAAAATGGAAGGCTGTGTGAGCGTGTGCGTGTCTGTGAGTCTGTGAGTGCATCTGTGTATGTGTGAGACTGTGTGTGAGTCTGTGTGTGTGTGGGTCTGTGTGTGTGTGTGGGTCAGTGTGTGTGTGGGTCTGTGTGAGTGTGGGTCTGTGTGTGTGTGTGGGTCAGTGTGTGTGTGGGTCTGTGTGTGTGTGTGGGTCAGTGTGTGTGTGGGTCTGTGTGTGTGTGTGGGTCTGTGTGTGTGGGTCTGTGTGTGTGTGTGTGTGTGTGTCTGTGTGTGTGGGTCTGTGTGTGTGTGTGTGTGTGTGTGTCTGTGTGTGTGGGCCTGTGTGTGTGAGTCTGTGTGTGTGTGTGGGTCTGTGTATGTGTGGGTCAGTGTGTGTGTGTGGGTCTGTGTGTGTGGGTCTGTGTGTGTGTGTGTGTGTGTGTCTGTGTGTGTGGGCCTGTGTGTGTGAGTCTGTGTATGTGAGTGTGTGTCTGTGTGTGTGGGCCCGTGTGTGTGAATCTGTGTGTGTGTGTGGGTCTGTGTGTATGGGTCTGTGTGTGTGGGCCCGTGTGTGTGAATCTGTGTGTGTGTGTGGGTCTGTGTGTATGGGTCTGTGTGTGTGGGTCTGTGTGTGTGTGTGTGTGTGCGTCTGTGTATGTGTGGGTCTATGTGTGTGGGTCTGTGTGTGTGTGTGGGTCTGTGTGTGTGTGTGGGTCTGTGTGTGTGAGTCTGTGTGTGTGTGGGTCTGTGTGTGTGTGTGGGTCTGTGTGTGTGAGTCTCTGTGTGTGGGTCTGTGTGTGTGTGTGTGTGCGTCTGTGTATGTGTGAGACAGTGTGAGTGGGTCTGTGTGTGTGTGTGGGTCTGTGTATGTGTGGGTCAGTGTGTGTGTGTGGGTCTGTGTGTGTGGGTCTGTGTGTGTGTGTGTGTGTGTCTGTGTGTGTGGGCCTGTGTGTGTGAGTCTGTGTATGTGAGTGTGTGTCTGTGTGTGTGCGCCCGTGTGTGTGAATCTGTGTGTGTGTGTGGGTCTGTGTGTATGGGTCTGTGTGTGTGGGCCCGTGTGTGTGAATCTGTGTGTGTGTGTGGGTCTGTGTGTATGGGTCTGTGTGTGTGGGTCTGTGTGTGTGTGTGTGTGTGTGTCTGTGTGTGTGGGCCTGTGTGTGTGAGTCTGTGTGTGTGTGCGTCTGTGTATGTGTGGGTCTATATGTGTGGGTCTGTGTGTGTGAGTCTGTGTGTGTGTGGGTCTGTGTGTGTGGCGGTCTGTGTGTGTGGGTCTGTGTGTGTGGGTCTGTGTGTGTGTGTGGGTCTGTGTGTGTGTGTGGGTCTGTGTGTGTGAGTCTGTGTGTGTGTGGGTCTGTGTGTGGGTCTGTGTGTGTGAGTCTCTGTGTGTGGGTCTGTGTGTGTGTGTGTGTGCGTCTGTGTATGTGTGAGACAGTGTGAGTGGGTCTGTGTGTGTGGGTCTGTGTGTGGGAGTCTGTGTGTGTGGGTCTGTGTGTGTGTGTGGGTCTGTGTGTGTGGGCCTGTGTGTGTGGGTCTGTGTGTGTGTGTGGGTCTGTGTGTATGGGCCTGTGTGTGTGGGTCTGTGTGAGAGTGTGGGTCTGTGTGTGTGGGTCTGTGTGTGTGGGGCTGTGTGTGTGTGGGGCTGTGTGTGTGTGGGTCTGTGTGTGTGTGTGGGTCTGTGTGTGTGGGTCTGTGTGTGTGTGTGGGTCTGTGTGTGTGGGTCTGTGTGTGTGTGGGTCTATGTGTGTGTGGGTCTGTGTGTGTGGGTCTGAGTGTGTGGGTCTGTGTGTGTGTGGGTCTGTGAGTGTGGGTCTGTGTGTGTGTGGGTCTGTGTGTGTGGGTCTGTGTGTGTGTGGGGGGTCTGTGTGTGTGTGGGTCTGAGTGTGTGGGTCTGTGTGTGTGTGTGTGGGTCTGTGTGTGTGTGGGTCTGTGTGTGTGGGTCTGTGTGTGTGTGGGTCTGTGTGTGTGGGTCTGTCTGTGTGTGGGTCTGTGTGTGTGTGGATCTGTGTGTGTGGGTCTGTGTGTGTGGGTCTGTGTGTGTGGGTCTGTGTGTGTGGGTCTGTGTGTGTGGGTGTGTGTGTGTGTGGGTGTGTGTGTGTGTGGGTCTGTGTGTGTGGGTATGTGTGTGTGTGTGTGGGTCTGTGTGTGTGGGTCTGTGTGTGTGGGTCTGTGTGTGTGTGTGGGTCTGTGTGTGTGGGTCTGTGTGTGTGTGGGTCTGTGTGTGTGGGTCTGTGTGTGTGTGTGGGTCTGTGTGTGTGTGGGTCTGTGTGTGTGGGTCTGTGTGTGTGTGTGGGTCAGTGTGTGTGTGGGTCTGTGTGAGTGTGGGTCTGTGTGTGTGTGTGGGTCAGTGTGTGTGTGGGTCTGTGTGTGTGTGTGGGTCTGTGTGTGTGGGTCTGTGTGTGTGTGTGTGTGTGTCTGTGTGTGTGGGTCTGTGTGTGTGTGTGTGTGTCTGTGTGTGTGGGCCTGTGTGTGTGAGTCTGTGTGTGTGTGTGGGTCTGTGTATGTGTGGGTCAGTGTGTGTGTGTGGGTCTGTGTATGTGGGTCTGTGTGTGTGTGTGTGTGTGTCTGTGTGTGTGGGTCTGTGTGTGTGTGTGTCTGTGTGTGTGGGCCTGTGTGTGTGAGTCTGTGTGTGTGAGTGTGTGTCTGTGTCTGTGGGCCCGTGTGTGTGAGTCTGTGTGTGTGTGTGGGTCTGTGTGTATGGGTCTGTGTGTGAGGGTCTGTGTGTCTGTGTGTGTGTGTGTCTGTGTGTATGGGCCTGCGTGTGTGAGTCTGTGTGTGTGTGCGTCTGTGTATGTGTGGGTCTATGTGTGTGGGTCTGTGTGTGTGAGTCTGTGTGTGTGTGGGTCTGTGTGTGGTGGTCTGTGTGTGTGGGTCTGTGTGTGTGGGTCTGTGTGTGTGTGTGGGTCTGTGTGTGTGTGGGTCTGTGTGTGTGAGTCTGTGTGTGTCGGTCTGTGTGTGCGTGTGGGTCTGTGTGTGTGTGTGGGTCTGTGTGTGTGAGTCTGTGTGTGTGGGTCTGTGTGTGTGTGTGGGACTGTGTGTATGGGCCTGTGTGTGTGGGTCTGTGTGGGTGTGTGGGTCTGTGTGTGTGGGTCTGTGTGTGTGGGGCTGTGTGTGTGTGGGGCTGTGTGTGTGGGTCTGTGTGTGTGTGGGTCTGTGTGTGTGGGTCTGTGTGTGTGGGTCTGTGTGTGTGTGTGTGTGTGTGTGTGTGGGTCTGTGTGTGTGGGTCTGTGTGTGTGGGTCTGTGTGTGTGGGTCTGTGTGTGTGGTCTGTGTGTGTGGTCTGTGTGTGTGGGTCTGTGTGTGTGTGTCTGTGTGTGTGTGGGTCTGTGTGTGTGGATCTGTGTGTGTGGGTCTGTGTGTGTGGGTCTGTGTGTGTGTGGTCTGTGTGTGTGGGTCTGTGTGTGTGGGTCTGTGTGTGTGGGTCTGTGTGTGTGGGTCTGTGTGTGTGTGGATCTGTGTGTGTGGGTCTGTGTGTGTGGGTCTGTGTGTGTGTGTGTCTGTGTGTGTGGGTCTGTGTGTGTGGGTCTGTGTGTGTGGGTCTGTGTGTGTGTGGGTCTGTGTGTGTGTGGATCTGTGTGTGTGGGTCTGTGTGTGTGGGTCTGTGTGTGTGTGTGTCTGTGTGTGTGGGTCTGTGTGTGTGGGTCTGTGTGTGTGGGTCTGTGTGTGTGTGTGGGTCTGTGTGTGTGTGGGTCTGTGTGTGTGGGTCTGTGTGTGTGTGTGGGTCGGTGTGTGTGTGTCTGTGTGTGTGGGTGTGTGTGTGTGTGTGTGTCTGTGTGTGTGGGTCTGTGTGTGTGTGTGGGTCTGTGTGTGTGGGTCTGTGTGTGTGGGTCTGTGTGTGTGTGGGTCTGTGTGTGTGGGTCTGTGTGTGTGTGTGGGTCAGTGTGTGTGTGGGTCTGTGTGAGTGTGGGTCTGTGTGTGTGTGTGGGTCAGTGTGTGTGTGGGTCTGTGGGTGTGTGTGGGTCAGTGTGTGTGTGGGTCTGTGTGTGTGTGTGGGTCTGTGTGTGTGGGTCTGTGTGTGTGTGTGTGTGTCTGTGTGTGTGGGTCTGTGTGTGTGTGTGTGTGTGTGTCTGTGTGTCTGTGTGTGTGGGCCTGTGTGTGTGAGTCTGTGTGTGTGTGTGGGTCTGTGTATGTGTGGGTCAGTGTTTGTGTGTGGGTCTGTGTATGTGGGTCTGTGTGTGTGTGTGTGTCTGTGTGTGTGGGTCTGTGTGTGTGTGTGTCTGTGTGTGTGGGTCAGTGTGTGTGTGGGTCTGTGTGTGTGTGTGGGTCTGTGTGTGTGGGTCTGTGTGTGTGAGTCTGTGTGTGTGGGTCTGTGTATGTGTGTGGGTCTGTGTGTGTGGGCCTGTGTGTGTGGGTCTGTGTGTGTGTGTGGGTCTGTGTGTATGGGCCTGTGTGTGTGGGTCTGTGTGAGTGTGTGGGTCTGTGTGTGTGGGTCTGTGTGTGTGGGGCTGTGTGTGTGTGGGGCTGTGTGTGTGTGGGTCTGTGTGTATGTGTGGGTCTGTGTGTGTGGGTCTGTGTGTGCGTGTGGGTCTGTGTGTGTGGGTCTGTGTGTGTGTGGGTCTGTGTTTGTGTGGGTCTGTGTGTGTGTGTGTGTGTGGGTCTGTGTGTGTGGGTCTGTGTGTGTGTGTGTCTGTGTGTGGGCGTCTGTATGCGTGGGTCTGTGTGTATGTGTGTGGGTCTGTGTGTGTGGGTCTGTGTGTGTGTGGGTCTGTGTGTGGGCGTCTGTATGCGTGGGTCTGTGTGTGTGTGTGGGTCTGTGTGTGTGTGGGTCTGTGTGTGTGTGTGGGTCTGTGTGTTTGGGTCTGTGTGTGTGTGGGTCTGTATGTGTGTGGGTCTGTGTGTGTGTGTGTGGGCGTCTGTGTGTGTGTGGTGCTGTGTGTGTGGGTGTGTGTGTGTGGGTATGTGTGTGTGGGTCTGTGTGTGTGGGTATGTGTGTGTGTGAGTCTGTGTGTGTGGGTCTGTGTGTGTGTGTGTGCGTCTGTGTGTGTGGGTCTGTGTGTGTGTGGGTCTGTGTGTGTGGGTCTGTGTGTGTGGGTCTGTGTGTGTGGTCTGTGTGTGTGGTCTGTGTGTGTTGGTCTGTGTGTGTGGGTCTGTGTGTGTGGGTCTGTGTGTGTGGTCTGTGTGTGTGGGTCTGTGTGTGTGGTCTGTGTGTGTGGTCTGTGTGTGTGGTTCTGTGTGTGTGGTCTGTGTGTGTGGGTCTGTGTGTGTTGGTCTGTGTGTGTGGTCTGTGTGTGTGGGTCTGTGTGTGTTGGTCTGTGTGTGTGGTCTGTGTGTGTTGGTCTGTGTGTGTGGTCTGTGTGTGGGTCTGTGTGTGTGGATCTTTGTGTGTGGTCTGTGTGTGTGGTCTGTGTGTGTGGGTCTGTGTGTGTGGGTCTGTGTGTGTGGTCTGTGTGTGTGGGTCTGTGTGTGTGGTCTGTGTGTGTGGGTCTGTGTGTGTGGTCTGTGTGTGTGGGTCTGTGTGTGTTGGTCTGTGTGTGGGACTGTGTGTGTGGTCTGTGTGTGGGTCTGTGTGTGTGGGTCTGTGTGTGTGCGTCTGTGTGTGTGGGTCTGTGTGTGTGTGTGGGTCTGTGTGTGTGTGGGTCTGTGTGTGTGTGGTCTGTGTGTGTGGGTCTGTGTGTGTGGGTCTGTGTGTGTGTGTGGGTCTGTGTGTGTGGGTCTGTGTGTGTGGGGCTGAGTCTGTGTGGGTCTGTGTGTGTGGGTCTGTGTGTGTGGGTCTGTGTGTGTGGGTCTGTGTGTGTGGGTCTGTGTGTGTGGGTCTGTGTGTGTGGGTCTGTGTGTGTGGGTCTGTGTGTGTGGGTCTGTGTGTGTGTGTGGGTCTGTGTGTGTGGGTCTGTGTGTGTGGGTCTGTGTGTGTGGGTCTGTGTGTGTGGGTCTGTGTGTGTGTGTGGGTCTGTGTGTGTGGGTCTGTGTGTGTGGGTCTGTGTGTGTGGGTCTGTGTGTGTGGGTCTGTGTGTGTGGGTCTGTGTGTGTGGGTCTGTGTGTGTGGGTCTGTGTGTGTGGGTCTGTGTGTGTGGGTCTGTGTGTGTGGGTCTGTGTGTGTGGGTCTGTGTGTGTGGTCTGTGTGTGTGGTCTGTGTGTGTGGTCTGTGTGTGTGGGTCTGTGTGTGTGGTCTGTGTGTTGGTCTGTGTGTGTGGGTCTGTGTGTGTGGTCTGTGTGTGTGGGTCTGTGTGTGTGGGTCTGTGTGTGTGGGTCTGTGTGTGTGGGTCTGTGTGTGTGGGTCTGTGTGTGTGGGTCTGTGTGTGTGGGTCTGTGTGTGTGGGTCTGTGTGTGTGGGTCTGTGTGTGTGGTCTGTGTGTGTGGGTCTGTGTGTGTGGGTCTGTGTGTGTGGGTCTGTGTGTGTGGGTCTGTGTGTGTGGTCTGTGTGTGTGGGTCTGTGTGTGTGTGTCTGTGTGTGTGGGTCTGTGTGTGTGGGTCTGTGTGTGTGGGTCTGTGTGTGTGGGTCTGTGTGTGTGGGTCTGTGTGTGTGTGGTCTGTGTGTGTGGTCTGTGTGTGTGGGTCTGTGTGTGTGGGTCTGTGTGTGTGGTCTGTGTGTGTGGGTCTGTGTGTGTGGGTCTGTGTGTGTGGGTCTGTGTGTGTGGGTCTGTGTGTGGGTCTGTGTGTGGGTCTGTGTGTGTGGGTCTGTGTGTGTGGTCTGTGTGTGTGGGTCTGTGTGTGTGGGTCTGTGTGTGTGGTCTGTGTGTGTGGGTCTGTGTGTGTGGGTCTGTGTGTGTGGGTCTGTGTGTGTGGTCTGTGTGTGTGGGTCTGTGTGTGTGGGTCTGTGTGTGTGGTCTGTGTGTGTGGGTCTGTGTGTGTGGGTCTGTGTGTGTGGGTCTGTGTGTGTGGGTCTGTGTGTGTGGTCTGTGTGTGTGGGTCTGTGTGTGTGGGTCTGTGTGTGTGGGTCTGTGTGTGTGGGTCTGTGTGTGTGGTCTGTGTGTGTGGGTCTGTGTGTGTGGGTCTGTGTGTGTGGGTCTGTGTGTGTGTGTGGGTCTGTGTGTGTGGGTCTGTGTGTGTGTGGGTCTGTGTGTGTGGGTCTGTGTGTGTGTGTGGGTCTGTGTGTGTGTGTGGGTCTGTGTGTGTGGGTCTGTGTGTGTGTGTGGGTCAGTGTGTGTGTGGGTCTGTGTGAGTGTGGGTCTGTGTGTGTGTGTGGGTCAGTGTGTGTGGGTCTGTGTGTGTGTGTGGATCTGTGTGTGTGGGTCTGTGTGTGTGTGTGTGTGTCTGTGTGTGTGGGTCTGTGTGTGTGTGTGTGTGTCTGTGTGTGTGGGCCTGTGTGTGTGAGTCTGTGTGTGTGTGTGGGTCTGTGTATGTGTGGGTCAGTGTGTGTGTGTGGGTCTGTGTATGTGGGTCTGTGTGTGTGTGTGTCTGTGTGTGTGGGTCTGTGTGTGTGTGTGTGTGTCTGTGTGTGTGGGCCTGTGTGTGTGAGTCTGTGTGTGTGAGTGTGTGTCTGTGTGTGTGGGCCCGTGTGTGTGGGTCTGTGTGTGTGGTCTGTGTGTGTGGTCTGTGTGTGTGGGTCTGTGTGTGTGGTCTGTGTGTGTGGTCTGTGTGTGTGGGTCTGTGTGTGTGGTCTGTGTGTGTGGGTCTGTGTGTGTGGTCTGTGTGTGGGTCTGTGTGTGTGGGTCTGTGTGTGTGGGTCTGTGTGTGTGGGTCTGTGTGTGTTGGTCTGTGTGTGTGGGTCTGTGTGTGTGGTCTGTGTGTGGGTCTGTGTGTGTGGGTCTGTGTGTGTGGTCTGTGTGTGTGGGTCTGTGTGTGTGGTCTGTGTGTGTGGGTCTGTGTGTGTTGGTCTGTGTGTGTGGTCTGTGTGTGTGGGTCTGTGTGTGTGGGTCTGTGTGTGTTGGTCTGTGTGTGTGGTCTGTGTGTGTGGGTCTGTGTGTGTGGGTCTGTGTGTGTGGGTCTGTGTGTGTTGGTCTGTGTGTGTGGTCTGTGTGTGTGGGTCTGTGTGTGTGGGTCTGAGTGTGTGGGTCTGTGTGTGTGTGGGTCTGTGTGTGTGGGTCTGTGTGTTTCTGGGTCTGTGTGTGTGGGTCTGTGTGTGTGTGGGGGTCTGTGTGTGTGTGGGTCTGAGTGTGTGGGTCTGTGTGTGTGTGGGTGGGTCTGTGTGTGTGGGTCTGTGTGTGTGGGTCTGTGTGTGTGGGTCTGTGTGTGTGTGGGTGTGTGTGTGTGTGTGGGTCTGTGTGTGTGGGTCTGTGTGTGTGTGGGTCTGTGTGTGTGGGTCTGTGTGAGTGTGGGTCTGTGTGTGTGTGGATCTGTGTGTGTGGGTCTGTGTGTGTGGGTCTGTGTGTGTGGGTCTGTGTGTGTGTGGGTCTGTGTGTGTGGGTCTGTGTGTGTGGGTCTGTGTGTGTGGGTCTGTGTGTGTGTGGGTCTGTGTGTGTGTGGGTCTGTGTGTGTGGGTCTGTGTGTGTGTGTGGGTCGGTGTGTGTGTGTCTGTGTGTGTGGGTCTGTGTGTGTGTGTGTGTCTGTGTGTGTGGGTCTGTGTGTGTGTGTGGGTCTGTGTGTGTGGGTCTGTGTGTGTGGGTCTGTGTGTGTGTGGGTCTGCGTGTGTGGGTCTGTGTGTGTGTGTGGGTCAGTGTGTGTGTGGGTCTGTGTGAGTGTGGGTCTGTGTGTGTGTGTGGGTCAGTGTGTGTGTGGGTCTGTGGGTGTGTGTGGGTCAGTGTGTGTGTGGGTCTGTGTGTGTGTGTGGGTCTGTGTGTGTGGGTCTGTGTGTGTGTGTGTGGGTCTGTGTGTGTGGGTCTGTGTGTGTGTGTGTGTGTGTGTGTGTGTGTGTCTGTGTGTCTGTGTGTGTGGGCCTGTGTGTGTGAGTCTGTGTGTGTGTGTGGGTCTGTGTATGTGTGGGTCAGTGTTTGTGTGTGGGTCTGTGTATGTGGGTCTGTGTGTGTGTGTGTGTGTCTGTGTGTGTGGGTCTGTGTGTGTGTGTGTCTGTGTGTGTGGGTCAGTGTGTGTGTGGGTCTGTGTGTGTGGGTCTGTGTGTGGTCTGTGTGTGTGGTCTGTGTGTGTGGTCTGTGTGTGTTGGTCTGTGTGTGGTCTGTGTGTGGGTCTGTGTGTGTGGGTCTGTGTGTGTGGTCTGTGTGTGTGGTCTGTGTGTGTGGGTCTGTGTGTGTGGTCTGTGTGTGTGGTCTGTGTGTGTGGGTCTGTGTGTGTGGGTCTGTGTGTGTTGGGTCTGTGTGTGTGGGTCTGTGTGTGTGGGTCTGTGTGTGTGGGTCTGTGTGTGTGGGTCTGTGTGTGTGGTCTGTGTGTGTGGGTCTGTGTGTGTGGGTCTGTGTGTGTGGGTCTGTGTGTGTGGGTCTGTGTGTGTGGTCTGTGTGTGTGGTCTGTGTGTGTGGGTCTGTGTGTGTGGGTCTGTGTGTGTGGTCTGTGTGTGTGGGTCTGTGTGTGTGGTCTGTGTGTGTGGTCTGTGTGTGTGGGTCTGTGTGTGTGGGTCTGTGTGTGTGGGTCTGTGTGTGTGTGGGGGGTCTGTGTGTGTGTGGGTCTGAGTGTATGGGTCTGTGTGTGTGTGTGGGTCTGTGTGTGTGGGTCTGTGTGTGTGTGTGTGTGTGTGTGGGTCTGTGTGTGTGGGTCTGTGTGTGTGGGTCTGTGTGTGTGGGTCTGTGTGTGTGTGGGTCTGTGTGTGTGGATCTGTGTGTGTGGGTCTGTGTGTGTGGGTCTGTGTGTGTGGGTCTGTGTGTGTGTGTGTCTGTGTGTGTGGGTCTGTGTGTGTGGGTCTGTGTGTGTGGGTCTGTGTGTGTGTGTGGGTCTGTGTGTGTGTGGGTCTGTGTGTGTGGGTCTGTGTGTGTGTGTGGGTCGGTGTGTGTGTGTCTGTGTGTGTGGGTCTGTGTGTGTGTGTGTGTCTGTGTGTGTGGGTCTGTGTGTGTGTGTGGGTCTGTGTGTGTGGGTCTGTGTGTGTGGGTCTGTGTGTGTGTGGGTCTGTGTGTGTGGGTCTGTGTGTGTGTGTGGGTCAGTGTGTGTGTGGGTCTGTGTGAGTGTGGGTCTGTGTGTGTGTGGGTCAGTGTGTGTGTGGGTCTGTGGGTGTGTGTGGGTCAGTGTGTGTGTGGGTCTGTGTGTGTGGGTCTGTGTGTGTGTGTGTGTGTCTGTGTGTGTGGGTCTGTGTGTGTGTGTGTGTGTGTGTGTGTGTCTGTGTGTCTGTGTGTGTGGGCCTGTGTGTGTGAGTCTGTGTGTGTGTGTGGGTCTGTGTATGTGTGGGTCAGTGTTTGTGTGTGGGTCTGTGTATGTGGGTCTGTGTGTGTGTGTGTGTGTCTGTGTGTGTGGGTCTGTGTGTGTGTGTGTCTGTGTGTGTGGGTCAGTGTGTGTGTGGGTCTGTGTGTGTGTGTGGGTCTGTGTGTGTGGGTCTGTGTGTGTGAGTCTGTGTGTGTGGGTCTGTGTGTGTGTGTGGGTCTGTGTGTGTGGGTCTGTGTGTGTGAGTCTGTGTGTGTGTGGGTCTGTGTGTGTGGGTCTGTGTGTGTGGGTCTGTGTGTGTGGGTCTGTGTGTGTGTGTGGGTCTGTGTGTGTGTGGGTCTGTGTGTGTGGGTCTGTGTGTGTGTGTGGGTCGGTGTGTGTGTGTCTGTGTGTGTGGGTCTGTGTGTGTGTGTGTCTGTGTGTGTGGGTCTGTGTGTGTGTGGGTCTGTGTGTGTGGGTCTGTGTGTGTGGGTCTGTGTGTGTGTGGGTCTGTGTGTGTGGGTCTGTGTGTGTGTGTGGGTCAGTGTGTGTGTGGGTCTGTGTGAGTGTGGGTCTGTGTGTGTGTGTGGGTCAGTGTGTGTGTGGGTCTGTGGGTGTGTGTGGGTCAGTGTGTGTGTGGGTCTGTGTGTGTGTGTGGGTCTGTGTGTGTGGGTCTGTGTGTGTGTGTGTGTGTCTGTGTGTGTGGGTCTGTGTGTGTGTGTGTGTGTGTGTGTGTGTGTGTCTGTGTGTCTGTGTGTGTGGGTCTGTGTGTGTGAGTCTGTGTGTGTGGGTCTGTGTGTGTTGGTCTGTGTGTGGGTCTGTGTGTGGGTCTGTGTGTGTGGGTCTGTGTTGTGGTCTGTGTGTGTGGTCTGTGTGTGTGGGTCTGTGTGTGTGGGTCTGTGTGTGTGGTCTGTGTGTGTGGGTCTGTGTGTGTGGGTCTGTGTGTGTGGGTCTGTGTGTGTGGGTCTGTGTGTGTTGGTCTGTGTGTGGGTCTGTGTGTGTGGGTCTGTGTGTGTGGTCTGTGTGTGTGGTCTGTGTGTGTGGTCTGTGTGTGTGGTCTGTGTGTGTGGGTCTGTGTGTGTGGGTCTGTGTGTGTGGGTCTGTGTGTTGGTCTGTGTGTGTGGGTCTGTGTGTGTGGGTCTGTGTGTGTGGTCTGTGTGTGTGGTCTGTGTGTGTGGTCTGTGTGTGTGGTCTGTGTGTGTGGTCTGTGTGGTGGGTCTGTGTGTGTGGTCTGTGTGTGTGGGTCTGTGTGTGTGGGTCTGTGTGTGTGGGTCTGTGTGTGTGTGTGTGGGTCTGTGTGTGTGGGTCTGTGTGTGTGTGGGTCTATGTGTGTGTGGGTCTGTGTGTGTGGGTCTGAGTGTGTGGGTCTGTGTGTGTGTGGGTCTGTGTGTGTGGGTCTGTGTGTGTGTGGGTCTGTGTGTGTGGGTCTGTGTGTGTGTGGGGGGTCTGTGTGTGTGTGGGTCTGAGTGTATGGGTCTGTGTGTGTGTGTGTGGGTCTGTGTGTGTGGGTCTGTGTGTGTGTGTGTGTGTGTGTGGGTCTGTGTGTGTGGGTCTGTGTGTGTGTGGGTCTGTGTGTGTGGGTCTGTGTGTGTGTGGGTCTGTGTGTGTGTGGATCTGTGTGTGTGGGTCTGTGTGTGTGGGTCTGTGTGTGTGGGTCTGTGTGTGTGTGTGTCTGTGTGTGTGGGTCTGTGTGTGTGGGTCTGTGTGTGTGGGTCTGTGTGTGTGGGTCTGTGTGTGTGTGTGGGTCTGTGTGTGTGTGGGTCTGTGTGTGTGGGTCTGTGTGTGTGTGTGGGTCGGTGTGTGTGTGTCTGTGTGTGTGGGTCTGTGTGTGTGTGTGTGTCTGTGTGTGTGGGTCTGTGTGTGTGTGTGGGTCTGTGTGTGTGGGTCTGTGTGTGTGGGTCTGTGTGTGTGTGGGTCTGTGTGTGTGGGTCTGTGTGTGTGTGTGGGTCAGTGTGTGTGTGGGTCTGTGTGAGTGTGGGTCTGTGTGTGTGTGTGGGTCAGTGTGTGTGTGGGTCTGTGGGTGTGTGTGGGTCAGTGTGTGTGTGGGTCTGTGTGTGTGGGTCTGTGTGTGTGTGTGTGTGTCTGTGTGTGTGGGTCTGTGTGTGTGTGTGTGTGTGTGTGTGTCTGTGTGTCTGTGTGTGTGGGCCTGTGTGTGTGAGTCTGTGTGTGTGTGTGGGTCTGTGTATGTGTGGGTCAGTGTTTGTGTGTGGGTCTGTGTATGTGGGTCTGTGTGTGTGTGTGTGTGTCTGTGTGTGTGGGTCTGTGTGTGTGTGGTCTGTGTGTGTGGGTCTGTGTGTGTGGGTCTGTGTGTGTGGGTCTGTGTGTGTGGGTCTGTGTGTGTGGTCTGTGTGTGTGGGTCTGTGTGTGTGGGTCTGTGTGTGTGGTCTGTGTGTGTGGTCTGTGTGTGTGGGTCTGTGTGTGTGGTCTGTGTGTGTTGGTCTGTGTGTGTGGTCTGTGTGTGTGGGTCTGTGTGTGTGGGTCTGTGTGTGTGTGGGTCTGTGTGTTGGGTCTGTGTGTGTGGTCTGTGTGTGTGGGTCTGTGTGTGTGGTCTGTGTGTGTGGTCTGTGTGTGTGGGTCTGTGTGTGTGGGTCTGTGTGTGTGGGTCTGTGTGTGTGGGTCTGTGTGTGTGGGTCTGTGTGTGTGGGTCTGTGTGTGTGGTCTGTGTGTGTGGGTCTGTGTGTGTGGGTCTGTGTGTGTGGGTCTGTGTGTGTTGGTCTGTGTGTGTGGGTCTGTGTGTGTGGGTCTGTGTGTGTGGGTCTGTGTGTGTCGGTCTGTGTGTGCGTGTGGGTCTGTGTGTGTGTGTGGGTCTGTGTGTGTGAGTCTGTGTATGTGGGTCTGTGTGTGTGTGTGGGACTGTGTGTATGGGCCTGTGTGTGTGGGTCTGTGTGGGTGTGTGGGTCTGTGTGTGTGGGTCTGTGTGTGTGGGGCTGTGTGTGTCTGGGGCTGTGTGTGTGTGGGTCTGTGTGTGTGGGTCTGTGTGTGTGGGTCTGTGTGTGTGTGTGTGGGTCTGTGTGTGTGGGTCTGTGTGTGTGTGGGTCTATGTGTGTGTGGGTCTGTGTGTGTGGGTCTGAGTGTGTGGGTCTGTGTGTGTGTGGGTCTGTGTGTGTGGGTCTGTGTGTTTCTGGGTCTGTGTGTGTGGGTCTGTGTGTGTGTGGGGGGTCTGTGTGTGTGTGGGTCTGAGTGTGTGGGTCTGTGTGTGTGTGTGTGGGTCTGTGTGTGTGTGGGTCTGTGTGTGTGGGTCTGTGTGTGTGGTCTGTGTGTGGGTCTGTGTGTGTGGTCTGTGTGTGTGGTCTGTGTGTGTGGGTCTGTGTGTGTGGTCTGTGTGTGTGGTCTGTGTGTGTGGGTCTGTGTGTGTGGTCTGTGTGTGTGGGTCTGTGTGTGTGGTCTGTGTGTGTGGTCTGTGTGTGTGGTCTGTGTGTGTGGGTCTGTGTGTGTGGTCTGTGTGTGTGGTCTGTGTGTGTGGTCTGTGTGTGTGGTCTGTGTGTGTGGTCTGTGTGTGTGGGTCTGTGTGTGTGGTTCTGTGTGTGTGGGTCTGTGTGGTGGGTCTGTGTGTGTGGGTCTGTGTGTGTGGGTCTGTGTGTGTGGTCTGTGTGTGTGGGTCTGTGTGTGTGGTCTGTGTGTGTTGGTCTGTGTGTGTGGGTCTGTGTGTGTGGGTCTGTGTGTGTTGGTCTGTGTGTGTGGGTCTGTGTGTGTGGGTCTGTGTGTGTGGTCTGTGTGTGTGTGTGGGTCTGTGTGTGTGGGTCTGTGTGTGTGTGTGTGTCTGTGTGTGTGGGTCTGTGTGTGTGTGTGTGTGTGTGTGTGTGTGTCTGTGTGTCTGTGTGTGTGGGCCTGTGTGTGTGAGTCTGTGTGTGTGTGTGGGTCTGTGTATGTGTGGGTCAGTGTTTGTGTGTGGGTCTGTGTATGTGGGTCTGTGTGTGTGTGTGTGTGTGTGTCTGTGTGTGTGGGTCTGTGTGTGTGTGTGTCTGTGTGTGTGGGTCAGTGTGTGTGTGGGTCTGTGTGTGTGTGTGGGTCTGTGTGTGTGGGTCTGTGTGTGTGAGTCTGTGTGTGTGGGTCTGTGTGTGTGTGTGGGTCTGTGTGTGTGGGTCTGTGTGTGTGATTCTGTGTGTGTGTCGGTCTGTGTGTGCGTGTGGGTCTGTGTGTGTGTGTGGGTCTGTGTGTGTGAGTCTGTGTGTGTGGGTCTGTGTGTGTGTGTGGGACTGTGTGTATGGGCCTGTGTGTGTGGGTCTGTGTGGGTGTGTGGGTCTGTGTGTGTGGGTCTGTGTGTGTGGGGCTGTGTGTGTGTGGGGCTGTGTGTGTGTGGGTCTGTGTGTGTGTGTGGGTCTGTGTGTGTGGGTCTGTGTGTGTGGGTCTGTGTGTGTGTGTGTGGGTCTGTGTGTGTGGGTCTGTGTGTGTGTGGGTCTATGTGTGTGTGGGTCTGTGTGTGTGGGTCTGAGTGTGTGGGTCTGTGTGTGTGTGGGTCTGTGTGTGTGGGTCTGTGTGTGTGTGGGTCTGTGTGTGTGGGTCTGTGTGTGTGTGGGGGTCTGTGTGTGTGTGGGTCTGAGTGTGTGGGTCTGTGTGTGTGTGTGGGTCTGTGTGTGTGGGTCTGTGTGTGTGTGTGTGTGTGTGTGTGTGTGTGGGTCTGTGTGTGTGGGTCTGTGTGTGTGTGGGTCTGTGTGTGTGGGTCTGTGTGTGTGTGGGTCTGTGTGTGTGTGGATCTGTGTGTGTGGGTCTGTGTGTGTGGGTCTGTGTGTGTGGGTCTGTGTGTGTGTGTGTCTGTGTGTGTGGGTCTGTGTGTGTGGGTCTGTGTGTGTGGGTCTGTGTGTGTGGGTCTGTGTGTGTGTGTGTGGGTCTGTGTGTGTGTGGGTCTGTGTGTGTGGGTCTGTGTGTGTGTGTGGGTCGGTGTGTGTGTGTCTGTGTGTGTGTGTCTGTGTGTGTGTGTGTGTCTGTGTGTGTGGGTCTGTGTGTGTGTGGGTCTGTGTGTGTGGGTCTGTGTGTGTGTGGGTCTGTGTGTGTGGGTCTGTGTGTGTGTGTGGGTCAGTGTGTGTGTGGGTCTGTGTGAGTGTGGGTCTGTGTGTGTGTGTGGGTCAGTGTGTGTGTGGGTCTGTGGGTGTGTGTGGGTCAGTGTGTGTGTGGGTCTGTGTGTGTGTGTGGGTCTGTGTGTGTGGGTCTGTGTGTGTGTGTGTGTGTCTGTGTGTGTGGTTCTGTGTGTGTGTGTGTGTGTGTGTGTCTGTGTGTCTGTGTGTGTGGGCCTGTGTGTGTGAGTCTGTGTGTGTGTGTGGGTCTGTGTATGTGGGTCAGTGTTTGTGTGTGGGTCTGTGTATGTGGGTCTGTGTGTGTGTGTGTGTGTCTGTGTGTGTGGGTCTGTGTGTGTGTGTGTCTGTGTGTGTGGGTCAGTGTGTGTGTGGGTCTGTGTGTGTGTGTGGGTCTGTGTGTGTGGGTCTGTGTGTGTGAGTCTGTGTGTGTGGGTCTGTGTGTGTGTGTGGGTCTGTGTGTGTGGGCCTGTGTGTGTGGGTCTGTGTGTGTGTGTGGGTCTGTGTGTATGGGCCTGTGTGTGTGGGTCTGTGTGAGTGTGTGGGTCTGTGTGTGTGGGTCTGTGTGTGTGGGGCTGTGTGTGTGTGGGGCTGTGTGTGTGTGGGTCTGTGTGTATGTGTGGGTCTGTGTGTGTGGGTCTGTGTGTGTGGGTCTGTGTGTGTGTGTGGGTCTGTGTGTGTGGGTCTGTGTGTGTGTGGGTCTGTGTTTGTGTGGGTCTGTGTGTGTGTGTGTGTGTGGGTCTGTGTGTGTGGGTCTGTGTGTGTGTGTGTCTGTGTGTGGGCGTCTGTATGCGTGGGTCTGTGTGTATGTGTGTGGGTCTGTGTGTGTGGGTCTGTGTGTGTGTGGGTCTGTGTGTGTGGGCGTCTGTATGCGTGGGTCTGTGTGTGTGTGTGGGTCTGTGTGTGTGTGGGTCTGTGTGTGTGTGTGGGTCTGTGTGTTTGGGTCTGTGTGTGTGTGTGGGTCTGTGTGTGTGTGGGTCTGTGTGTGTGTGTGTGGGCGTCTGTGTGTGTGTGGTGCTGTGTGTGTGGGTGTGTGTGTGTGGGTATGTGTGTGTGGGTCTGTGTGTGTGGGTCTGTGTGTGTGTGGGTCTGTGTGTGTGGGTCTGTGTGTGTGTGTGTGGGTCTGTGTGTGTGGGTCTGTGTGTGTGTGGGTGTGTGTGTGTGGGTCTGTGTGTGTGGGTATGTGTGTGTGTGGGTCTGTTTGTGTGGGGCTGAGTGTGTGTGGGTCTGTGTGTGTGGGTCTGTGTGTCTGTGTGTGTGGGTCTGTGTGTGTGTGGGTCTGTGTGTGTGGGTCTGTGTGTGTGTGTGTGGGTCTGTGTGTGTGGGTCTGTGTGTGTGGGTGTGTGTGTGTGTGGGTCTGTGTGTGGGGGTCTGTGTGTGTGGGGGTCTGTGTGTGGGTCTGTGTGTGTGTGGTTCTGTGTGTGTGGGTGTGTGTGTGTGTGTGCGTCTGTGTGTGTGGGGCTGAGTGTGTGTGGGTCTGTGTGTGTGGGTCTGTGTGTGTGGGTCTGTGTGTGTGTGTGGGTCTGTGTGTGTGGGTCTGTGTGTGTGTGGGTCTGTGTGTGTGGGTCTGTGTGTGTGGGTCTGTGTGTGTGTGTGGGTCTGTGTGTGTGGGTATGTGTGTGTGTGTGGGTCTGTGTGTGTGGGTCTGTGTGTGTGGGTCTGTGTGTGTGTGTGGGTCTGTGTGTGTGGGTCTGTGTGTGTGTGGGTCTGTGTGTGTGGGTCTGTGTTTGTGGGTCTGTGTGTGTGTGTGGGTCTGTGTGTGTGGGTATGTGTGTGTGTGTGGGTCTGTGTGTGTGGGTCTGTGTGTGTGGGTCTGTGTGTGTGGGGCTGAGTCTGTGTGGGTCTGTGTGTGTGGGTCTGTGTGTGTGGGTCTGTGTGTGTGTGGGTCTGTGTGTGTGTGGGTCTGTGTGTGTGGGTCTGTGTGTTTGTGGGTCTGTGTGTGTGTGGGTCTGTGTGTGTGGGTCTGTGTGTGTGTGGGTCTGTATGTGTGTGGATCTGTGTGTGTGAGTCTGTGTGTGTGTGGGGCTGTGTGTGTGTTTGTCTGTGTGTGTGGGTCTGTGTGTGTGGGTCTGTGTGTGTGGGTCTGTGTGTGTGGGCCTGTGTGTGTGGGTCTGTGTGAGTGTGTGGGTCTGTGTGTGTGGGTCTGTGTGTGTGGGTCTGTGTGTGTGGGGCTGTGTGTGTGTGGGTCTGTGTTTCCGTGTGGGTCTGTGTGTGTGGTCTGTGTGTGTGGGTCTGTGTGTGTGGGTCTGTGTGTGTGGGTCTGTGTGTGTGGGTCTGTGTGTGTGGTCTGTGTGTGTGGGTCTGTGTGTGTGGTCTGTGTGTGTGGTCTGTGTGTGTGGGTCTGTGTGTGTGGGTCTGTGTGTGTGGGTCTGTGTGTGTTGGTCTGTGTGTGTGGGTCTGTGTGTGTGGTCTGTGTGTGTGGGTCTGTGTGTGTGGGTCTGTGTGTGTGGGTCTGTGTGTGTGGTCTGTGTGTGTGGGTCTGTGTGTGTTGGTCTGTGTGTGGGACTGTGTGTGTGGTCTGTGTGTGGGTCTGTGTGTGGGTCTGTGTGTGTGGTCTGTGTGTGTGGTCTGTGTGTGTGGGTCTGTGTGTGTGGGTCTGTGTGTGTGGTCTGTGTGTGTGGTCTGTGTGTGTGGTCTGTGTGTGTGGGTCTGTGTGTGTGGGTCTGTGTGTGTGGTCTGTGTGTGTGGTCTGTGTGTGTGGGTCTGTGTATGTTTGGTTCTGTGTGTGTGTGGGTCTGTGTGTGTGGGTCTGTGTGTGTGTGGGTCTGTGTGTGTGGGTCTGTGTGTGTGTGTGGGTCTGTGTGTGTGGGTCTGTGTGTGTGGGTCTGTGTGTGTGGGTCTGTGTGTGTGGGGCTGTGTGTGTGGGGTCTGTGTGTGTGGGTCTGTGTGTGTGTGGGCCTGTGTGTGTGGGTATGTGTGTGTGGGTCTGTGTGTGTGGGTCTGTGTGTGTGGGTCTGTGTGTGTGTGGGCCTGTGTGTGTGTGGGTCTGTGTGTGTGGGTCTGTGTGTGTGTGGGTCTGTGTGTGTGTGGATCTGTGTGTGTGTGGGTCTGTGTGTGTGTCTGTGTGTGTGGGTCTGTGTGTGTGGGTCTGTGTGTGTGTGGGTCTGTGTGTGTGTGTGGGTCTGTGTGTGTCTGGGTCTGTGTGTTTGGGTCTGTGTGTGTGGGTCTGTGTGTGTGTGTCTGTGTGTGTGTGGGTCTGTGTGTGTGGGTCTGTGTGTGTGTGGGTCTGTGTGTGTGGGTCTGTGTGTGTGTGGGTCTGTGTGTGTGTGTGGGTCTGTGTGCGTGTGGGTCTGTGTGTGTTGGTCTGTGTGTGTGTGTGTGTGGGTCTGTGTGTTTGGGTCTGTGTGTGTGTGTGTGTGTGGGTCTGTGTGTGTGGGTCTGTGTGTGTGTGGGTCTGTGTGTGGGCGTCTGTATGTGTGGGTCTGTGTGTGTGTGTGTGGGTCTGTGTGTGTGGGTCTGTGTGTGTGTGGGTCTGTGTGTGTGCGTCTGTATGAGTGGGTCTGTGTGTGTGTGTGGGTCTGTGTGTGTGGGTCTGTGTGTGTGTGGGTCTGTGTGTGTAAGTCTGTGTGTGTCGGTCTGTGTGTGTGTGTGTGGGTCTGTGTGTGTGGGTCTGTGTGTGTGGGTGAGTCTGTATGTGTGAGTCTGTGTGTGTGTGGGTCTGTGTGTGTGGGTCTGTGTATGTGTGGGTCAGTGTGTGTGTGTGTGTCTGTGTATGTGGGTCTGTGTGTGTGTGTGTGTCTGTGTGTGTGGGTCTGTGTGTGTGTGTGTGTGTCTGTGTGTGTGGGTCAGTGTGTGTGTGGGTCTGTGTGTGTGTGTGGGTCTGTGTGTGTGGGTCTGTGTGTGTGGGGCTGTGTGTGTGTGGGTCTGTGTTTCCGTGTGGGTCTGTGTGTGTGGGTCTGCGTGTGTGCGTCTGTGTGTGTGTGTGTGTGGGTCTGTGTGTTTGGGTCTGTGTGTGTGTGTGTGTGTGGGTCTGTGTGTTTGGGTCTGTGTGTGTGTGTGTGTGTGGGTCTGTGTGTGTGGGTCTGTGTGTGTGTGGGTCTGTGTGTGGGCGTCTGTATGCGTGGGTCTGTGTGTGTGTGTGTGGGTCTGTGTGTGTGGGTCTGTGTGTGTGTGGGTCTGTGTGTGTGCGTCTGTATGAGTGGGTCTGTGTGTGTGTGTGGGTCTGTGTGTGTGGGTCTGTGTGTGTGTGGGTCTGTGTGTGTAAGTCTGTGTGTGTCGGTCTGTGTGTGTGTGTGTGGGTCTGTGTGTGTGGGTCTGTGTGTGTGGGTGAGTCTGTATGTGTGAGTCTGTGTGTGTGTGGGTCTGTGTGTGTGGGTCTGTGTATGTGTGGGTCAGTGTGTGTGTGTGTGTCTGTGTATGTGGGTCTGTGTGTGTGTGTGTGTCTGTGTGTGTGGGTCTGTGTGTGTGTGTGTGTGTCTGTGTGTGTGGGTCAGTGTGTGTGTGGGTCTGTGTGTGTGTGTGGGTCTGTGTGTGTGGGTCTGTGTGTGTGGGGCTGTGTGTGTGTGGGTCTGTGTTTCCGTGTGGGTCTGTGTGTGTGGGTCTGCGTGTGTGCGTCTGTGTGTGTGGGTCTGTGTGTGTGGGTCTGTGTGTGTGTGGGTGTGTGTGTGTGGGTTTGTGTGTGTGTGTGTGGGTCTGTGTGTGTGTGTGTCTGTGTGTGTGGGTCTGTGTGTTTGGGTCTGTGTGTGTGTGTGGGTCTGTGTGTGTGGGTCTGTGTGTGTGGGTATGTGTGTGTGGGTGTGTCTGTGTGTGTGGGACTGTGTGTGTGGGTCTGTGTGTGTGTGGGTCTGTGTGTGTGGGTCTGTGTGTGTGTGTCTGTGTGTGTGTGGGTCTGTGTGTGTGGGGCTGTGTGTGTGTGTGTGGGTCTGTGTGTGTGTGGGTCTGTGTGTGTGGGTCTGTGTGCGTGGGTCTGTGTGTGTGGGTCTGTGTGTGTGTGTGTCTGTGTGTGGGGGTCTGTGTGTGTGGGTGGGTCTGTGTGTGTGGGTCTGTGTGCGTGGGTCTGTGTGTGTGGGTCTGTGTGTGTGGGTCTGTGTATGTTTGGTTCTGTGTGTGTGTGGGTCTGTGTGTGTGGGTCTGTGTGTGTGTGGGTCTGTGTGTGTGGGTCTGTGTGTGTGTGTGGGTCTGTGTGTGTGTGGGTCTGTGTGTGTGGGTCTGTGTGTGTGTGGGTCTGTGTGTGTGGGTCTGTGTGTGTGGGGGTCTGTGTGTGTGGGTCTGTGTGTGTGTGGGCCTGTGTGTGTGTGGGTATGTGTGTGTGGGTCTGTGTGTGTGTGGGTCTGTGTGTGTGGGTCTGTGTGTGTGTGGGCCTGTGTGTGTGTGGGTCTGTGTGTGTGGGTCTGTGTGTGTGTGGGTCTGTGTGTGTGTGGATCTGTGTGTGTGTGGGTCTGTGTGTGTGTCTGTGTGTGTGGGTCTGTGTGTGTGAGTCTGTGTGTGTGTGTGGGTCTGTGTGTGTGTGTGGGTCTGTGTGTGTCTGGGTCTGTGTGTTTGGGTCTGTGTGTGTGGGTCTGTGTGTGTGTGTCTGTGTGTGTGTGGGTCTGTGTGTGTGGGTCTGTGTGTGTGTGGGTCTGTGTGTGTGGGTCTGTGTGTGTGTGGGTCTGTGTGTGTGTGTGGGTCTGTGTGTGTGTGGGTCTGTGTGTGTTGGTCTGTGTGTGTGTGTGTGTGGGTCTGTGTGTGTGTGGGTCTGTGTGTGTGTGTGGGTCTGTGTGTGTGTGGGTCTGTGTGTGTAAGTCTGTGTGTGTGTGTGTGGGTCTGTGTGTTTGGGTCTGTGTGTGTGTGTGTGTGTGGGTCTGTGTGTGTGGGTCTGTGTGTGTGTGGGTCTGTGTGTGGGCGTCTGTATGCGTGGGTCTGTGTGTGTGTGTGTGGGTCTGTGTGTGTGGGTCTGTGTGTGTGTGGGTCTGTGTGTGGGCGTCTGTATGCGTGGGTCTGTGTGGGTCTGTGTGTGTGGGTCTGTGTGTGTGTGGGTCTGTGTGTGTAAGTCTGTGTGTGTCGGTCTGTGTGTGTGTGTGTGGGTCTGTGTGTGTGGGTCTGTGTGTGTGGGTGAGTCTGTATGTGTGAGTCTGTGTGTGTGTGGGTCTGTGTGTGTGGGTCTGTGTATGTGTGGGTCAGTGTGTGTGTGTGTGTCTGTGTATGTGGGTCTGTGTGTGTGTGTGTGTGTCTGTGTGTGTGGGTCTGTGTGTGTGTGTGTGTGTGTCTGTGTGTGTGGGTCAGTGTGTGTGTGGGTCTGTGTGTGTGTGTGGGTCTGTGTGTGTGGGTCTGTGTGTGTGTGGGTCTGTGTGTGTGGGTCTATGTGCGTATGTCTGTGTGTGTGGGTCTGTGTGTGTGTGTGTCTGTGTGTGGGGGTCTGTGTGTGTGGGTGGGTCTGTGTGTGTGGGTCTGTGTGCGTGGGTCTGTGTGTGTGGGTCTGTGTGTGTGGGTCTGTGTATGTTTGGTTCTGTGTGTGTGTGGGTCTGTGTGTGTGGGTCTGTGTGTGTGTGGGTCTGTGTGTGTGGGTCTGTGTGTGTGTGTGGGTCTGTGTGTGTGTGGGTCTGTGTGTGTGGGTCTGTGTGTGTGTGGGTCTGTGTGTGTGGGGCTGTGTGTGTGGGGGTCTGTGTGTGTGGGTCTGTGTGTGTGTGGGCCTGTGTGTGTGTGGGTATGTGTGTGTGGGTCTGTGTGTGTGTGGGTCTGTGTGTGTGGGTCTGTGTGTGTGTGGGCCTGTGTGTGTGTGGGTCTGTGTGTGTGGGTCTGTGTGTGTGTGGGTCTGTGTGTGTGTGGATCTGTGTGTGTGTGGGTCTGTGTGTGTGTCTGTGTGTGTGGGTCTGTGTGTGTGGGTCTGTGTGTGTGTGTGGGTCTGTGTGTGTGTGTGGGTCTGTGTGTGTCTGGGTCTGTGTGTTTGGGTCTGTGTGTGTGGGTCTGTGTGTGTGTGTCTGTGTGTGTGTGGGTCTGTGTGTGTGGGTCTGTGTGTGTGTGGGTCTGTGTGTGTGGGTCTGTGTGTGTGTGGGTCTGTGTGTGTGTGTGGGTCTGTGTGCGTGTGGGTCTGTGTGTGTTGGTCTGTGTGTGTGTGTGTGTGGGTCTGTGTGTTTGGGTCTGTGTGTGTGTGTGTGTGTGGGTCTGTGTGTGTGGGTCTGTGTGTGTGTGGGTCTGTGTGTGGGCGTCTGTATGCGTGGGTCTGTGTGTGTGTGTGTGGGTCTGTGTGTGTGGGTCTGTGTGTGTGTGGGTCTGTTGTGTGTGCGTCTGTAGTGTTGGGTCTGTGTGTGTTGTGTGGGTCGTGTTGGTGTGTGGGTCTGTGCTGTGTGGTGGGTATTGTGTTGTGTAGGGGGTCTGTGTGTGTCGGGCTGTGTGTGGTGTGTGTGGGGTCTGTGTGTGCGTGGGTCTGTTGTGTGTGTGGGTGTTGTCTGTGGTGTGTGGGCCTGTGGGTTGTGGTCTGTGGTGTGTGGGGTCTTGTGTATGTGTGGGTCCAGTGGTGTGTGTGTGGGTCTGTGTATGTGGGTCTGTGTGTTGGTGTGTGTCTTGTGTGGTGTGGGTCTTGTGTGTGTGTTGTGTGCTTGTGTGGTGGGTCTGTGTGGTGTGGTCTGTGTGTGTGTGTGGTTGGTGTGTGGGACTGTGTGTGGGGGGCCTGTGTGGTGTGTGGGCAGTGTGTGCGGTGTGGGTCTGTGTGTGTGGGTCTGCGTGTGTGGCGGGTCTGTGTGTCTGTGGTGTGTGGGTCTGGTGGTTGGGTATGTGCGTGTTGTGTGTGTGGCTCTGTGTGTGTTGGTCTGTGTGTGTGGTCTGTGTGTGTGGGTCTGTGTGTGTGGGTCTGTGTGTGTGGCTCTGTGTGTGTGGCTCTGTGTGTGTGGGTCTGTGTGTGTGGTCTGTGTGTGTGGTCTGTGTGTGTGGGTCTGTGTGTGTGGGTCTGTGTGTGTGGTCTGTGTGTGTGGGTCTGTGTGTGTGGGTCTGTGTGTGTGGTCTGTGTGTGTGGGTCTGTGTGTGTGGTCTGTGTGTGTGGTCTGTGTGTGTGGGTCTGTGTGTGTGGTCTGTGTGTGTGGGTCTGTGTGTGTGGTCTGTGTGTGTGGGTCTGTGTGTGTGGGTCTGTGTGTGTGGGTCTGTGTGTGTGGGTCTGTGTGTGTGGGTCTGTGTGTGTGGGTCTGTGTGTGTGGGTCTGTGTGTGTGGGTCTGTGTGTGTGGTCTGTGTGTGTGGGTCTGTGTGTGTGGGTCTGTGTGTGTGGGTCTGTGTGTGTGGGTCTGTGTGTGTGGGGCTGTGTGTGTGTGGGTCTGTGTTTCCGTGTGGGTCTGTGTGTGTGGGTCTGCGTGTGTGCGTCTGTGTGTGTGGGTCTGTGTGTGTGGGTCTGTGTGTGTGTGGGTGTGTGTGTGTGGGTTTGTGTGTGTGTGTGTGGGTCTGTGTGTGTGTGTGTCTGTGTGTGTGGGTCTGTGTGTTTGGGTCTGTGTGTGTGTGGGTCTGTGTGTGTGGGTCTGTGTGTGTGGGTATGTGTGTGTGGGTGTGTCTGTGTGTGTGGGACTGTGTGTGTGGGTCTGTGGTGTGTGGGTCTGTGTGTGTGGGTCTGTGTGTGTGTGTCTGTGTGTGTGTGGGTCTGTGTGTGTGGGGCTGTGTGTGTGTGTGTGGGTCTGTGTGTGTGTGGGTCTGTGTGTGTGGGTCTGTGTGCGTGGGTCTGTGTGTGTGGGTCTGTGTGTGTGTGTGTCTGTGTGTGGGGTCTGTGTGTGTGGTGGGTCTGTGTGTGTGGGTCTGTGTGCGTGGGTCTGTGTGTGTGGGTCTGTGTGTGTGGGTCTGTGTATGTTTGGTTCTGTGTGTGTGTGGGTCTGTGTGTGTGGGTCTGTGTGTGTGTGGGTCTGTGTGTGTGGGTCTGTGTGTGTGTGTGGGTCTGTGTGTGTGTGGGTCTGTGTGTGTGGGTCTGTGTGTGTGTGGGTCTGTGTGTGTGGGTCTGTGTGTGTGGGGGTCTGTGTGTGTGGGTCTGTGTGTGTGTGGGCCTGTGTGTGTGTGGGTATGTGTGTGTGGGTCTGTGTGTGTGTGGGTCTGTGTGTGTGGGTCTGTGTGTGTGTGGGCCTGTGTGTGTGTGGGTCTGTGTGTGTGGGTCTGTGTGTGTGTGGGTCTGTGTGTGTGTGGATCTGTGTGTGTGTGGGTCTGTGTGTGTGTCTGTGTGTGTGGGTCTGTGTGTGTGAGTCTGTGTGTGTGTGGGTCTGTGTGTGTGTGTGGGTCTGTGTGTGTCTGGGTCTGTGTGTTTGGGTCTGTGTGTGTGGGTCTGTGTGTGTGTGTCTGTGTGTGTGTGGGTCTGTGTGTGTGGGTCTGTGTGTGTGTGGGGTCTGTGTGTGTGGGTCTGTGTGTGTGTGGGTCTGTGTGTGTGTGTGGGTTGTGTGTGTGTGGGTCTGTGGTGTGTTGTCTGGTGTGTGTGTGTGTGGGTCTGTGTGTGTGTGGGTCTGTGTGTTGTGTGGGTCTGTGTGTGGTGTGGGTCGTGTGTGTGTAAGTCTGTGTGTGTGTGTGTGGGTCTGTGTGTTTGGTCTGTGTTGTGTGTGTGTGTGTGGGTCTGTGTGTGTGGGTCTGTGTGTGTGTGGGTGTCTGTGTGTGTGGGCTTCTGTATGCGTGGGTCTGTGTGTGTGTGTGTGGTCTGTGTGTGTGGGTCGTGTGTGTGTGGGTCTGTGTGTGGGCGTCTGTATGCGTGGGTCGTGTGGGTCTGTGTGTGTGGGTCTGTGTGTGTGTGGGTCTGTGTGTGTAAGTATGTGTGTGTCGGTCTGTGTGTGTGTGTGTGGGTCTGTGTGTGTGGGTCTGTGTGTGTGGGTGAGTCTGTATGTGTGAGTCTGTGTGTGTGTGGGTCTGTGTGTGTGGGTCTGTGTATGTGTGGGTCAGTGTGTGTGTGTGTGTCTGTGTATGTGGGTCTGTGTGTGTGTGTGTGTGTCTGTGTGTGTGGGTCTGTGTGTGTGTGTGTGTGTCTGTGTGTGTGGGTCAGTGTGTGTGTGGGTCTGTGTGTGTGTGTGGGTCTGTGTGTGTGGGTCTGTGTGTGGGAGTCTGTGTGTGTGGGTCTGTGTGTGTGTGTGGGTCTGTGTGTGTGGGCCTGTGTGTGTGGGTCTGTGAGTGTGTGGGTCTGTGTGTATGGGCCTGTGTGTGTGGGTCTGTGTGAGTGTGTGGGTCTGTGTGTGTGGGTCTGTGTGTGTGGGGCTGTGTGTGTGTGGGGCTGTGTGTGTGTGGGTCTGTGTGTATGTGTGGGTCTGTGTGTGTGGGTCTGTGTGTGTGGGTCTGTGTGTGTGGTCTGTGTGTGTGGGTCTGTGTGTGTGGGTCTGTGTGTGTGGGTCTGTGTGTGTGGTCTGTGTGTGTGTGTGTGGGTCTGTGTGTGTGGGTCTGTGTGTGTGGGTCTGTGTGTGTGGGTCTGTGTGTGTGGGTCTGTGTGTGTGGGTCTGTGTGTGTGGGTCTGTGTGTGTGTGTGTGGTCTGTGTGTGTGGGTCTGTGTGTGTGGGTCTGTGTGTGTGGGTCTGTGTGTGTGGGTCTGTGTGTGTGGGTCTGTGTGTGTTGGTCTGTGTGTGTGGGTCTGTGTGTGTGGGTCTGTGTGTGTGGGTCTGTGTGTGTGGTCTGTGTGTGGGTCTGTGTGTGTGGTCTGTGTGTGTGGGTCTGTGTGTGTGGGTCTGTGTGTGTGGTGTGTCTGTGTGTGTGGGTCTGTGTGTGTGGGTCTGTGTGTGTGGGTCTGTGTGTGTGGGTCTGTGTGTGTTGGTCTGAGTGTGTGTGGGTCTGTGTGTGTGGGTCTGTGTGTGTGGGTCTGTGTGTGTGTGTGGGTCTGTGTGTGTGGGTCTGTGTGTGTGGGTCTGTGTGTGTGTGGGTCTGTGTGTGTGGGTATGTGTGTGTGTGTGGGTCTGTGTGTGTGGGTCTGTGTGTGTGGGTCTGTGTGTGTGGGTCTGTGTGTGTGTGTGGGTCTGTGTGTGTGGGTCTGTGTGTGTGTGGGTCTGTGTGTGTGGGTCTGTGTGTGTGGGTCTGTGTGTGTGTGTGGGTCTGTGTGTGTGGGTATGTGTGTGTGTGTGGGTCTGTGTGTGTGGGTCTGTGTGTGTGGGTCTGTGTGTGTGGGGCTGAGTCTGTGTGGGTCTGTGTGTGTGGGTCTGTGTGTGTGGGTCTGTGTGTGTGGGTCTGTGTGTGTGGGTCTGTGTGTGTGTGGGTCTGTGTGTGTGTGGGTCTGTGTGTGTGGGTCTGTGTGTGTGTGGGTCTGTATGTGTGTGGATCTGTGTGTGTGAGTCTGTGTGTGTGTGGGGCTGTGTGTGTGTTGTCTGTGTGTGTGGGTCTGTGTGTGTGGGTCTGTGTGTGTGGGTCTGTGTGTGTGGGCCTGTGTGTGTGGGTCTGTGTGAGTGTGTGGGTCTGTGTGTGTGGGTCTGTGTGTGTGGGTCTGTGTGTGTGGGTCTGTGTATGTGGGGCTGTGTGTGTGTGGGTCTGTGTTTCCGTGTGGGTCTGTGTGTGTGGGTCTGCGGGTGTGCGTCTGTGTGTGTGGGTCTGTGTGTGTGGGTCTGTGTGTGTGTGGGTGTGTGTGTGTGGGTTTGTGTGTGTGAGTATGTGTGTGTGTGTGTGTCTGTGTGTGTGGGTCTGTGTGTTTGGGTCTGTGTGTGTGGGTCTGTGTGTGTGGGTCTGTGTGTGTGAGTATGTGTGTGTGGGTGTGTCTGTGTGTGTGGGACTGTGTGTGTGTGGGTCTGTGTGTGTGTGGGTCTGTGTGTGTGGGTCTGTGTGTGTGGGTCTGTGTGTGTGTGTCTGTGTGTGTGTGGGTCTGTGTGTGTGGGGCTGTGTGTGTGTGTGTGGGCCTGTGTGTGTGTGGGTCTGTGTGTGTGGGTCTGTGTGCGTGGGTCTGTGTGTGTGGGTCTGTGTGTGTGTGTGTCTGTGTGTGGGGGTCTGTGTGTGTGTGGGTGGGTCTGTGTGTGTGGGTCTGTGTGCGTGGGTCTGTGTGTGTGGGTCTGTGTGTGTGGGTCTGTGTATGTTTGGTTCTGTGTGTGTGTGGGTCTGTGTGTGTGGGTCTGTGTGTGTGTGTGGGTCTGTGTATGTGGGTCTGTGTGTGAGTGTGGGTCTCTGTGTGTGTGGGTCTGTGTGTGTGTGGGTCTGTGTGTGTGGGTCTGTGTGTGTGGGGGTCTGTGTGTGTGGGTCTGTGTGTGTGTGGGCCTGTGTGTGTGTGGGTATGTGTGTGTGGGTCTGTGTGTGTGTGGGTCTGTGTGTGTGGGTCTGTGTGTGTGTGGGCCTGTGTGTGTGTGGGTCTGTGTGTGTGGGTCTGTGTGTGTGTGGGTCTGTGTGTGTGTGGATCTGTGTGTGTGTGGGTCTGTGTGTGTGTCTGTGTGTGTGGGTCTGTGTGTGTGGGTCTGTGTGTGTGTGGGTCTGTGTGTGTGTGTGGGTCTGTGTGTGTCTGGGTCTGTGTGTTTGGGTCTGTGTGTGTGGGTCTGTGTGTGTGGGTCTGTGTGTGTGTGGGTCTGTGTGTGTGGGTCTGTGTGTGTGTGGGTCTGTGTGTGTGGGTCTGTGTGTGTGTGGGTCTGTGTATGTGTGTGGGTCTGTGTGTGTGTGGGTCTGTGTGTGTTGGTCTGTGTGTGTGTGTGGGTCTGTGTGTTTGGGTCTGTGTGTGTGTGTGTGTGTGGGTCTGTGTGTGTGGGTCTGTGTGTGTGTGGGTCTGTGTGTGGGCGTCTGTATGCGTGGGTCTGTGTGTGTGTGTGTGGGTCTGTGTGTGTGGGTCTGTGTGTGTGTGGGTCTGTGTGTGGGCGTCTGTATGCGTGGGTCTGTGTGTGTGTGTGGGTCTGTGTGTGTGGGTCTGTGTGTGTGTGGGTCTGTGTGTGTAAGTCTGTGTGTGTCGGTCTGTGTGTGTGTGTGTGGGTCTGTGTGTGTGGGTCTGTGTGTGTGGGTGAGTCTGTATGTGTGAGTCTGTGTGTGTGGGTCTGTGTGTGTGGGTCTGTGTATGTGTGGGTCAGTGTGTGTGTGTGTGTCTGTGTATGTGGGTCTGTGTGTGTGTGTGTGTGTCTGTGCGTGTGGGTCTGTGTGTGTGTGTGTGTGTGTGTGTCTGTGTGTGTGGGTCAGTGTGTGTGTGGGTCTGTGTGTGTGTGTGGGTCTGTGTGTGTGGGTCTGTGTGTGGGAGTCTGTGTGTGTGGGTCTGTGTGTGTGTGTGGGTCTGTGTGTGTGGGCCTGTGTGTGTGGGTCTGTGAGTGTGTGGGTCTGTGTGTATGGGCCTGTGTGTGTGGGTCTGTGTGAGTGTGTGGGTCTGTGTGTGTGGGTCTGTGTGTGTGGGGCTGTGTGTGTGTGGGGCTGTGTGTGTGTGGGTCTGTGTGTATGTGTGGGTCTGTGTGTGTGGGTCTGTGTGTGTGGGTCTGTGTGTGTGTGTGGGTCTGTGTGTGTGGGTCTGTGTGTGTGTGGGTCTGTGTTTGTGTGGGTCTGTGTGTGTGGGTCTGAGTGTGTGGGTGTGTGTGTGGGTGGGTCTGTGTGTGTGTGGGTCTGTGTGTGTCTGTGGGTCTGTGCGTTTGGGTCTGTGTGTGTGTGTGGGTCTGTGTGTGTGGGTCTGTGTGTGTGTGTGTGGGTCTGTGTGTGTGTGGTTCTGTGTGTGTGGGTGTGTGTGTGTGGGTATGTGTGTGTGGGTCTGTGTGTGTGGGTCTGTGTGTGTGTGGGTCTGTGTGTGTGGGTCTGTGTGTGTGTGTGTGGGTCTGTGTGTGTGGGTCTGTGTGTGTGTGGGTGTGTGTGTGTGTGGGTCTGTGTGTGTGGGTCTGTGTGTGTGTGGGTCTGTTTGTGTGGGGCTGAGTGTGTGTGGGTCTGTGTGTGTGGGTCTGTGTGTGTGTGTGTGGGTCTGTGTGTGTGTGGGTCTGTGTGTGTGGGTCTGTGTGTGTGTGTGTGGATCTGTGTGTGTGGGTCTGTGTGTGTGTGGGTGTGTGTGTGGGTCTGTGTGTGTGGGTCTGTGTGTGTGTGGGTCTGTGTGTGTGGGTCTGTGTGTGTGTGTGCGTCTGTGTGTGTGGGGCTGAGTGTGTGTGGGTCTATGTGTGTGGGTCTGTGTGTGTGGGTCTGTGTGTGTGTGTGGGTCTGTGTGTGTGGGTCTGTGTGTGTGGGTCTGTGTGTGTGTGTGGGTCTGTGTGTGTCTGTGGGTCTGTGTATGTGGGTCTGTGTGTGTGGGTCTGTGTGTGTGGGGCTGAGTCTGTGTGGGTCTGTGTGTGTGGGTCTGTGTGTGTGTGGGTCTGTGTGTGTGTGGGTCTGTGTGTGCGTGGGTCTGTGTGTGTGAGTCTGTGTGTGTGTGGGGCTGTGTGTGTGTTTGTCTGTGTGTGTGGGTCTGTGTGTGTGGGTCTGTGTGTGTGGGTCTGTGTGTGTGGGCCTGTGTGTGTGGGTCTGTGTGAGTGTGTGGGTCTGTGTGTGTGGGTCTGTGTGTGTGGGTCTGTGTGTGTGGGTCTGTGTGTGTGGGGCTGTGTGTGTGTGGGTCTGTGTTTCTGTGTGGGTCTGTGTGTGTGGGTCTGAGTGTGTGCGTCTGTGTGTGTGGGTCTGTGTGTGTGGGTCTGTGTGTGTGTGGGTGTGTGTGTGGGGGCTTGTGTGTGTGTGTGTGGGTCTGTGTGTGTGTGTGTCTGTGTGTGTGGGTCTGTGTGTGTGGGTCTGTGTGTGTGTGTGGGTCTGTGTGTGTGGGTCTGTGTGTGTGGGTCTGTGTGTGTGTGGGTCTGTGTGTGTGGGGCTGTGTGTGTGTGTGTGGGTCTGTGTGTGTGTGGGTCTGTGTGTGTGGGTCTGTGTGCGTGGGTCTGTGTGTGTGGGTCTGTGTGTGTGTGTGTCTGTGTGTGGGGGTCTGTGTGTGTGTGGGTGGGTCTGTGTGTGTGGGTCTGTGTGCGTGGGTCTGTGTGTGTGGGTCTGTGTGTGTGGGTCTGTGTGTGTTTGGTTCTGTGTGTGTGTGGGTCTGTGTGTGTGTGTGGGTCTGTGTGTGTGGGTCTGTGTGTGTGTGTGTGGGTCTGTGTGTGTGTGGGTCTGTGTGTGTGGGGCTGTGTGTGTGTGGGTCTGTGTGTGTGGGTCTGTGTGTGTGTGGGTCTGTGTGTGTGGGTCTGTGTGTGTGGGTCTGTGTGTGTGGGGGTCTGTGTGTGTGGGTCTGTGTGTGTGTGGGCCTGTGTGTGTGTGGGTCTGTGTGTGTGGGTCTGTGTGAGTGTGGGTCTGTGTGTGTGGGTCTGTGTGTGTGTGGGCCTGTGTGTGTGTGGGTCTGTGTGTGTGGGTCTGTGTGTGTGTGGGTCTGTGTGTGTGTGGATCTGTGTGTGTGGGTCTGTGTGTGTGTCTGTGTGTGTGGTCTGTGTGTGTGGGTCTGTGTGTGTGGTCTGTGTGTGTGGGTCTGTGTGTGTGGTCTGTGTGTGTGGGTCTGTGTGTGTGGGTCTGTGTGTGTGGGTCTGTGTGTGTGTGGTCTGTGTGTGTGGGTCTGTGTGTGTGGGTCTGTGTGTGTGGTCTGTGTGTGGGTCTGTGTGTGTGGGTCTGTGTGTGTGGGTCTGTGTGTGTGGTCTGTGTGTGGGTCTGTGTGTGTGGTCTGTGTGTGTGGTCTGTGTGTGTGGGTCTGTGTGTGTGGGTCTGTGTGTGTGGGTCTGTGTGTGTGGGTCTGTGTGTGTGGGTCTGTGTGTGTGGGTCTGTGTGTGTGGGTCTGTGTGTGTGGTCTGTGTGTGTGGTCTGTGTGTGTGTGTGTGGGTCTGTGTGTGTGGGTCTGTGTGTGTGGGTGAGTCTGTATGTGTGAGTCTGTGTGTGTGTGGGTCTGTGTGTGTGAGTCTGTGTGTGTGGGTCTGTGTGTGTGTGTGTGAGAGTCTGGGGAATAAATAATGGGAAACAGGGAAATGGCGGAGACTTTGAACAAATATTTTGTATCGGTCTTCACGGTAGAAGACACTAAAAGCATCCCAATAATGGATAATCAAGGGGCTATTGGGGTGGGGGGGGGAACTTAAAACAATCACTATCACTAGAGAGAAAGTACTAGGCAAACTAATGGGACTAAAGGTGGACAAGTCCCCTGGACCTGATGGCCTGCATCCTAGAGTCTTAAAAGAGGTGGCTGCAGAGATGGTGGATGCATTGGTTGTAATCTACCAAAATTCCCTGGATTCTGGAGAGGTCCCAGCAGACTGGAAAACCGCAAATGTAACACCCCTATTTAAGAAAGGAGGGAGACAAAAAGCAGGAAACTATAGGCCTGTTAGTCCTAACATCTGTCATTGGGAAAATCCTGGAATCCATCATAAAGGAAGTGGTAGCAGGACATTTAGAAAATCATAATATAGTCAAGCAGAGTCAACATGGTTTTATAAAAGGGAAAGTATGTTTGACAAATTTGCTGGAGTTCTTTGAGGATGTAATGAGTAGGGTCGATAAAAGGGAACCAGTAGATGTTGTGTATTTGGATTTCCAGAAGGCATTCGATAAGGTCCCACATAAAAGGTTACTACACAAGATAAGAGCTCACGGGGTTGGGGGTAATATATTAGCATGGACGGAGGATTGGCTAACGAACAGAAAACAGAGAGTCGGGAGAAATGGGTCATTTTCAGGTTGGCAAACTGTAACTAGTGGGGTACCACAGGGATCAGTGCTGGGGCCTCAACTATTTACAATCTATATTAATGACTTGGATGAAGGGACCGTGTGTACTGTAGCCAAATTTGCTGATGATACAAAGATAGGTGGGAAAGCAAATTGTGTGGAGGATGCAAAGAATCTCCAAAGGGATATAGATAGGCTAAGTGAGTGGGCAAAAATCTGGCAGATGGAGATTAATGTGGGAAAATGCGAGGTTACCCACTTTGGTAGGAAAAATAAAAAAGCTAATTATATTTAAATGAGGAGAGATTACAAAATGCTGAGGTACAGAGGGATCTGGGGGTCCTTGTACATGAATCACAAAAAGTTAGCATGCAGGTACAGCAAGTAATTAGGAAGGCAAATGGAGTGTTAGCCTTTATTGCAAAGGGAATGGAGTATAAAAGTAGGGAAGTCCTGTTACAACTGTACAGGGCGTTGGTGAGACCACACCTGGAGTACGGTGTACACTTTCGGTCTCTTTATTTAAGGAAGGATATACTTGCATTGGAGGCAGTTCAGAGAAGGTTCACGAGGTTGATTCCGGAGATGAAAGGGTTATCTTATGAGAAAGGTTGAGCAGGTTGGGCCTATACTCATTGGAGTTTAGAAGAATGAGAGGTGATCTTATTGAAACATATAAGATTCTGAAGGGGCTTGACAGGGTAGAGAGAGGATGTTTCCCCTCGTGGGGGAATCTGGAACTAGGGGGCATAGTTTCAGAATAAGGGGGCACCCTTTTAAAACAGAAATGAGGAGGAATTTCTTCTCTCAGAGGGTCGTGAATCTTTGGAATTCTCTTCCCCAGAGAGCTGTGGAGGCTGGGTCATTGAATATATTCAAGGTGGAGATAGAAAGATTTTTGAATGGTAAGGGAGTCAAGGGTTATGGGGAGCGGGCAGGGAAGTGGAGTTGAGGCCAAGATCAGATCAGCCATGATCTTATTGAATGGCAGAGCAGGCTCGAGGGGCCAAATGACCTGCTCCTGCTCCTACGTCTTATGTTCTTATGTTAGTCCCACTCCCCCTGCTCTCTCCTCATAGCCCTGCAATTTTTTTCCTTTCAAGTATTTATCCAATTGCCTTTTGAAAGTTACTATTGAATCTGCTTCCACCGCCCTTTCAGGCAGCACGTTCCAGATCACAACAACTCGCTGTGTAAAATAATGTTTCCTCATGTCGCCTCTGTTTCTTTTGCCAATCGCCTTAAATCTGTGTCCTCTGGTCACTGACCCTTCTGCCACTGGAAACAGTTTCTCCTTACTTACTCGATCAAAACCATTCATGATTTTGAACATCCCTATCAAATCTCCTCTCAACCTTCTCTGCTTTCAGGAGAATAACCCCAGCTTCTCCAGTCTGTCCGCATAACTGAAGTCCCTCATCCCTGGAACCATTCTAGTAAATCTCTCCTGCACCCTCTCCACGGCCTTGACGTCCTTCCTTTTTTTAATTCATTCATGGGATGTGGGCGTCGCTGGCAAGGCCCGCATTTATTGCCCATCCCTAATTGCCTTTGAGAAGGTGGTGGTGAGCCGCCTTCCTGAACCGCTGCAGTCCGTGTGGTGAAGGTACTCCCACAGTGCTGTTGGGGAGGGAGTTCCAGGATTTTGACCCAGCGACGATGAAGGATCGGCGATATATTTCCAAGTCAGGATGGTGCGTGACTTGATGGGGAACTTGGAGGTGGTGGTGTTCCCATGCGCCTGCTGCCCTTGTCCTTCTAGGTGGTAGAGGTCGCGGGTTCGGGAGGTGCTGCCGAAGAAGCCTTGGCGAGTTGCTGCAGTGCATCTTGTAGATGGTACACACTGCAGCCACGGTACGCCGGTGGTGGAGGGAGTGAATGTTTAAGGTGGTGGATGGGGTGACAATCAAGCGGGCTGCTTTGTCCTAAAGTGTGGTGGCCGGAATTGAACACATTACTCCAGCTGAGGCCCAACCAGACTGTTCACCTCAGGATAGAATATCCTCTCATAATATCCAGCCGAAGATCAGGGGAAACCGGTGACAAGCATCATCGGAGGCAATTTGAGGCATTGGAATAGCCGAGTGTGGTGGTGATAACGGCAAGGACGAGGGATTCAGCAGCAGATGGGCTGAGGCAGGGGCGGAGTCGGGCGATGGTACGGAGGTGGGAGTATGCGGTCTGGGTGATGGGTTCGGGTATGATGTGAACAGCCTGGTACAGCCCCAATGAATGGCCACGGAGAGGGATGAAGTCGATGGCTAGGGGTACGGAGTTTGTGGCAGGGGGCAGAAGATTGTGGCTTCGGTCTTCCCAAAGGTTAACTGGAGGAAATTGCGTCTGATACAGCACTGGACGTTGGACAAGCAGCCTGACAACACAGCGGCAGTGGAGGGGTCGAGAGAGGTGGTGGAGAGGTAGAGCTGGGTGTCGTTAGCGTACACGCAGAACCTTAACCCCATGTCTGCTTATGATGTCGCCGAGGGGCAGCATGTAGATGAGGAAGAGGTGGGGGTCCAAGGATAGATCCTTGGAAGACTCCAGAGGTAAGAATGCAGGAGTGGCAAGAGAAGACATCGCTGGAGAGACTCTGGTTGTGATTAGATCGGCGAGAGTGAAACCAGAAGAGGTTACTGCGCTAATCAATGTGACGTGTTGGAGGAGGATGGGGTGGTTGACCATGTCACGAGGAGGGAGAGTTTACCACGGTCATAGTCACAGAGGATGTCATTGTTGACTTTGTTTTGGGCTGTTTCAGTGCTGTGGCAGGGGTGGAAACCTGACTGGAGAGGTTCAAAGACGGAGACGGTAGAAATAGGGTCAATTTCTGGAGGGAGAAGGGATGGAGGGATCTGATGAAAAGGGCCGGTGAGAGGTTAGATCTTTCAATAAAGAAAAAGCACCGGCCTTTTACTTATCGGACTGTGAAATGGAGGGAAGGCATTCACAGT
>CM059426.1:9639280-9671780 GCA_030390025.1 Squalus acanthias | reverse complement strand
GAGAGCAACAAGCAGACTGAGAGAGTACGTAATGCAGAGGATCTGTCAAGTTCGGCAGTGGAGCAGGATTTATAACCACAAGTGTGACTGAGTGTATCAGTGCCGGGCGATGAAATCAGTAATGACTTATGGTCAGCCACGTGAGTGGGAATATGAATCATATTTCAGACTATCCAGGACATGTTCTAATTATAACACATATTTAAAAATCTTATTATAAAACTTATTATGTGGCTGTTCATTCCTACATTTGCACAACATTAAAAAGCTCTAAAGTAGCTTTAATCATTAGTTGCTTGGCCATATTGACGTGATAAACATCTCCCAGTGTTGGTGGGGTGACCATCCCTTGCCCAATGTAAAACTGCATTAGGGGCGGTAATTTATTTTTTTACCAGTGGCTCTGCACACAAGCAAAAACAGTTCACAACAACAACTTGCGTTTATATAGCGCCTTTAAAGTAGTAAAACGTCCCAAGGCGCTTCACAGCAGCGTTATCAGCGAGCCAAGTAAAGAGCTATTAGGACAGGCGACCAGAAGCTCGGTCGAAGAGGTGGGTTTCAAGGAGCGATTTAAAGGAGGAGAGAGAGGCGGAGAGGTTGAGGGAGGGAATTCCAGAGTTTAGGGCCCCGGCACCAATGGCGGGGCGATTAAAATCGGGGAAGCGCAGAGATCTCGGGGGGGGGGGGGGGGAGGGGGCGGTGGTTGTGGGGCCGGAGGAGGTTACAGAGATTGGGAAGGTCGAGGCCATGGAGGGATTTGAACACAAGGATGAGAATTTTTAAATCGTGGCGTTGCTGGATCGGGAGCCAAAGTAGGCCAGCGAGCACATCAGACAATATTCACGTGAGGTCGAGAGGGCCCAGCCAGTTACCTTCTTTTTCAAATGCAGTGGTCGTAAACTGGGCATTTGCCATCTGCTTTTTTGCGAGATCACAGGTAGACGCCGGTGAGGAAGACTGCTCGACTCATTCAAGGAAAAGGAACACAACATCCAAACAAGTCCAAGGGTTTGTGCCTCCAATAGTCCTACCCAAAAATGTCTATTCCATGCTGTGATGACCTAAGGAAGGATATACTTCCCTTAGAGGCGGTGCAACAAAGGTTGACTAGATTTGATCCCTGGGATGAGAGGGCTGTCCTATGAGGAGAGATTGAGTAGAATGGGCCGATACTCTCTGGAGTTTAGAAGAATGAGAGGTGATCTCATTGAAACGTGTAAAATTCTTCGAGGGCTTTACAGGGTTGGTGCTGAGAGGCTGTTTCCCCCTGGCTGGAGAGTCTAGAACTAGGGGGCATAGTCTCAGGATAAGGGGTCGGCCATTTAAGACTGAGATGAGGAGAATTTCTTCGTTCAGAGGGTTGTGAATCTTTGGAATTCTCTACCCCAGAGGGCTGTGAATGCTGAGACGTTGAGTATATTCAAGGCTGAAATCGATAGATTTTTGAACTCTAGGGAATCCAAGGGATATGGAGATCGGGCGGGAAAGTGGAGTTGAGGTCGAAGATCAGCCACGATCTAAGAACATAAGAACACAAGAGCATTCAATAAGATCACTAGGTGGCCCCTGATGGGAGTATGCACCCCAATTTTCGCTCTTGCTTGCATTATTCTTTGGCAGAATATTCTAGAAGGTCTGGGAATAAAAGCAGCTCGTTGTTACCACGTCAATTGGGGTGTTTATTCAGACGTGAGACCAGCAAATGATGCAGCACGTAGGTGAGGAAGATGAAGGACAAAGGATAGATCCTTGGGGGAATCCAATCGAAGAATATGGGGAGACTATTGATGGTTATGGGAAGTAGGAATTGAGGGATAAGGGGAGGAGGGATTGAGGGATATGGGGAGTAGGGATTGAGGGATATGGTGAGGAGGGATTGAAGGATATGGGGAAAGGGATTGAGGGATATGGGGGGGAGGGATTGAGGGGTATGGCGAGGGGAGATTGAGGGATATGGTAAGAAGGGATTGAGGGATATGGGGAGAAGATTGATGGTTATGGGAAGTAGGGATTGACGGATATGGTGAGGAGGGATTGAGGAATATGGGGAGAAGGGATTGAGGGATATGGGGAGAATGGATTGAGGGATATGGAGAGAAGGGATTGAGGGATATGGGGAGAAGTGATTGAGGGATATGGGGAGAAGTGATTGAGGGATATGGGGAGAAGTGATTGAGACATATGGGGAGAAGGGATTGAGGGATATGGGGAGAAGGGATTGAGGAATATGGGGAGAAGGGATCGAACGATATGTGGAGAAGTGATTGAGGGATATGGGGAGAAGGGATTGAGGGATATGGGAAGTAAGGATTGAAGGATATCGGGGGAAGGGATTGAGGAATATGGGGAGTAGGGATTGAAGGATATCGGGGGAAGGGATTGAGGAATATGGGGAGTAGGGATTGAAGGATATGGGGAGTAGGGATTGAAGGATATGGGGCGAAGCGATTGAGGGATATGGGGAAAGGTGTCCTGGATCAGTTGGGCTCAAGCAGAAAGGGACAGGCTTGGTGAGTCTTTTGGCCTCTTCCTGTGCATCATCACATTTGAACCCCCCACCAGCACAGATGCTGGAGTTGAACGGGCGAATGGGTGCCCGGCGTGAAGAATGAAATGATGGCGCAGGACATACCGGGAGGGTTGGGCCGAGAGGAGATCGGGCGGGGGGTGGGGGAGGGGGGGGGGGGCGGGGGTGCTTCCTGGCTTTAACCGGCTGACTGGCTCGATGAAGGGAGGAAATTGGTGGTAATGGATTTAGGAGCAGTGAGGCGGGACACAACCTGGGATCAGGCAATCAATCATCCGCACCCTGTCAGAAAAAATCCAGTGACAATGGAGAGAGGACCACAGTCTGACGGCCAATTATGCAGCTGTGAGCGAAACAGATAGAGGCCAGGACAGTTCAATGGAGCCCTGGCTCCCTGTAACGCTCCTGTGTGTGCTTTTTTAATTTTTTCTCGTTAACCCATTGCATACGGCGCACATTAAATGGGTTGTTCCTCATTAACTAGATTACTGCACCTGTGGGCGTCTTCGGTCAAACCCATAACCGGGCAGCAAAGACCCCCCCCGGCTCCCGTGAATAAAACACCGCACTGGAAATCAGCCAGTGCACCACGCACAGGGAGAACAGCACTCACCCGGGGGTGAGAATCTAATCGAGGGGTTCGGGGGATTTATATATAGAATAACGGATACCCGGGAGTGAGTTACAGGCTGGAATCTAATCGAGGGGTTCGGGGGGTTTATATATAGAATAACGGATACCCGGGAGTGAGTTACAGCCTGGAATCTAATCGAGGGGTTCGGGTGGTTTATATATAGAATAACGGATACCCGGGAGTGAGTTACAGACTGGAATCTAATCGAGGGGTTCGGGTGGTTTATATATAGAATAACAGATACCCGGGAGTGAGTTACAGGCTGGAATCTAATCGAGGGGTTCGGGGGGTTTATATATAGAATAACAGATACCCGGGAGTGAGTTACAGGCTGGATTCTAATCGAGGGGTTCGGGTGGTTTATATATAGAATAACGGATACCCGGGAGTGAGTTACAGGCTGGAATCTAATCAAGGGGTTCGGGTGGTTTATATATAGAATAACAGATACCCGGGAGTGAGTTACAGGCTGGAATCTAATCGAGGGGTTCGGGGGATTATATATAGAATAACGGATACCCGGGAGTGAGTTATAGGCTGGAATCTAATCGAGGGGTTCGGGGGGGTTTATATATAGAATAACAGATACCCGGGAGTGAGTTACAGGCTGGAATCTAATCGAGGGGTTCGGGGGATTATATATAGAATAACGGATACCCGGGAGTGAGTTATAGGCTGGAATCTAATCGAGGGGTTCGGGGGATTATATATAGAATAACGGATACCCGGGAGTGAGTTACAGGCTGGAATCTAATTGAGGGGTTCGGGTGGTTTATATATAGAATAACAGATACCCGGGAGTGAGTTACAGGCTGGAATCTAATCGAGGGTTTCGGGTGGTTTATATATAGAATAACGGATACCCGGGAGTGAGTTACAGGCTGGATTCTAATCGAGGGGTTCGGGGGATTATATATAGAATAACGGATACCCGGGAGTGAGTTATAGGCTGGAATCTAATCGAGGGGTTCGGGGGATTATATATAGAATAACGGATACCCGGGAGTGAGTTACAGGCTGGAATCTAATCGAGGGGTTCGGGGGATTATATATAGAATAACGGATACCCGGGAGTGAGGTACAGGCTGGAATCTAATCGAGGGGTTCGGGTGGTTTATATATAGAATAACAGATACCCGGGAGTGAGTTACAGGCTGGAATCTAATCGAGGGTTTCGGGGGGTTTATATATAGAATAACGGATACCCGGGAGTGAGTTACGGGCTGGAATCTAATCGAGGGGTTCGGGGGGTTTATATATAGAATAACGGATACCCGGGAGTGAGTTACAGGCTGGAATCTAATCGAGGGGTTCGGGGGGTTTATATATAGAATAACGGATACCCGGGTGTGAGTTACAGGCTGGGATCTAATCGAGGGGTTCGGGGGGGTTTATATATAGAATAACAGATACCCGGGAGTGAGTTACAGGCTGGGATCTAATCGAGGGGTTCGGGGGGTTTATATATAGAATAATAGGAACAGAGGAACAGGAGGAGGCCATTCAGCCCCTCGAGCCTGTTCCACCATTCAATGAGATCATGTCTGATCTGTGACCTAACTCCATATACCCGCCTTTGCCCCATCTCCCTTGATACCTTTGGTTAACAAAAATTTATCAATCTCAGATTTAAAATTAACAATTGATCTAGCATCAATTGCTGTTTGTGGAAGAGAGTTCCTTACTTCTACCACCCTTTGTGTGTAGAAGTGTTTCCTAATTTCGCTCCTAAAAGGTCTGGCTCTAATTTTTAGACTATGCCCCCTAGTCCTAGAATCCCCAACCAGCGGAAATAGTTTCTCTCTATCTACACTATCAGTTCCATTTAATATCTTGAAAACTTCAATCAGATCACCCCTTAACCTTCTAAACACCTTGGTATGAGTTACAGACTGGGCTCTAATCGAAGGGTTTGGGTGGTTTAAATATAGACTTGAATTTATATAGTGCCTTTCACATCCCCAGGACTCCCAAAGTGCTTTACAGCCGATGAAGTACGTTTGAAGTGTAGTCACTGTTGTAATGTAGGAAACACGGCAGCAAATTTGCGCAGAGCAAGATCCCACAATCTGCAATGCGATAAATGACCAGATAATCTGTTTTAGTGATGTTGGTTGAGGGATAAATATTGGGCAGGACACCGGGGAGAACTCCCCTGCTCTTCTTCAAAATAGTGGCCATGGGATCTTTAACATCCACCTGAGAGGGCAGACGGGGCCTCGGTTTAACGTCTCATCCGAAAGACGGCACCTCCGACAGTGTAGCACTCCATTCAGTACTGGCACTGGGAGGGTCAACCTAGATTATGTGTTCAAGTCTCAGGAGTGGGGTCTTGAACACTGAACTATCAGACTCAGCGGCGAGAGAGAGAGCGCTGCCCACTGAGCCACGGTTCAAGGTCGAAGAGTCGGTCATAGGAAAACTGCCACTTGGAAAGGGAGGGTGGGTGGAGGGGAGCCAGGAGAAGAGAGAACTGGCGTGGAGGAGTGGGGGGGGGAGGAGGTCTGTTAATGCAGATTGCGGGGAGGGCTCTGTACTCCCTGCTGTGACAGTGACAATCGAGCAGATGGCGAGAGTATTGTCACAATCGGTAACTAATTAGATGTACATGAGAAGGGGAGACCCGGGGTCTGCTGAGGAGGGTCACAGAGGAGCTGTTGCTGATTAAAGGGGCCGGGACCCTCTAGTTTAAAAAGGATATTATCCTCATCAATGCATGTCCCCAAACCAAACCCTTTCTCTCACTGAAATATTATTGTTACAAATCCCAAACCCGCGACCTCCACCACCTAGAAGGACAAGGGCAGCAGGCGGCATGGGAACACCACCACCTCCAAGTTCCCCTCCAAGTCACACACCATCCTGACTTAGAAGTATATCGCCGTTCCTTCATCGTCGCTGGGTCAAAATCCTGGAACTCGCTCCCTAACAGCACTGTGGGAGTACCTTCACCACACGGACTGCGGCGGTTCAAGAAGGCGGCTCACCACCATCTTCTCAAAGGGCAATTAGGGATGGGCAATAAATGCCGGCCTTGCCAGCGATGCCCACATCCCATGAACGAATAAAAAAAAAATCGAATTCCGCCTCTATTTTTATTTTCTTCATCTTCCCCGTGCTTCCCTCCCTCCTCTCCTGAACTGTTCAGTGGGATCGGTGGAGCGGTCCCACAGATGCGGGAGCGGGGGTGGAGAGGGGATGATCCGACACCTCAACCTGACTGCCCGTCGTTTGCGCGCAACCCTTGAGGTCGATGGCCAGCGGGCTATTTGGCCGGGGGGGGGGGGGGCAACATCGCAGCCGAGCACCAATTGTATTGCTGATCTGATATTCACCAGACACAGAGCTGGATGCTGGAGGGATCGAGAGCGGGGAGCCCAGGATGATCACTCGCATCCGTAACCGGGGGAGGGGGCGGGGGAGGGGGAGGGGGACTGCGGCCAATTTTTCTTCTGATGTGATGTTTTTTGTCCGTATCTGCGTGGACACGGACTGGACTGTCCTCTGGTACATCGTCCAAAATCGACCAGCGATTTCCCTTCCCCCAAAATCGGCAGCTTATTTTGCACACGCCAAGATCCCAATAAACATCAAGGATTCGTTTTTTATTTGGTGGTGCTTGTTTGAGGGATAAATATTGGCCTCTGGTACATCGCCCAAAATCGACCAGCGATTTCCCTTCCCCCAAAATCGGCAGTTATTTTGCACACGCCAAGATCCCAATAAACATCAAGGATTCGTTTTTTATTTGGTGGTGCTTGTTTGAGGGATAAATATTGGCCTCAGGACACCGGGAGAACTCCCCTGCTCTTCTTCGAAATAGTGAAATGGAATCTTTTCCGTCCACCTGTGTAGGCGGACGGGGACCTCGGTTTAGCAACGACTTGTATTTATATAGTGCCATCAACATAGTAAAACGTTTCAAGGCGCGTCACTGGAACTGTTATCAGCCAATATTTGACACCGAGCCACATAAGGAGATATTAGGACAGGTGACCAAAAGCTTGGTCAAAGAGATAGGTTTTAAGGAGCGTCTTAAAGGAAGAAAGAGAGGTAGAGAGGTTTAGGGAGGGAATTCCAGAGCTTAGGACCTAGGCAGCTGAAGGCACGGCCACCAATGATGGAGCGAGTAAAATCAGGGATGCTCAAGAGGCCAGAATGGGAGAAGTGCTGAGATCTCGGAGGGTTGTAGGGCTGGAGGTGGTCTCATCCGAAAGACGGCACCTCCAACAGTGCGGCACTCCCCCAGCACTGCACTGGAGTGTCAGCCTAGATTTGTGTGCTCGAGTCTCTGGAGTTGGACTTGAACCCACAACCTTCTGACTCAGAGACAAGAGTGCTACCCACTGAGCCACGGCTGACACTGCTCGAAGTTTTCACCTGGAAATCCATGTTGGGCAGATGATACAGGACAGAGCTCGGTTATTATTGAAATAACTTGGGTGAAGAGCCCAGTGTAAAAAAAAAGAAAGACTTGCATTTCTATAGCGCCTTTCACGACCACCGGACGTCTCAAAGCGCTTTACAGTTAATGAATTATTTTTGAAGTGCAGTCACTGTTGTAATGTGGGAAACACGGCAGCCAATTTGCGCACAGCAAGCTCCCACTAACAGCAATATGATAATGACCAGATAATCTGTTTTAGTGATGTTGGTTGAGGGATAAATATTTGCCCCAGGGCAGTGTAGGGAGAGAAACTGCAATTAGTCAGCAAGTGATGACATGTCGAAGCAAAGCTTAGACTGTAGGCGGGAGAGAAGACTGTGTGAGTAGAGGGAGCTTTACTCTGTATCTAACCAGTCCAAAAAAAAATGTGTGGGTTAGGTTGATTTGGCTATGATAAATTGACCCTTAGTGTTAGGGGGGATTAAATATGTGGGGTTATGGGGATAGGATGGGATATGTTAGGGGGAATTAAATACGTGGGGTTACGGGGGTAGGGTGGGATATGTGTACTGTGGGGATTAAAGCAGGGACAGTGTACTGGATTTGGATGATCAGCCATGATCGTATTGAATGGCGGAGCAGGCTCGACGGGCCGAATGGCCTACTCCTGCTCCTAGATTCTATGTTTCTATGTTTCTATGTGCTGTACCTGCCCTGGGAGTGTTTGATGGGACAGTGTAGAGGGAGCTTTACTCTGTATCTAACCCGTGCTGTACCTGCCCAGGGAGTGTTTGATGGGACTCTGGGTGCCTGAGATCGGATCTTGTTCCATTTCCCAGCACTGACAAACACTCCGTTACTGAACACAAAGATCAATCTGTCTGTCAGCTTGTTCCTCGCTGGAATCACACTGGACATTGACCGCGTCATTTATATATATTTATATCTCTATATCGATCAGTCTACTTGAGGCAGGTTATAAAGACATTTAAAAAATCTCCTTTTAAACATCCTCCACACATATTCACACACACTCACACACTCACTCACACTCACTCACACACACACACTCACTCACACACACACTCACACACACTCACACACACTCACACACTCACACACACACACACACTCACTCACACTCACACACACACACACTCACTCACACACACACTCACTCACTCACACACACACACACACACTCACTCACACACACACTCACACACACACTCACACACTCACACACACACACTCACTCACACACACTCTCACACAGACACACACTCACTCACACACAGACACTCACTCACTCACACACACACTCACACACACACACACACACTCACTCACACACTCACACACTCACTCACACCCACACTCACACCCACACTCACACACTCACTCACACACTCACTCACACACTCACTCACACACAGATACTCACACCCACACTCACACACACACTCACACCCACACTCACACCCACACTCACACCCACACTCACACTCACTCATAGACACACACAGTGGCTGTTTGTTTTCCTCGTGTTGAATCTTTAAGTAGATGAAATAAATGTCCCGATACGATGAAGTTAAAGTCGGCAGCCAAATTAATCAGATTTATGATCTCGCTCATTTGTGCAGCTTGCTTGCTAACAATCCCCAGTGAGACCCACTTCTTGTGAATGATGCCATAAGGCTGCAAATTACAACTCATTAGAGCCAAGAGTGAAACAATCAGCTTTCTCTTCATCTACCAGGCACTCACTGCCGAGTCTCTGCCTCCAGATTTAAAGGGGCGCTGTCCTCGGGCTCGGGGGGAGTGTGGGGTCCGCGAATTCCCTACGTGAACCGTCCGACGAAAACGGCCGCTAGCGAATGCGTCAATGCCTTCCGGATGAGACGTTAAACCGAGGCCCCTTTATGGGGCTGTGCGGCCCATTGAGAAATCCGCACATAGGCGGTTTTTGCATTTAAAAGCCAGAGAGCGGCTCTGCGCAGCTTAAACAGAACATTGTCCGTCTGCTCGCTCAGGTGGGCGAGAAAGATCCCACCGCCACTATTTGGAAGAAGAGCAGGGGAGTTATCCCCGGTGTCCTGGCCAATATTTATCCCTCAACCAACATCACTAAAAAACAGATTATGTGATCATAGAATCATAAAGCACAGAAGAAGGTCTTTCGGTAAAGCTTTGATGGAGCGATCCAACTAGCCCCACTCCTCCTGCTCTTTTCCCCCGAGCACCGCCAATCTTTCCTTTTCAAAGGGAATTGGGTAAATGCTTGAAGTCACATCAAACACTGACACACCTTGAAATTCACACTCATTCAGTCACTTACTCACTCACACACACTCGCACACACTCAAACACACACACTCACACACACTCAAACACACACACTCGCACCGCGGCTACACACACACTCACACTCAATCACACAGACACTCACACCACACTCACACACACTCGCACACACTCAAACACACACTCACACACACTCACACACACTCACACACACACACACTCAAACACACACACTCACACACACTCAAACACACACACTCACACACACTCAAACTCACTCAAACACACACACTCACTCACACACACTCGCACACACACACTCACACACACTCACACCGCGGCTACACACACACTCACACTCAATCACACAGACACTCACACCACAGGTACACAAATATACACTCACTCACACACAGACACACTTGCACACTCACAGACTCACACAAGCTCACACTCACACTGACACAAACTCACACTCACACACTGACACAAACTCACACTCACACACTGACACAAACTCACACTCACACTCACAGAGACACAACCACAAACTGACACTCACTGCGACTACACACACTCACATTGCAGTTAGACACAGTGGCTACACACTCACACACACAAATACACATGCACTCACGCACACACATTCCCCTCCTCAAGCGCAGAAAACACACTTGCACGGAGTCACATTTCTGATAGCTGCAGTTCTGGGTAACATAAACTCCAGAAGCAGCAATTTATTCATTTTTATTTGTTGATCAACATTGCCCTCTGCTGTTCAAACAGGGTTATTGCAGGAATATACTCACATGCAGACACCCAGGTGTCCCACACTCCGATAATGGTGCGTTTTTTTTAATATTGTTTGCTTTTCCTCTTTTAGTCATTTTAGGGATGGGGAACACTTTTCATTTCAGACACAGCTATCAACATCAAACATTCCAGGTCGTGTACAGCACGGGTTAGATACAGAGTAAAGCTCCCTCTACACTGTCCCATCAAACACTCCCAAGGCAGGTACAGCACGGGTTAGATACAGAGTAAAGCTCCCTCTACACTGTCCCATCAAACACTCCCAGGGCAGGTACAGCACGGGTTAGATACAGAGTAAAGCTCCCTCTACACTGTCCCATCAAACGCTCCCAGGGCAGGTACAGCACGGGTTAGATACAGAGTAAAGCTCCCTCTACACTGTCCCATCAAACACTCCCAGGGCAGGTACAGCACAGGTTAGATGCAGAGTAAAGCTCCCTCTGCACTGTCCCATCAAACACTCCCAGGGCAGGTACAGCACGGGTTAGATACAGAGTAAAGCTCCCTCTACACTGTCCCATCAAACGCTCCCAGGGCAGGTACAGCCTCGGTTAGATACAGAGTAAAGCTCCCTCTACACTGTCCCATCAAACACTCCCAAGGCAGGTACAGCACAGGTTAGATACAGAGTAAAGCTCCCTCTACACTGTCCCATCAAACACTCCCAGGGCAGGTACAGCACAGGTTAGATGCAGAGTAAAGCTACCTCTGCACTGTCCCATCAAACACTCCCAGGGCAGGTACAGCACGGGTTAGATACAGAGTAAAGCTCTCTCTACACTGTCCCATCAAACGCTCCCAGGGCAGGTACAGCACGGGTTAGATACAGAGTAAAGCTCCCTCTACACTGTCCCATCAAACACTCCCAAGGCAGGTACAGCACGGGTTCTTCTTCTTAGGCAGTCCTTCGGAACCGAGGATGACTTGCTTCCACACTAAAACTGAGTTCTCAGGTGACTGATGAGTCCAATGCGGGACCTACAGTCTCTGTCACAGGTGGGGCAGACGGTGGTTGAAGGGGCGGGTGGGTGGGGTGCTTGGGTTGACGTGCGCTCCTTGCGCTGTTTGCGCTTGGCTTCCGCTTGCTCCCGGCGAAGAGACTCGAGGTGTTCGGCGCCTTCCCGGATGCTTCTCCTCCACTTTGTGCGGTCTTGGGCCAGGGATTCCCAGGTGTCGGTGGGGATGTTGCACTTTTTCAAGGAGGCTTTGAGGGTGTCCTTGAAGCGTTTCCTCTGCCCACCTGGGGCTCTCTTGCCGTGCCGGAGCTCCGAGTAGAGCGTTTGTTTTGGGAGTCTCATATCGGGCATGCGGACGATGTGACCCGTCCATCGGAGCTGATCGAGCGTGGTCAAAGCTTCGATGCTGGGGATGTTGGCCTGAGCAAGAACACTGACGTGGGTGAGCCTATCCTGCCAATGGATTTGCAGGATCTTGCGGAGGCAGCGTTGGTGGTACCTCTCCAGTGCTTTGAGGTGCCTGCTGTACATGGTCCATGTCTCTGAAGCATACAGGAGGGCGGGTATTACTACTGCTCTGTAGACCATGAGCTTGGTGCCGGGTTTGAGGTCCTGGTCTTCAAACACTCTCTTCCTCAGGCGACCGAAGGCTGCACTGGCACACTGAAGGTGGTGTTGGAATTCGTCATCGACGTCTGCACTTGTTGACAGTAGGCTCCCAAGGTATGGAAAGTGGTCCACGTTGTCCAAGGCCTCGTCCTGGATTTTGATAATCGGGGGGCAGTACTGTGTGGCGGGGGCAGGTTGGTAGAGGACCTTTGTCTTACGGATGTTTAGTGTAAGGCCCATGCTCTCGTACGCTTCAGTGAAGGTGTTGACGATGGTTTGGAGTTCGACCTCCGAGTGTGCACAGACGCAAGCGTCGTCTGCATACTGTAATTCAATGACAGAGGATGGGACAACCTTGGATCTGGACTGGAGGCGACGGAGGTTGAACAGTTTCCCGTTTGTTCTGTAGCTTAGCTCCACTCCAGCAGGGAGCTTACTGAGGGTGAGATGGAGCATTGCAGCAAGGAAGATCGAGAAGAGCATTGGTGCGATGACATAGCCTTGCTTGTCCGTACATGAATTGGGTCTGTGGTGGATCCATTGGTCAGGATCACGGCTTGCATGTCATCGTGAAGCAGGCGGAGGATGGTGACAAACTTTTGAGGACAGCCGAATTTGAGGAGGACACTCCATAATCCCTCACGGTTGACGGTGTCGAAGGCCTTTGTGAGGTCAAAGGCCATGTACAGCGGTTGGTGCTGTTCCCTGCATTTCTCTTGTAGTTGACACGCGGTGAAGATCATGTCCATTGTGCCCCTTAGTGGGCGGAATCCGCATTGCGACTCTGGGAGGAGCTCTTCAGCCACTGGGAAAAGGCGATTGAGGAGGATTCTTGCCATGACTTTCCCTGTGGCAGACAGCAGGGAAACTCCTCTGTAATTACTGCAATCGGACTTGTCACCTTTCTTGAAGATGGTCACAATTACTGCGTCTCTGAGATCCCCTGGCATGCTCTCCTCCTTCCAAATAAGAGAAATGTGTTATAACAACAGAAAATGCTGGAAATACTCAGCAGGCCAGGCAGCATCCGTGGAGAGAGAAACAGAGTTAACGTTTCAGGTCTGGGACCCTTCATCAGAACTGGAAAAAGCTGGAGATGTAACAGATATTAAGCAGGTGCAGAGACGGGCGGGAGGGGGGGCGGGTTAGGAGGGGAGGAAGGAGTTGAAAGAACATACTGTGCTTATGTAAGAGGCAGGAAAGATAAAATGTTGCAAATGGGAATGGCAAAATCATACAGCATGAAAAATGGGGGCAGGGATTATTGTCTGAAATTGTTGAACTCGATGTTGAGTCCGGAAGGTTGTAAAGTACCTAATCGAAAGATGAGGTGCTGTTCCTCGAGCTTACGAGAGAAATGAGCTCATGAATTCGCGCCAATAGTGCTTCTCCGCCATGCTTTAGTGCCTCAGCGGAGATTCCATCTGCTCCTGAGGCCTTGTTGTTCTTCAGTTGTCGGATGGCCTTTTCAACCTCATGCCGGGCTGGGGTTGTGCTGAGGTGGTGGCGGGTAGCATGCTGTGGGATGGAGTTGAGGACACTCGCGTCGAAGACAGAGTCTCGGTTAAGGAGATCTTCGAAGTGCTCCTTCCAGCGGGCACTGACTGCCTCTTTGTCCTTGATGAGTACCTCTCCGTTCTTGGCCCGCAGTGGGATAGGACCTTGGGTGCTTGGGCCGTAGCTGGTCTTGACTGCGCTAAAGAATCCACGCACGTCGTGGTTGTCGGCTAGCTGCTGGATCTCCTGCGCTTTCTCCACCCACCATCTGTTCTTTAGGTCGCGAGTTTTTTGTTGGACCTCGGCCTACAGGCGTCTGTAGAGCTGCCTTCTTGCTCTTGAGTTCTGTTGCTGTTTCCAGATCAGGGATGCCTTGCGCTTGCGGCTTATTAGCTCCTGGATCTTATGGTCGTTCTCGTCGAACCAGTCTTGGTGTTTCCTGTTCGAGTGACCGAGCGTCTCTTCACAGGTGCTGATTATGGAGGCCTTGAGTGCAGACCAGGCGCTGTGGACACTCTGGGGGAAAAATTCAGTTGGTTGCGCCTCCCGTTAGCGCCTTAAGAGGGCGCTAATGGGGCGCAAAGCCGCTAGCGCCCGGGCGCAGCGATGTTTGCGCCGCTCGGGAACTTAACTACACATTGTGCGGCGGCGCTAAACTTTACCGCCGCGACCACCTGCGCGCGCAGATTGTGACGTCATTCCATGGTGCAACGCCCTTGTGGCGCCCCGGAGCGGAAATTGAGTGGCGCCCCCTGCCTTACCGCCTGGCACATCCAACGACCGGAAGACTGGAACGCTATCAATCGCTGTGGGGCTGGGGGGGGGTCGCTATTTAAAGGGGGCCTCTTCCTGTCTTTTTCTGTGGTTGACATTTTTGCACCACTCGTTCTGAGAGAGAGAGAGAGATTCGGAGAGAGAGAAAGAGAGACTTCTGCATTGAGTCAACGCTTTGTGAGGTAGTTTTGCCTACTGATCCTAACTTCGCTGGTACTTTGGTTGCTGTCCTTCATAACTTTGCTTGCAAAGAGACTATGGGGGCTGCACTGATTGGGGGCGTCGTCCTGCTCCAGCTGAATCGGAGGACACAGAGACGCAGAGAGAGAGTGGCAATGATGGCCAGATGGAGGAGGGCCAACAGGCGTATGTACAGGAGAGCTTACCCTCCCAGGGTATATCGTGAACAGCTCTCCTACATTCATATGTCTGAGGAGCTGTGTTTGCGAAGGCTGCGATTCAGCAAGGAGGTGGTCACTGAGCTCTGCCACCTGCTGCAGCCAGATCTGCAGCCTCAACTGAGGTCCAGGACGTCTCTGTCGGTGGCAGTGAAGGTCACAGTGGCTCTCAACTTCTATGCTACTGGCTCATTTCAAGCTGCTGCTGGGGACCTCGCCAATATCTCCCAGTTCGCGGTGCATTGCTGCATCCGGCAGGTCACAAATGCCCTCTTTAAAAGGAGACGAGAGTTCATCTCTTTCCCCATGACCCCAGACAAGCAGCGTGACCGCGCTCTGGGCTTTGCGAGGATAGCGGGCTTCCCCATGGTGCAGGGCGCCATTGACTGCATGCATGTGGCTTTGCGTGCTCCACATGAGAATGCCGAGGAATTCCGGAACAGAAAGGGGTTCCATTCCTTGAATGTTCAGTTGGTCTGTGACCACAGACAGCTGATACTCGCTGTCAATGCCCACTATCCTGGCAGCTGCCATGATGCTTTCATCCTGCGCCAGACTACTGTGGCAGAACTTTTCGAGGCACCGCATCAGCCAGTTGGTTGGCTTCTCGGGGACAAGGGGTATCCATTGAGCACCTGGCTGATGACACCGCTCCGTACGCCCAACACCCCTGCTGAGCTGCGGTACAATGAGAGCCATCAAGCTACCAGGAACATCATTGAGCGCACAATCGGTGTGCTGAAGCAACGGTTCCGTTGTCTCGACCATTCTGGAGGAGCCCTGCAGTACTCGCCTGAGCGAGTATCCAACTTCGTAGTTGTGTGCTGCATGTTGCATAACATGGCAATCGTCAGGACCCAGCCAATGCCACCAGGCCTTGGAGCACCACCAGAGGAGGAGGAGGAAGAGGAGGAAGAGGACGAGGAGGATGATCATCAGCAGCACCAAGGCGGGAGGGCGGCCCACAATGGTGAAACTGCAAGGGCCGTCCGTCAACGGCTGATAGCAAGCCGCTTCTAGGGCCCCTGCTGTGGAAATGGCTTCTGCCATTGCTAACAACATCAATGAACCCAGCACGCAACCCCTAAGCCGGCCAAGGCACCAATGATTCCAATCACCAAACATGTATATTTTGAATACAAAAACTTATTTCTTTTACAAACTCTGTGTGTGTCATTTCCTCATGACAAACTCATAGAAATAAACACAAAAAAACAGTCATTAACATAACTGGTTCTCACAACCTGGAGATAATGTCCAAAACACTAGACAAAAGTTGGACCACGAACCTCGGCCTTTAATAAAAAAATGACCAGCATTTTGTCACACCTCCTACTTTTTGCCCTTCGAGGGTGATCTCCTTCCCTTGCGCACTTCCCCCCTTCTAACCCTACTGCTCCTCCGTAATGGGACCTCAGTGGCTGCAGCAAGGCTGGTGGAAGGCTGCTGATTGTCAGACCCTGACACTGCAGATGCCCCTGAAGGACGGCCTCGACCAGTTCTGGGCCTGGAGGGCCCGGCTGCAGACTGCACCAACTCTGCATGGGCGGCAGCAGTCTGTCCTACAGGCGGTGGCAAGTGCAGTGGAGAAGTGACAGTGTTGGCAGCAGGAATGCTGTCATCGTGAGAGAGGACAGCAACTCCCTGCTCGACCGACACACTGGCACTCCCACGGGGTAGCACTTCAGCATCCGGAGCAATCTGCTGGAGCACAGATTGCTGGCCTGCTGCGGCGCGGTGAGAGCCCCGGGGACATGTGAACGAACCATCGAGGTTGGCAGCAGTCTGGGTGTTCATTTCTGCGATCAGCCGCTCCTCCTCTGCGTCCATTGCAGTAGGAGTCGCTGGCATACTCTCCCACTGGGGAGAAGGCCCCCGTTCTTCCCTACCCCCATGGCATTGCTGCAGCCCGCTGGGTCCTGGAGCTTCACCCTCATCAGACCCTTCCCCCCTGCTCCCCTCCAGGGAAGGCGTGTTCCCAGTGTGGGCATGGGCTTCCTTGGGAGAGGGTGGCACTGATGCTCCGGCTTCCTCTTCCTCCTCGGCTGCAGCTTCACTCCCACTGGCAGCTTCAGGGCCCGTCTCCTCAGCTGGTGAATCACCATCTGAAAGCAGGGAGGTACAAGAGTGGCTTTAGCGTGAGGACAGGGTGGCAGTAAGGGAGGAATAAGTGCAGCGAGTTAGCAAGTTGGATTGAAAGTGTCAAAGGCTGGTGTTGTGAGGGACAAGTGGAAGGACAGAGGACAAAAAGGTGATGACCTTACCATTGCTGTCCAGAACAGGGTCGGCGTCTCCAGTGGCAACGGGACCGATCACCCGGCTTGCCACAATCCTGTGGACGCGCTCCTCAAGATCGCTGAGGGGTTGCAGCTGAGGCCGCCCTCCACCTGTCCGTTGCTGCTGTCTCCTATTATGCGCCAGCTTGGCCTGCAAGAAAAAGGACAGCATCTGAGTAAATATACAGCCATGGTCTTGCCTGATGTGCCTCCCATAGGTGAATAGCCCTTACTGTATGCAGCCATGGTCTTGCCTGATGTGCCTCCCATAGGTGAATAGCCCTTACTGTATGCAAAGTGTGGAATGTGTGTGTGTGTTTCATGAAAAGGCCATAGGTGTTGGATGAGTGTTGTGCATTTGGGGTTTTAAGACCCTCTGGCCATAGAGTGAGGTTGAGATGGAGGGATGGAGAGGTATTGAGAAAAAGCCACTCACCCTGACGACCCGAGTGAGGTCGTTGAACTTTTTGCGGCATTGAACATGGGTCCTGGGCACCATGCTCCTGGAGGAGACGCTCTGAGCCACCTCCCTCCACACTCTTATGTACTCGCGTGGCAAAGGCCTCCTGCCACTCTCAGGGAAGAGTATACATCTTCTGCGCTCCACCGCGCCAACCAGAGCATCCAAGGCCCGCTCGGTGAAGCGCTGAGCTCGTTCTCTCACCCTCTCCATCCTTGGCAGCAAAATGGATTCACAGGTCTCTCCAGGCCGAGATTCAAGGCTGCAATGAGCAGGGTGTGGCTGGGGAGCAAGTTGGCCCCCCCGCTTTAAGAACTGGCCGGCGCCAGTGTGTCTGTGTTCCCTCGCTAACTGGCAGCACCTGCGCTGCGCTCGCGCGCTGAGTTAGCGCCTCACTGCTCGGCCTTTGCGCCTTAAGACAGGTGTGCAGCGCCTGATTTAGCGCTCCACTCACCTCCCGGGGCGGTAAAAGTGAAGTTTCCAGTCAGTGGCGATAATTAGCGCCAGGCGCTAACTTTTGCGTCCAGACGATATTTGCGCCCCAAACGGGGCGCGACCTAATTTTTCCCCCTTAGACTTTTTAGAATTATTGTTTACTGTGGCCATGTTTGATTTACACCCTTGATTTCTCTGACTTCCACTTTTGCTTTTCTCCTTCCTGTCTTTTGCTTCTATCTTTGATTCCCTTTTCTTGTCTCCCTGCACAGGTTCCAACCCCCTGCCATTTTAGTTTAAACCCTCCCCAACAGCACTAGCAAACACTCCTCCTAGGACATCGGTCCCGGGCCTGCCCAGGTGCAAACCGTCCAGTTTGTACTGGTCCCACCTCCCCCAGAACTGGTTCCAATGTCCCAGGAATTTGAATCCCTACCCCTTGCACCATTCTTCTAGCCACGTATTCATCTGAAATATCCTTCTATTTCTACTCTGACTAGTACGTGGCACTGGTAGCAATCCTGAGATTACTACCTTTGAGGTCCTATTTTTTAATTTACCTCCTAACTCCCTATATTCAGCTTTTAGGACCTCATCCCGTTTTTTTACCTATATCGTTGGTACCTATATGCACCACGACAACTGGCTGTTCACCCTCCCCCTCCAGAATGCCCTGCAGCCGCTCCGAGACATCCTTGACCCTTGCACCAGGGAGGCAAAATACCAACCTGGAGTCTCTTTTGCGGCTGCAGAAACGCCTATCTATTCCCCTTACAATAGAATCCCCTATCACTATAGCTCGCCCGCTCTTTTTCCTCCCATCCTGTGCAGCAGAACCACCCATGGTGCCAGGAAGTTGGCTGCTGCTGCCTTCCCCCGATAAGCCATCCTCCTCAACAATATCCAAAGCGGTATATCTGTTTGAGAGGGGGATGGCCACAGGGGACCCCTGCACTAACCGCCTGCGCCTACTACTCTGCCTGGCGGTCACCCATTCCCTTCCTGCCTGTGCAGCCTTTACCTGCGGTGTGACCAACTCATTAAACATGATATCCACGACGTCCTCAGCATCGCGAATGCTCCAGTATGTATCATTTCGCAGCTCTAGCGCCGCAATGCGGTCTGCCAGTAGCTGCAGCTGGATACACTTCCCGCACACATGGTCGTCAGGGACACAGGAAGTGTCTCTGATTTCCCACATAGTGCAGGAGGAGCATGCCACGGGGCCAAGCTGTGCTGCCATGACTTACCCTTTAATTAATTTAAATTAAATTAAATCAAATCAATACCACAAATTACACTACAATTAAATGATATCGTCAAGGGCCCTTGTTTACTAGCACTCCCCGCTACACAACAGAGACCTCAGAAACTATAACCACAAAATTAAGACCTTCTAAACTTTATAAACTATTAACCTTAACTGTCAAACTATAGAGTAGTATAAATACTCACCTGGCCGTACTCACCCAATCAGCTGCTTCCTCTTGCCCGCGTCATTTTTTGATATGTGACGTGGCTCTGGAACGCCGCCGCCGGTCTGCGAGATTGGTAAGCCTCTGAAAAAAGCCCGCGAAAGTGAGTTTAAATACTCACTGTACCGTCGCTCTCTCTGCTCCCGACACCGGCCTCTGCAAAAAAAGCCCGCGAAAGTGAGTTTAAATACTCAGAGTAAGAACCTCGTAACTGCTGGACAAGAGCAAGGGCTGAGGCTCCTCCACCACTACCTCCTGGGTCCCCATACCTGCCTCGCTGGTAGTCACACCCAACTGTCCCTGGCCACGGACCAAATTTGAATTAATTTATCTAAGGGGTGTGACTGCCTCCTGGAACACAGCGTCCAGGTAACTCTCCCACTCCCTGATGTGTCGCAGTGTTTGAAGCTCGGACTCCAGCTCATCAACACGGAGCCGAAGTTCCTCGAGCAACCAACACTTACTGCGAATGTGGTCGCCGTGGACCTCAATGGTGTCCACCAGCTCCCACATGCTGCAGCAGTAACACATCGCCTGCCCTGCCGTCTCTAATGTATTTAATTAATTTAGTGTTTAAGTTTTGAACGTTTAGTTTTTAATCCCGGCTCTTAATTTAAACCAAGGCCCTAGAAAAAGAGAGAAATACTGACCAACCAATCACTTCCCTGCTTTCCTGTGATGTCCCACCTCGATAATTTTTTCTTTCACAGGTCCCGCTCAGGTCCGCTGCCTCCGCTCCAGCACTGTAACATTCTCCTTAACTAATACTGTCACACCACCTCCTATCTTTCCTTCCCTATCTTTCATGCACACTTTATAACCAGGAATATTTAATACCCAATCCTGCCCTTTCTTGAGCCAGGTCTCAGTTATTGCCACATCATATTCCCATGTGGCTATTTGTGCCTGCAGCTCACTGACTTTGTTTACTACGCTTCGTGCGTTCACATACATACACTGTAAACCCATCTTAGACCATCCTGCATTCTCTCTTAGTTGGATCCCACCTAATACCTTACTATTTCTTACTTTAGTGCACTCTGCCTCTCCCAATCCTTTGAGCACTTTATTTCTCCTTTTTAATGTTACATCCCCCTGCCAAATTAGTTTAAACTCTCCCCAACAGCACGAGCAAACCTCCCCGTGAGGATATTGGTTCCGGCCCAGTGAGGTGCAACCCGTCCGGCCTGTACAGATCCCACCTCCCCCAGAACCGGTCCCAATGCCCCAGGAATCTGAAGCCCTCCCTCCTCCACCATCTCTCCAGCCACGAATTCATCTGCTCTATCCCCTATTTCTATACTCACTAGCTCGTGGCACTGGGAGCAATCTGGAGATTACTGCCTTTGAGGTCCTGCTTTTTAATCTCTCTCCTAGCTCCCTGAAATCTGCCTGCAGGACCTCATCCCTCTTTCTGCCTATGTTGTTGGTACCAATATGGACCACGACCTCTGGCTGTTCACCCTCCCGCCTCAGAATGTTCTGCAGCCACTCGGTGACATCCTTGACCCTGGCACCAGGGAGGCAACATACCATCCTGGAGTCACGTCTGCGGCCGCAGAAATACCTGTCTGCTCCCCTAACTATCGAATCCCCGACCACTATTGCTTTCCTACTCTTCTTCCTCCCCCCCTGTACAGCTGAGCCACCTGTGGTGCTGCGGACTTGGCTCTGGCTGTACTCCCCAGAGGAACCATCACCCTCACCAGTACTCAGAACCAAATACGGTGTGGAGAGCGAGATGCACTCAGGGGACTCCTGCACTACCTGCCTGGTCCTACTCTTCTGTCTGGTGGTCACCCATTCCGTTTCTGCCTGCACACTCTTTATCTGCGGGGTGACAACCTCCCCGACCATCAACATCCTGGGGGTCACCATTGACCAGAAACTCAACTCGACCAGCCACATAAATACTGTGGCAACAAGAGCAGGCCAGAGGCTGGGTATTCTGCGGCGAGTGTCTCAGCTCCTGACTCCCCAAAGCCTTTCCACCATCTACAAGGCACAAGTAAGGAGTGTGATGGAATATTCTCCACTTGCCTGGATGAGTGCAGCTCCAACAACACTCAAGAAGCTCGACATCATCCGGGACAAAGCAGCCCGCTTGATTGACACCCCATCCACCAACTTAAACATTCACTCCCTCCACCACCAGCGTACCGTGGCTGCAGTGTGTACCATCTACAAGATGCACTGCAGCAACTCGCCAAGGTTTCTTCAGCAGCACCTCCCAAACCCGCGACCTCTTCCACCTGGAAGGACAAGGGCAGCAGGCACATGGGAACACCACCACCTGCAAGTTCCCCTCCAAGTCACACACCATCCTAACTTGGAAGTATATCGCCGTTCCTTCATCGTCGCTGGGTCAAAATCCTGGAACTCCCTCCCTAACAACACAATAAATGCTGGCCTTGCCAGCGATGACCACTTCCCATGAACAAATTTTTAAAAAGTGCTATCCACAAAGTTCTCAGCCTCACGATGCACCGCAGTGATGCCAGCTGCTGCTCAAGCTCCAAAACCCAGAGCTCGAGATTTACCCGGGATGTTGATAGTCAGTGGAAAAATTTGCAGGGCTATGGGGAAAGAGCAAGGGAGTGGGACTAATTGGAGAGCTTTTTCAAAGAGCCGGCACAGGCGCGATGGGCTGAATGGTCTCCTTCTATGTTGTATGATTCTATGAATTTCACATATGATACCATGTGCAATTTCCTGGAAGGCACCTGATCAGCACTCTAGTGAGAAGAGGCCAAATGTCAACCAACACACTAGTTTATTTTAATTGCAGTATAGAATCATAGAAATTTATTCCATAGAAGGAGGCCATTCAGCCCATCATAATCTGTGTCCTCTGGTTACCGACCCTCCTGCCACTGGAAACAGTTTCTCTCTATCTACTCGATCAAAACCCTTCATGATTTTGAACACCTCTATTAAATCTCCCCTTAACCTTCTGGGATAGTGCAAGAAAGTGGAGATGAGGTAGAAAATCAGCCATGATCTTATTGAATGGCGGAGCAGGCTCGAGGGGCCAAATGGCCGACTCCTGCTCCTATTTCTTATGTTCTTCTTCTCTGCTCTAAGGAGAACAATCCCAGCCTCTCCAGTTTCTTCACGTAACTGAAGTCCCTCATCCCTGGTACCATTCTAGTAAATCTCCTCTGCACCCTCGCTAAGGTCTTGACATCGTTCCTAAAGTGCGGTGCCCAGAATTGGACTCAATACACCAGTTGAGGCCAAACCAGTGATTTATAAAGGTTTAGTGTAACTTCCTTGCTTTCGCACCAAGTCCTGTTCACCCATCACCCCCTGTGCTTGCTGACCTACATTGGCTCCCAGTCCGGCAACAGCAGCTGTTGATGATTCTGCTATTCCCATTTACACCTCCTCTAGACTCATCTTTTGTTTCTTTACTTGTCCCATTACCATCTCCTTTTGCCTCGCACCATCATCCCTTTTGTCCTTTAATCTCTTCTGCCTTCCTCCCTATCACAGACCTTCCCTTTTGTTCTTTCCTCCCCTCCCCCCTTTCTCTGCCCCTACACTTGCTTAAAACCGGTTACATCTCTAACTTTTTCCAGTTCTGACGAAGGGTCATCGACCTGAAACGTTAACGCTGTTTCTCTCTCCACAGATGCTGCCTGACCGGCTGAATGTCTCCAGCATTTTCTGTTTCTATTACAGAATAACTTGTGCGTTTAACCCCTGTGCGAATTGAATTTAACTTAATTGCAGCATCTTACCATGAAATAACTTTTTACATGCTGATGCACTAGTGCTCTCCTTGCTGCGCTCACACCATCACCCAATTCACCCAAAGCCCTGCTACCTGTATTCCGTTCCCACCTCCAGTCCAGCTCGTGTGCGTGTCACAAGCTGAGTTTGTGCACAAGCCTCTGGAGCGAGTTGTCGGCTGGTGCGATGGACGCTGACTCTCTCGTTACCTTCAGGAGGGAGTTGGACCGTCTCTTGGCTGGAGCAGAGATCGCATCAGCGGGCAGGTAAATGGATTAACATTTCACCAGCACTTGGTCCGTGCGATAGCTTGGGCTGGTTTCGAACGCATGAGGGGGTCGGAGAGGAATTTTCCAGATTTCTAATTTCCCTTATTGGCCCTGGGTTCATATTCTCTTTTTTCACCTCGAACAGGAGATTATACGGCAGCGAGGAGGGGGGAGGAGTAGGAAGAGTCTGCTCAGGAAGGTGCAGTCTCCCTCTCCCCCGATCCCCATTCCCAAGTCCCCATCTCCCCCAATCCGCATTCCCAAGTCCCCATCTCCCCCGATCCCCATTCACCAGTCTCCCTCTCCCCCGACCCCCATTCCCCAGTCGCCTTCTCTCCGACCCCATTCCCCAGTCTCCCTCTACCCCGACCCCCATTCCACAGTCTCCCTGTCCCCCGACCCCCATTCCCCAGTCCCCCTCTCCCCCGACCCCCATTCCCCAGTCCCCCTCTCCCCCGACACCCATTCCCAAGTCTCCCTCTCCCCGACACCCATTCCCCAGTCTCCCACTCTCTCGACCCCCATTCCCCAGTCTCCCTCTCCCCCGATTCCCCCTTTCCCCAGTCTCCCTCTCCCCCGACCCCCATTCCCTAGTCTCCCTCTCTCCCCCGACCCACATTCCCCAGTCTCCCTCTCCCCCGACCCCCATTCCGCAGTCTCCATCTCCACAGACCCCCATTCCCCAGTCTCTCTCTCCCCAGCCCCCATTCCCAGTCCTCCATCTCCCCCGAACCCCCATTCCCCAGTCTCCCTCTCCCCCGACCCCCATTCCAAGTCTCCCTCTCCCCCGACCCCCATTTCCCAGTCTCTCTCCTCCACGACCCCCATTCCCCAGTCTCTCTCTCCCCCGACCCCCATTCCCCAGTCTCCTCTCTCCCCTGGACCCCCATTCCCCAGTCGCCCTCTCCCCCGACCCCCCATTCCCAGTCTCCCTCTCCCCTGACCCCCATTCCCCAGTCTCCCTCTCTCTCGACCCCCCATTCCCAGTCTCTGTCTCCCCCGACCCCATTCCCCAGTCTCTCTCTCCCCCGACCCCCATTCCCCAGTCACCCTCTCCCCCGACCCCCATTCCCCAGTCTCCCTCTCCTCCGACCCCCATTTCCCAGTCTCTCTCTCCACCGACCCCCATTCCCCAGTCTCTCTCTCCCCCGACCCCCATTCCCCAGTCTCCTTCTCCCGGACCCCATTCCCCAGTCGCCCTCTCCCCCGACCCCCATTCCCCAGTCTCCCTCTCCCCCGACCCCCATTCCCCAGTCTCCCTCTCTCTCGACCCCCATTCCCCAGTCTCTGTCTCCCCCGACCCCCATTCCCCAGTCTCTCTCTCCCCCGACCCCCATTCCCCAGTCTCCCTCTCCCCCGACCCACATTCCCCAGTCTCCCTCTCCCCCGACCCCCATTCCTCAGTCTCCATCTCCCCAGACCCCCCCGACCCCCATTCCCGAGTCTCCCTCTCTCCCCCGACCACATTCCCCAGTCTCCCTCTCCCCCGACCCCCATTCCTCAGTCTCCATCTCCCCAGACCCCCATTCCCCAGTCTCCCTCTCCCCCGACCCCCATTCCCCAGTCTCCCTCTCCCAGGACCCCCATTCCCCAGTCTCTCTCTCCCCCGACCCCATTCCCCAGTCTCCCTCTCGCCCGACTACATTCCCCAGTCTCCATCACCCCCGACCCCCATTCCCCAGTCTCCCTGTCTCCCGACCCCCATTCCCCAGTCTCCCTCTCCCCCGACCCCCAATTGTCCAGTCTCCCTCTCCCCCAAGCCCCCATTCCCCAGTCTCCATCTCCCCCGACCCCCATTCCCCAGTCTCCCTCTCCCCCGACCCCCATTCCCCAGTCTCCCTCTCCCCCGACCCCCATTCCCAGTCTCTCTCTCCCCGACCCCATTCCATAGTCTCCCTGTCCCCCGACCCCCATTCCCCAGTCTCCCTCTCCCCCGACACCAATTGTCCAGTCTCCCTCTCCCCCGAACCCCATTCCCCAGTCTCACTCTCCCCCGACCCGCATTCCCAGTCTCCCTCTCTCTCGACCTCCATTCCCCAGTCTCCCTCTCCCCCGACCCCCATTCCTCAGTCTCCCTCTCCCACAAGCCCCCATTCCCCAGTCTCCATCTCCCCATAACCCCATTTCCCAGTCTCTCTCTCCACCGACCCACATTCCCCAGTCTCCTTCTCCTGGACCCTATTCCCCAGTCGCCCTCTCCCCCAACCCCCATTCCCCAGTCTCCCTCTCCCCCGACCCCATTCCCCAGTCTTTCTCTCCCCCGACCCCCATTCCCCAGTCACTCTCTCCCCAAGCCCCCATTCCCTCGTCTCCCTCTCCCCCGACCCCATTCCCAAGTCTCACTCTCCCCCGACCCCCATCCCCCAGTTTCCCTCTCCCCCGACCCCCATATCCCAGTCTTTCTCTCCCCCGACCCCCATTCTCCAGTCTCCTTCTCTCCTCGACCCCCATTCCCCAGTCTCACTCTCCCCCGACCACCATTCCCCTGTCTCCCTCTCACCCGACCCCCATTCCCCGGTCTCCCTCTCCCCCGACCCCATTCCCTCGTCTCCCTCTCCCCTGACCCACATTCCCTAGTCTCTCTCTCCCCCGACCCCCATTCCCCAGTCTCCCTCTCCCTCGACCCCAATTCCCCAGTCTCCCTCTCTTCCAACCCCCATTCTCCAGTCTCCCTCTGCCCCGACCCCAATTCCCCAGTCTCCCTCTCCCCTGACCCCCATTCCCCAGTCTCCCTTTCCCCCGACCCCCATTCCCCAGTCTCCCTCTCCCCCGACCCCCATTCCCCAGTCCCCCTCTCCCCCGCCCCCATTCCCCAGTCTCCCTCTCCCCCGACCCCCATTCCCCAGTCTCTCTCTCCCCCGACCCCCATTCCCCAGTCTCCTTCTCCTGGACCCCATTCCCCAGTCGCCCTCTCCCCCGACCCCCATTCCCCAGTCTCTCTCCCCCGGAACCCCCATACCCAAGTCTCCCTCTCCCCGACCCCCATTTCCTAGTCTCCTGCTCTCCCCGACCCCCATTCCCCAGTCCTCTCTCCTCCCCCGGACCCCCATTCCCCAGTCTCCCTTCTCCTGGACCCCATTCCCACAGTGCCCTCTCCCCCGACCCCCATTCCCAGTCTCCCTCTCCCCGACCCCCATTCCCAGTCCTCCCTCTCTCTCGACCCCCCCATTCCCCCAGGGGTTCCCCCCCCTTTATGTCTCCCGACCCCCATTCCCCAGTCTCCTCTCCCCCGACCCCCATTCCCCAGTCACCCTCTCCCCCGATACCCACCATTCCCCAGTCTCCCTCTCCCCGACCCCATTCTCAGTCTCCATTCCCCAGCCCCCCCGACCCCATTCCCGAGTCTCCCTTCTCCTCCCCCGACCCACATTCCCCCAGTCTCCCTCTCCCCCGACCCCCCATTCCTCAGTCTCCATCTCCCCCCGACCCCCATTCCCCAGTCTCCCTCTCCCCCGACCCCCATTCCCCAGTCTCCCTCTCCCCGACCCCCATTCCCCAGTCTCTCTCTCCCCCGACCCCATTCCCCAGTCTCCCTCTCCCCCGACTACTTTCCCCAGTCTCCCTCTCCCCCGACCCCCATTCCCCAGTCTCCATCACCCCCGACCCCCATTCCCCAGTCTCCCTGTCTCCCCGACCCCCATTCCCCAGTCTCCCTCTCCCCCGACCCCAATTGTCCAGTCTCCCTCTCCCCCAAGCCCCCATTCCCCAGTCTCCATCTCCCCCGACCCCCATTCCCCAGTCTCCCTCTCCCCGACCCCCATTCCCCAGTCTCCCTCTCCCCCGACCCCCATTCCCCAGTCTCTCTCTCCCCCGACCCCATTCCATCGTCTCCCTGTCCCCCGACCCCCATTCCCCAGTCTCCCTCTCCCCCGACACCAATTGTCCAGTCTCCCTCTCCCCCGAACCCCATTCCCCAGTCTCACTCTCCCCCGACCCGCATTCCCCAGTCTCCCTCTCTCTCGACCTCCATTCCCCAGTCTCCCTCTCCCCCGACCCCCATTCCTCAGTCTCCCTCTCCCACAAGCCCCCATTCCCCAGTCTCCATCTCCCCTGAACCCCATTTCCCAGTCTCTCTCTCCACCGACCCACATTCCCCAGTCTCCTTCTCCTGGACCCTATTCCCCAGTCGCCCTCTCCCCCAACCCCCATTCCCCAGTCTCCCTCTCCCCCGACCCCCATTCCCCAGTCACTCTCTCCCCAAGCCCCCATTCCCTCGTCCCTGCACTAACCGCCTGCGCCTACTACTCTGCCTGGCGGTCACCCATTCCCTTCCTGCCTGTGCAGCCTTTACCTGCGGTGTGACCAACTCATTAAACATGATATCCACGACGTCCTCAGCATCGTGAATGCTCCAGTATGTATCCATTCGCAGCTCTAGCGCCGCAATGCGGTCTGCCAGTAGCTGCAGCTGGATACACTTCCCGCACACATGGTCGTCAGGGACACAGGAAGTGTCTCTGATTTCCCACATAGTGCAGGAGGAGCATGCCACGGGGCCAAGCTGTGCTGCCATGACTTACCCTTTAATTAATTTAAATTAAATTAAATCAAATCAATACCACAAATTACACTACAATGAAATGATATAGTCAAGGGCCCTTGTTTACTAGCACTCCCCGCTACACAACAGAGACCTCAGAAACTATAACCACAAAATTAAGACCTTCTAAACTTTATAAACTATTAACCTTAACTGTCAAACTATAGAGTAGTATAAATACTCACCTGGCCGTACTCACCCAATCAGCTGCTTCCTCTTGCCCGCGTCATTTTTTGATATGTGACGTGGCTCTGGAACGCCGCCGCCGGTCTGCGAGATTGGTAAGCCTCTGAAAAAAGCCCGCGAAAGTGAGTTTAAATACTCACTGTACCATCGCTCTCTCTGCTCCCGACACCGGCCTCTGCAAAAAAAGCCCGCGAAAGTGAGTTTAAATACTCAGAGTAAGAACCTCGTAACTGCTGTACAAGAGCAAGGGCTGAGGCTCCTCCACCACTACCTCCTGGGTCCCCATACCTGCCTCGCTGGTAGTCACACCCACCTGTCCCTGGCCACGGACCAAATTTGAATTAATTTATCTAAGGGGTGTGACTGCCTCCTGGAACACAGCGTCCAGGTAACTCTCCCACTCCCTGATGTGTCGCAGTGTTTGAAGCTCGGACTCCAGCTCATCAACACGGAGCCGAAGTTCCTCGAGCAACCAACACTTACTGCGAATGTGGTCGCCGTGGACCTCAATGGTGTCCACCAGCTCCCACATGCTGCAGCAGTAACACATCGCCTGCCCTGCCGTCTCTAATGTATTTAATTAATTTAGTGTTTAAGTTTTGAACGTTTAGTTTTTAATCCCGGCTCTTAATTTAAACCAAGGCCCTAGAAAAAGAGAGAAATACTGACCAACCAATCACTTCCCTGCTTTCCTGTGATGTCCAACCTCGATAATTTTTTCTTTCACAGGTCCCGCTCAGGTCCGCTGCCTCCGCTCCAGCACTGTAACATTCTCCTTAACTAATACTGTCACACCACCTCCTATCTTTCCTTCCCTATCTTTCATGCACACTTTATAACCAGGAATATTTAATACCCAATCCTGCCCTTTCTTGAGCCAGGTCTCAGTTATTGCCACATCATATTCCCAATTGCTATTTGTGCCTGCAGCTCACTGACTTTGTTTACTACGCTTCGTGCGTTCACATACATACACTGTAAACCCATCTTAGACCATCCTGCATTCTCTCTTAGTTGAATCCCACCTAATACCTTACTATTTCTTACTTTAGTGCACTCTGCCTCTCCCAATCCTTTGAGCACTTTATTTCTCCTTTTTAATGTTACATCCCCCTGCCAAATTAGTTTAAACTCTCCCCAACAGCACGAGCAAACCTCCCCGTGAGGATATTGGTTCCGGCCCTGTTGAGGTGCAACCCGTCCGGCCTGTACAGATCCCACCTCCCCCAGAACCGGTCCCAATGCCCCAGGAATCTGAAGCCCTCCCTCCTGCACCATCTCTCCAGCCACGAATTCATCTGCTCTATCCCCTATTTCTATACTCACTAGCTCGTGGCACTGGGAGCAATCCAGAGATTACTGCCTTTGAGGTCCTGCTTTTTAATCTCTTTCCTAGCTCCCTGAAATCTGCCTGCAGGACCTCATCCCTCTTTCTGCCTATGTTGTTGGTACCAATATGGACCACGACCTCTGGCTGTTCACCCTCCCGCCTCAGAATGTTCTGCAGCCGCTCGGTGACATCCTTGACCCTGGCACCAGGGAGGCAACATACCATCCTGGAGTCACGTCTGCGGCCGCAGAAATGCCTGTCTGCTCCCCTAACTATCGAATCCCCGACCACTATTGCTTTCCTACTCTTCTTCCTCCCCCCCCCTGTACAGCTGAGCCACCTGTGGTGCTGCGGACTTGGCTCTGGCTGTACTCCCCAGAGGAACCATCACCCTCACCATTACTCAGAACCAAATACGGTGTGGAGAGCGAGATGCACTCAGGGGACTCCTGCACTACCTGCCTGGTCCTCCTCTTCTGTCTGGTGGTCACCCATTCCCTCTCTGCCTGCACACTCTTTATCTGCGGGGTGACAACCTCCCCGACCATCAATATCCTGGGGGGGTCACCATTGACCAGAAACTTAACTGGATCAGCCACATAAATACTGTGGCAACAAGAGCAGGCCAGAGGCTGGGTATTCTGTGGCAAGTGTCTCACCTCCTGACTCCCCAAAGCCTTTCCACCATCTGCAAGGCACAAGTAAGGAGTGTGATGGAATATTCTCCACTTGCCTGGATGAGTGCAGCTCCAACAACACTCAAGAATCTCAACGCCATCCAGGACAAAGCAGCCCGCTTGATTGGCACCCCATCCACCACCTTAAACATTCACTCCCTCCACCACCGGCGTACCGTGGCTGCAGTGTGTACCATCTACAAGATGCACTGCAGCAACTCGCCAAGGCTTCTTCGGCAGCACCTCCCAAACCCGCGACCTCTCCCACCTAGAAGGACAAGGGCAAAGAGGAACTCACAGAAAAAGCTGAAATAAGGATAGTGGGTGTTTGAATCGCTGAATGCACCTGGGTATACAGAGTCAGGATGAATACGCTCCCAAACCCGAGACCTCTTCCACCTAGAAGGACAAGGGCAGCAGGCACGTGGGAACACCATCACCTCCAAGTTCCCCTCCAAGTCACACACCATCCTGACTTGGAAATATATCGGCCGTTCCTTCATCGTCGCTGGGTCAAAATCCTGGAACTCCCTCCCTAACAACACAATAAATGCTGGCCTTGCCAGCGATGACCACTTTCCATGAACAAATTTTTCAAAAGTGCTATCCTCGAAGTTCTCAGCCTCACGGATGCACCGCAGTGATGCCAGCTGCTGCTCAAGCTCCAAAACCCGGAGCTCGAGATTTACCCGGGATGTTGATAGTCTGTGGAAAAATTTGCAGGGCTATGGGGAAAGGGCAAGGGAGTGGGACTAATTGGAGAGCTCTTTCAAAGAGCCAGCACAGACACAATGGGCTGCACGGTCTCCTTCGATGTTGTATGATTCTATGAATTTCACATGTGATACCGTGTGCAATTTCCTGGAAGGCACCTGATCAGCACTCTAGTGAGAAGAGGCCAAATGTCAACCAACACACTAGTTTATTTTAATTGCAGTATAGAATCATAGAAATTTATTCCATAGAAGGAGGCCATTCGGCCCATCATAATCTGTGTCCTCTGGTTACCGACCCTCCTGCCAATGGAAACAGTTTCTCTCTATCTACTCGATCAAAACCCTTCATGATTTTGAACACCTCTATTAAATCTCCCCTTAACCTTCTGGGATAGTGCAAGAAAGTGGAGTTGAGGGAGAAAATCAGCCACGATCTCATTGAATGGCGGAGCAGGCTCGAGGGGCCAAATAGCCGACTCCTGCTCCTATTTCTTATGTTCTTCTTCTCTGCTCTAAGGAGAACAATCCCAGCCTCTCCAGATTCTCCCTCATCCCTGGTACCATTCTAGTAAATCTCCTCTGCACCCTCGCTAAGGTCTTGACATCCTTCCTAAAGTGCGGTGCCCACAGTTGGACTCAATACTCCAGCTGAGGCCAAACCAGTGATTTATAAAAGTTTAGCATAACTTCCTTGCTTTCGCATCAAGTCCTGTTCACCCATCACCCCCTGTGCTTGCTGACCTACATTGGCTCCCAGTCCGGCAACAGCAACTGTTGCTGATGATTCTGCTGTTCCCATTTACAGCTCCTCTAGACTCATCTTTTGTTTATTAACTTGTCCCATTACCATCTCCTTTCGCCTTGCACCATCATCCCTTTTGTCCTTTAATCTCTTCTGCCTTCCTCCCTATCACAGACCTTCCCTTTTGTTCTTTCCTCCCCTCCCTCCTTTCTCTGCCCCTGCACTTGCTTAAAACCGGTTACATCTCTGACTTTTTCCAGTTCTGACGAAGGGTCATCGACCTGAAACGTTAACGCTGTTTCTCTCTCCACAGATGCTGCCTGACCGGCTGGATGTCTCCAGCATTTTCTGTTTCTATTACAGAATAACTTGTGCGTTTAACCCCTGTGCGAATTGAATTTAACTTAATTGCAGCATCTTACCATGAAATAACTTTTTACATGCTGTTGCGCTAGTGCTCTCCTTGCTGCGCTCACACCATCACCCAATTCACCCAAAGCCCTGCTACCTGTATTCCGTTCCCACCTCCAGTCCTGCTCGTGTGCGTGTCACAAGCTGAGTTTGTGCACAAGCCGCTGGAGTGAGTTGTCGGCTGGTGCGATGGACGCTGACTCTCTCGTTACCTTCAGGAGGGAGCTGGACCGTCTCTTGGCTGGAGCAGAGATCGCATCAGCGGGCAGGTAAATGGATTAACATTTCACCAGCACTTGCTCCGTGTGACAGCTTGGGCTGGTTTCGAACGCATGAGGGGGTAGGA